>OU898282.1:101548979-102088096 GCA_918026665.1 Diabrotica balteata
AATATTTTTATTTTATTTATAAAAATACGTCATCCATTGTTGTATACGGAGTGCCTTCATACAAAATGACTTAGAATGAGTCTAAAAACCCATATTTTTAAAATCGTTTCTCCTTGCTCTACCCCGAAAAATATTGGGTCTAGCAAAAAATGGCTTTCTATAAAAGTTATAGACCAAACATCAGAGAACATGTCGGTTTGTTTAGAATGTCGATTGGATAAATAGTTTAAGAAAAAATTAAATAAATCGAAAGGCATGTCACGACGCACAGTGACAAACGCAGAGATGCGAGGAAGGGCGAGATTCATAATCTGAAGTCAACCTCAAATCGACTTTAGTAATGGCGATGTTGTTAGGGTCGATTTTACATTGAAATTGTGTTGTGTTGTATATTCGATTGCGAAAGTGCATCATTGTACATTATTTTTTACTAATAGCACGAAATCCACTAAGCTGAGATTTTTAATATTAGAAGTTTTAAATTATTTTAATGAACAGCAGCAGGTATGACAGTGAACTTAAGTCAAAAATCAGATTACAGCATGTTTCTTTCCGTAAAGTCCATTTCCATTTTCGTTTGCTGAAAGAAACGGAAACTGGAGAATACATTTTTGTTCTAGTTTTAGAAAAATTTACCCCTACTTCTTTGCATTTAACCATGTGAACTATTCTTTTTGGTAAACATTACATTTGTTGGACATGTACAAACTTGCTGATAAGGCTCCAGAATTGCATGAAGACTTTATGAGAAAAAATTTTGTTGTGAAAACTTTGAACAGAAACTTTAACCAACTATTTGTAGATCCAGCTTGAAACATATAAATACAAACTCAAAAGATGCAGGAGGAATCGTGAGATTGATTAAAACCAGCACCAAACAAGACGAATGGTTGTTAAGCTACAATATGATTGGCATGATGGTAGATGAATTTCGTGCATCATGAGACCTAAGCAACCACTCAAGTCAAAACGTAGACAATAGAAAAAAACGGATGAAAATTGACGAATATTCTGTACAAAAACTACATGATTAGTTTTTTACGATTTAATGTATTTTTCAAAAGCGTAGATCGTCTTCTCGTAATTTCAGCTAATAAGATTGCATCGCCAAATGTTCAAATACCCTTACTAAATATACAAAAAAAATGGAGAAGAGCCTAGCAAAATTTCTTCTTACTGTTAGAACTCCTAATTTTTATCAACATACAAGAAGTACTTTCAACATTTCCAACACTATAAAACTGTCTCTGAAAAGAAAAAAATTATTTATGCTGAGCAAGAGCTTTTATAAAAAATATTAATAACCAAGGTAATTGAAAGTAACATAAATATTATGAGAATATTTTCAAATATGAATTTACAGCATATCCAATGTCACTTGTACCTGTAAGAGTTTTATCGATACCATCAAATAAATATGCCTTAAGCGGAGTTTACATTGGTATAGTTACTTGCACCAGTTACTTGTACAAGTATATCCAGGACAGTTCACATACGCAAGTTGACATGCTAGTAAGTGTTTACACATAAAAATATTATTCATTTACCAGTTCCCGACGAGCACCAGATGCGTAAAGATGAAACCTTTCCATTGCCGGCGCCGTGCTTTGTGCAATAATTCAAAATTAATAATTAAAAATCGCATTAAAAAAATTATGTTGCGTATATCGAGAATTTTAATTGAAGAAGCTGTTAATTTGATTGAAGAAGAAAAATGTCGTCCAAAAAGGATATGGGTTCGAAGGTGGATTGATAGAAGAACTACAAGAGGGGCATCCACTCTTCTTTTAAAAGAACTTCGTATGGAAGATCCTGAAGAATATAAATTATGCCTTCGGTTGACACCGAGTAAATTCAAATACTTGCTAAATATGGTTCTGCCTAGAATTCAAAGAAGTGACACACTTTTAAGAGACGCATTACCAGCGCACGTTAAACTAGAAGTTACCCTCAATTTTTTGGCAACAGGAAATAGCTATAGAACTCTTCAACATTTTTTTAGAGTTCCAAAAACATCAATATCTAAGTTTGTACCAGAAGTTTGCGACGCAATTTATGATGTACTGAGTGAATATATAAAGGTAAGTTAAACATTTTTTTTTTCTACAGTAAAACGTCGATTAACAGGACTAATTAAGACCAGAGGGATTCAGGATAACCAATCATGTTCTTATTGTATAGAGAGTAATATTTACTTAATTTTTCAAGTATCTTAGATAGTACTTATACTGATGCTGGTACTTATTATAATTTTTCAAAAATACTTATCCTTATTACTTAAGTATATTTATTTCGTACTTGCAACAGCTCTGGTCGAAATGTTGGAAAGTGATCATTGTCTTTACTCAAAAACCACGGTTTATTAACAAAAATTTACATTAAACATTATTCTAGAAAATGCTGATGGTCTAGAGGTGACGAGGGTAAATCGTACATTGTAGGAGATGAAAAAGGTGATTGCTGTACAGAAGATAGCGTGGGTGGATGCGGACTAGAAGATGGCGGTGTCGGTGGCGGCGGTAGTTGGTATCCAGGAGATTGCGGCGATTGGAACGGTGGTTGAATTGAACTCCAATTGGTGTAACCAGAGGAATGGGAAGATCCAGAAGGACTTGGTACATTCTGTGGATATGGTGATGGAGCAAGAGCCATGCACCTATAACGAGTCAGTGTACTTTGTAATTCATTTTGACATTGCAGAGCCAAGTGTAAAGGAAGCTTCTTTAGAGCGAGGATCATATATCTTCCAAAGGCGTCAAATTCATCTTCCTCATTTCCAGATTGCTGTAAGGCAGTATTAATGTCACGAAGCTCTGAAACAGCGGTTGATAAATCCTGGTATCGTCTTTTTGATCCCGCTTGGAAACTGCGTCCTTTCTCTTTTCGAGAAGTTTCTTTAAGGTTAGAGCTTCGACACTCAGAAACTGCAGATGTTGATGGGGTTTCAGAAATTACAATTGATGTTTCTTCAATAGTACCAGATTCCAATTCTAGGTCGTTCTCTGTATTTTCTACCGTTTGTCCAGCTGGTTGCGTGTTCTGAAGAGAAAGAAAAGTGTAAATAACTATCATAATAAAACATTGTATTCTTATAAAAAAGAGACTGAAACGTTTTCTATTCAGAATTATTATTTTTAGATCCCCCCCACTTTAGACGCTTGGAATCAAATTGAAAGAGGTTTTCAAGAAAGATGGAACTTTCCTAGGTGTTGCGGGGCCATCGATGGTAAGCACATATTAATTCAAGCTCCTCCAAACTGTGGAACAGAGTTTTTTAACTACAAAGGACATAATAGTATTGTCCTCATGGCAGTTGCAGACCACAATTACTGTTTTTCCTACATCGATGTCGGATGTAATGGAATTGTATCCGATGGAGGGGTTTTCAAAACTGCTCGATATACGAAGCTTTAGAAAAAGGCATACTTCCAGAAGGGACTTGTTTTGTTGGTGACGATGCATTTCCTCTAAAAACGTATTTAACTAAACCATTTAATTCTGTACCATTATCAAAAGAAGAAAAAATTTTCAATTATCGTCTGAGTCGTGCAAGGCGTATAATTGAGAATGCATTTGGTATTCTGGTTAGTAGATTTCGAATATTTGAAAAAAAAATTGCTTGCAAATTGTCAACTGTTGATAAAATAGTGAAAGCTTGTTGTGCGTTACATAATTGGTTACGTAAAACCGATTCAAACACTTATTTTACACCAGGATCGTTTGATGAAGAAAATATAGATACGGGAGAAATAATTCCAGGAAGATGGAGATCTGAAATGACAAATTTAAGAAATCTTGCAAAACCAAAATCCGGTTACAAATCATCTAGACTTGCTAGAGAGTTCAGAGATTATATTAAAAGATACGTTAACAACGAAGGCGCAGTACCATGGCAAGAAGCAAAAATTTACTAATGTGTTAGTGTTATTAATAACTAGTATTATAAATAACTTTAATAATTAATATTAGTTTTATTTAGCGTAGACTTCCTTCGAGTCAACATAGCTTTAAAATGTGGGGACTTCATTTTCGTAAGTAATAACTGTGATAATATTCTATTCTTAAATAAATACATCAAAGAGCTCGAATACACTGCTTGCCATTTTTGTAAGCAGATATTTAAAAAAGACCTATGGTGTATATTCTTAATAAACAAATATAGTTTACTAGGATAGGATAGGAAACATGCTACATTTTAATAAAATTTGGTATTGTTTCAAGATAAACGGGTCATCCTGTATATTGCGGTATAATAAAAATTAGAACACGTAGGTATTTAGCTTCCGAAAATTATTCTCAGAATTATTGTTAATTACTAAATAATATTATGAAACGTTTCATCCGAAAAGCAATTCAAATATGTGATTATACCTACCTACACCTACATACTAAATAATTTATCTAAATTTATGTACCTAGCTAGTTTATTAAAATTAAACTTACCATGTTGCTTTGAGTCAATCTTTTTCCTTTTGTTTCCTTCATGAATGCATTCATGATGTGGAACCATTTTAAAGTTGGGGCGTAGACGTCGTCAGTTCCCATACCCGATTTAACTGATCTTTCTATTTTCTGTAGTTCTTGGCTGTAAGTATTCCGCAAACTTTTTATTTTTTGCCTAGCTTCGGCAACAGTAAATCCCTCAATGCCCATGTTTTGAACTAATTGTTCTAAAGCTGCCGATCTCATTTGATTATTTCTGTAACTTTGTTTGGTAACGTTCCAGAGACATTCGTATTCCCGATAAAGTTCGACAAATTTAACAGTTTCTCCCTCGGACCATTTCATTATTGCACTTTTAACAGTAAAATTAAAAAACAATAGCGAAATATAAAACCGCGACACTGCTCTCACAACGTTATATGCCAAGACACTTGCACACCCGTCTACACTCGACTAGTTACCAAACCACTTGCCATGCTACTTGCGTTGAGGCGAAAATGTGGTGGAAGGGGAAGGACAGTAGGCAAGTAAATAGATGGGCTAGCTATTTACTTACCTGTCCTCGCTACTGGTACAAGCACTTGTACAAGTACTTACCCGGTAGGTTGACATTGGGCTAGTTGTTGCCTTACAAGCTACTGGTACAAGCAACTAACCCGTTTACTATACCAATGTAAACTCCGCTTTAGGTTCTATAATAGGACAGTTTACAGTTATGTCTAAATATCTACCATTACCATTATAAAGTAACAAAAGTGTCACATTCTTAAAGGTATGAGTTTAATCCAAGCCGTTGGCAAACCCTCCAACTGCAAATCATTTGGCGACTATGCAAGAATTTTAAAATCAATAGTGTTCAAGAACCTCTACAACCCTAAAAGGATTGGTTTTGTATTTGACCAGTACTAACAATCTTTGTAATGGTACATATAAACTTTCTCCTACTTCAGACAGTATAATATATAATATTCATGTACATACTCATCCAAACGAAGGTATGAGTATGTAGTGTGACACCAAGACTTTGACTCCCGAATCTGTTGCTAACTGGCTGGAGTAAAGAAAATGTAAAGCTGGTACCAGTTTTAAGCACGGAATCCAAGTTGAAGAAACATACATACATATACTATACTCCTAATAGGTGTAAAAGATGAGTTTATTTTTACCTTTTTGTGAAGAATAATTATTAAATTGGTTTTTTTCTAATTGTCAGACTGTACAGGGGCTCCAATGCTCATGTAAACGGAAACGAGATCAAATTCATTGGTTCTTGTAAATATATTATGGCGCAAGTGAAATGTTACAAAAAAGGTGATACACGTGAACAATTTTAACCATAGAGAGTGTTACTTCTTTTTATAGTAATGAAGAGTCTAACATAGAGTAAGATAACTAACACAAGATAATAATTAAGAAATAGGTACATAGATTGAATTGTTTTTATTACTATCCTTTGTTCTTGAACGTGAAATTTGCTGCCAGGGAAAAACCGGTGCAATTTTAGATGTTTTATATATCACAAGCTTTTGAATTTTAACGCCGTTACAACGTCCTTAATAAGCTTTATATAATACTAGATAATAATGTATGAAAATTTTTGAGACAAACCCGATGTACCAAGTCACCTAGGAATCGAACACCGAAAGAGTCCCACAGGTCAATCCTTTTGATAACGTGGGTATCTGGGATGAGTGAATTTTCCCCTACGAGGGAGTGCGAGCTGTATAGCTAAATTTGGATTTTCTTCAGTAAACGAATTTAAAGGAAATATAAAGTTAATTTGTTTATAAAGCTATAGCTCGTAAACTATTTGACGTACAGTGTCCAAGTTTAGCATAAATGAACTACATATATTGAAAAATATTCCCGTGGAATCTTAATATAGTACGTGAACAGCATAGTTGGTCCCTTAATTATAAATGATATGCAAAACAGATTTGTGTTTGTAACTCTCATTCAAATTGAACGCAATTGGATTTATTTTGTAAGTCTTTTAAAAGCGATTAAAATAAGTTTTTGACATTTTTTGTAAAACAAACAGTGGAGAAGAAATGCGAAGAAAAATTGTAAAAAAATAATACTACAAATAAACAATGTCTTCGAAATTTTTTAGACTTCGAGTACTTATCAACGTGTTCTACATAATTTTATCTAAAAAATTACTTAAAATCAACTAACTCCTAAAAACGTCATCAAAACGACGATTTTGAAGCTCTTCCCAATGGTTAAAGAAGCTATTATATATTCACACAAAAGTTGTGTATTTTCAACTCTAAATTTATAATTTAATTAATTATTCTAATTTTATATCTATATCCATAATAGTTCTAATCTAATTTCAAAATGTTTATTTAAATAAAAATGAAGGGTTCCAGTTGAAAATTCAAAGTTGCTACACCCACCGCGTTCACAGGGAGAATAAGAACCCTGCTATTGCATAAGTATATCTATATTTTGAAAAACCATTAAAAAAGAATTCCTAAGTTTTTTCGATACGACGTCTAGTTCTCGAGATATTTGACAATCGCCTTTCTGGACAGAGCTCTTTAATAATGTAAATAATATTATTCAAACCGGAAATAAGTCGAAGGGAGTGAGAGATCTGACTGTAAAATTCATTTGCGATGTTGCCAAATTTACCGGATCTCGGGTTGTCTACAAAATGTATATTTAGCATATACACAACGGATCGCTCACACTGCCTCTACAGCGGATTTAGTGGAACTACTGCAATATAAAATTCACCAAAAGGGGTGCAAAATGAGGTCCAGACAAAAATCGATTTCCTTGTACCCCCATCATTGTTACATCGAGATGTCACTATATACACGTGAATACAAGGTGAGATCCAAAATCGGATCTCGCCTTGCAAAACGGATCTCATTTTGTATAGCTTATGATACAAACGGATCTCGCCTTGATATGAAGACATATATATATATATATATATATATATATATATATATATATATATATATATATATATATGTATATATATATATATATATATATATATATATATATGTATATATATATATGTATATATATATATATATATATTTATTTTTAATATCAATATATAAATATATATAACTTCAAAAAAATATTGTTATTTAAATTTTTTTTAGCAGTTTGTCGATATTATTTGTAAGAGAAATTGGTCTATAGAAAAGAGGGTCAGTTTTTGATTTGTGAGGTTTTAGAATGGAAATAATTGTTGATTCAGATCATATTGAAAGGAATTTTTTCTTAAGGAATATCTCATTGAACATGCCCATGCCTAAATAGTATATTACTTTATGAGGCGGAGAAGCATGACTTTTATTGACGCGCCCGATATTACGCTTCGAACGAAGTGAGGCGCCTAATAGTGGGCAAGTCAAGAAAAGTCGCTTCTTTGCCGAATAAAGTATACTATTTTTTCTTCAAACGTAGCAATTTTCAACCATAAATAGTACAAATCATACGCTATTTTTACTCGAAATTAACTGTGACAACTATCAAAGTCGTCTAGATGTTAGAAATTAAAATAATTAAGTTAACAGCTTATTGTTGTTCGCAAGCCGTCAACATCGGGAATGATTGCTGAAAGTTGTTCTCGACCATCAGTATCATCAACAATTACCAATGCGTATCAAGAGTCGGGAACATTTTTGCACGGTTTCAATTTTGAAAATGCCTCATTAACTAATTGTACTTTTAATATTACTATAAATAAAAATGATGTTTAATTGTTGTTAATGGCATTTGTATTGTTGCTTTGTGACATGTTTCATATTGTTGCCATGACAACATTTTTCCCTCCGCCGTAAAGAAATGGGAAAAAAACTGCTGCCAACGGAGACATCAAACTTTGACAGGATTAAGTTAGATAAGTAATGTCATCATTATTTGACGTTTGAAAAAAAAATTATTTTCCTGTGTACGGCAAGTTTCTTTTATAAATATGATAGGTAGGTATGTTATCAGGATTGGTATAATATGTGATGGAAAATTTAAAGAATCAGTATATTCTATAGATATTTCTGTCGAATTGCTAAAATTTTGCTTGAATTTGTCTTATATTCATGTGATAGAATATTACTAATTTATTGTTTACGAAAAGGAAAACAACATTAATTATTTTAATTATTATCATTGCGTAATTTGTCTTAATCCACAATAGTTATGATGCTAATATAACAGTACAAAAATACACTCACCGGCCAAATTAATGGAACACCTTAAAAATGGGAGATTTTAGATGTCTCGAATTTCCTAAATCTGTTATCTGATTTTAGTGATTTTTTAGTATGTTATAGTTATATTATTTAAGAATATTGATGTAATAATATTGTTAGAAGAAGAACTAAAGTAACCGACATCATGGAAAAAATAGCGACATTGAGATGGCAATGTAGCACATGTATCACATGTAGCAAGACAAGACACCAACAGATGGTCTCATAAAGTAACATTCTGGAGACCTCGAGAAACAAAAAAAAGCGTAGGAAGACCCAAAAAGAGATGGATAGACCATATAACAGCTGTAGCTGGAAAACAGTGGATTAGAATTGCAAAAGATAGAAAGAGTTTAAGCAATTGGAGGAGGCCCATGCCCAACAATAGATAAATGAAGGCTGAAGAAGAAGAAGAATATTGTTGATAGACAGGTCAATGTCATTTTATACCGGGTGTAACAATCATACTGTGTTTTTTCCTTAAAGTTCGGAACACCCTGTGGAATATTGTTTTTTCATTTTCTTATTTGATTCATTTGTTTTTGTTGGATAATAAAAAAGTTAGGTACTTTAACAACTAGCCATGCTTTTCATCAATAAATACTCATTTTCTGCTTAGTTTACCGGCATATTTAAAGGAACAACCATAAAATATGATTATTTTCTCTCTTGTCTATATATTGTTAATATTGTTTAGATAATATCATAATACGAATGATGTTGGTGAAGTTTTTTGAATTTATATTACAATGGTAGTAGAATATAAAACCTGTTTAAGAAGAAATAAAACACAAAGATGTCGGACTCGAACAAAATACGAATTTTAAACACATTAACTTTATTATACAGTTTGAACTTAAATTGGTTTTTTATGCATTTTTTTGGCTTTTATAGCGTGTGTTTCCCCTGCGAGCTCTTACAACTGCAGTTATTCGTCTTCTCATTCTTCTGATAACGCTATCGATTAGTTGTTGAGGCAGTCTCTCCCATTCCTCAATCAAAGCAATTCTGACTTCCTCTCTGTTTTGAATAGCAGAAACCCGTGCCCTAAGTTTTCTGCCTAGTATGTTCCACACATGCTCTATCGGGTTCAGGTCTGCGGAACAAGCTGGTCAATTCATCGTTGTTATACCCACTGTTAATAAAATAAAATTACTACATTACAATAAAATTTTCGCCAATATATGGTGCAAAAGGTACCACATGGTGTATGGAGGATATCAAATCACCACTAACTCTGTTGTTGCTCCCAAACATATACCGCCCCACACCATAATTGAACCTTCACCAAAAGATATGGTCGTAGTAAAATCGAAAGGGGCATTTCGTTTTCCTTGGCGTCGATACAATCTTTCTCTACCGTTGATGTAATTTACACAGAAACGGCTCTAGTTCGTAAAGAAAATTTGACTTCAGTGGTTATCATTCCAATTTTGATGTACTCGACCAAATTGTAGTTGTGCTAAACGATGGTGTCTCTGGAGTCTGGGAGCTTTTATTGGCACATATGACTTGAGACCGGCTTTTTTAAGTCTCCTCCTTACTCTGCGCTTACTTATGGTAGTTCCACGAACATTTTGCAACAGGTTTTTGGTTTAAACTGCCATTTGACGTCTACTACGTAATGTTTGCAACGTTATAAATCGATCATCCACAACCGTGGTTAAACGTTTTCTACCTTGTCCCCTTCTTCTTACATACTCCCCGGTTTGTCTTAAATGACTTACACAACGATGGATGGTTGATGGTGATTTACCAAATATTCTAGCAACTTCCTGTACGTTCGACCATTGTTACGGCCCTAGCAATATCAGTCGGTATTAAATCACTCATTTTTACTTACTTACTCTTTGCAATAAGAACACCATTGATTAGAACAAATAAAAAAAAATCACATCCAACAAACTCAAACAAATTAACTTATCAATTAAATACAAGTTTGTACTTGTTATCAACAGACAGAATGATTGTAAAATGTAAAACACAATACAAATAAACAAATTAATTGGACATTTTGACATTTAAGACTTTCTTGTGACCAGGAGCATTCAAAGCTATGTAGATATAGTCTATAAAATACAAATATAACGAAATATTGCATTATTAACTTGTTCCTTTAAATTTGCCGGCGTGTGTATTAAATTGTTAACTTCTCATAGCCTACTTTAGGCTTTTTTATTAAACTAAGCAGAAAATGAGGATTTATTTCAAAAAAGAAAATGTTAAGAAAGATTGAGGCTATAATTGAGTTTTAATTTCAATATTTTATACATGCCATAATATTCCACAGGGTGTTCCGAACTTTAAGGAAAAAACACAGTATGATTGTTACACCCGGTATAAAATGACATTGACCTGTCTAGCATCAATATTATTACATCGATATTCTTAAATAATATAACTATAACATACTAAAAAAATCACTAAAATCGGACAACAGGTTTATGTCTCATTTTTAAGGTGATCCGTTAATTTTGCTGGTGAGTGTATGTCGTATACAATTAAGCTATATAATTACAATAAAACGTGACCCACTTACTGCCTTCATTTATTAAAAGAAGTAACAAAAATATTCAAGTAATCAAAAAACATATTAAAAAAAAATTGTTGTTAAAAAAACTAACTTCTATCGAATACTTTTTTACGTTTAAAAAAAACGTAAAATTTTAAAAATATACGTTTTTTCACCTCCTCTAAAATTTTGGATTTGTGGGATGCGTCCTATTAGAATATTGGCACCGATATGTAAATGTAATATAATATTACAAGTATATGCACCCACACAAGACTATGAACAAGAAGAAATTGAAAAATTCTATCATGATTTAGAAAAAGTATTAGCACCTACAAAGAAACACGATCTCAATATTATCATGGGAGATTTTAATGCAAAGATTGGTGAAGGTGAACAGGAAGATATCATAGGGAAATATGGTCTGGGAATACGAAATGAAAGAGGAGATATGTTGGCATCTTTTTGCGTACAAAAGCAATTAGTAATAACGAACACAATTTTCAAACTTCCAAAACGTCGTCTTTATACCTGGAAGTCATCAGCAGATACACCTGAACGAGTTGTTCGTAACCCAATAGACTTCATATGTATAAATAAGAGATACACAAATTCCGTATTAGCAGTAAAAATATATCCAGGCGCAGATGTATCAACAGATCACAATATTTTAGTAGGAAAAATAAGACTGAGATTAAAAAGAGTTGCAAGGACGAATAAGCAAACAGTTACTATTGATAGAGAAACGATGCTGAATGGTACTGTAAAACAAGAAATAACTAGTACCTTAGAACAAAAAATGAAGTTAACATCAAGCAATGAAGAAAGTACTGAGGAAAACTGGACGAGAATTAAAGACATCTTAAAGAATGTTCAAGAAACAAAATTAAGTACGCTAAAAGCAAGAAAAAAACAAGCGTGGATGACAGAAGAAATACTGAGACGTGGATCAAAGAAGAGAAGTCAGAAATAAAGATAAAAATGAATAAAAGAGGATCCACGCAATAATCAGGCAGAAGATAAGACACGAGAAAACACAATTTCATAGTAAAGAATGTAATGAAATTGAACAATATGAAAAGAAACACGATACATTTCATCTGCACAAGAAATTAAAAAGGTCGCTGGAAACAAGTATCCCAAAGTTTAGAAGACAGAAACGGACACAAAATATTAGACATCAATGAAAAGTTAAAAGAATTGGAAAACTACATTTCTGAATTATTTGAAGATGAGAGAGTAGAACACTATACACCGATTGCTATATCAGGTCCATCAATAACAGAAAGCGAGGTATACTCAATTCGCTTAGCTCGGGCATATTTTGACAGATTCATTGTCGGAAACCTACAACACAACAATTCCTACTTCTCAGTATTATTAGCTCAAGTATACTACTATTGCAGGCTTCTTTTTTTGAAAAAAGAAGAATTAGTCTAAATAGTGGAAGTGTATTCGCTCCGTGCGTGACCATGGTAGGGGTACATTGAAACGATGCCAGCGTGCTTAGCGGCGAAATATGACAAAATTGGAATATTGGACAAAATATTTTTACGCATAAATTTTATCAAAAATGTGTGGAAATACATGTTGCGTATTTAATTGTGCTAATAATAGCAAAAACAGTGAGTGTAGTTTTTATAGGTTCCCAAAGAATACATATAAATTAGAGAAAAGAAAAAGATGAATTCAGGCTATTAATATGAAAAAGTAAATATGACATAATTTCATTTTTATGCAATTGAAATAGGAAAAATTTAAATAATTTACCTTGAATAATATTTCATAAGGCTTCAAGCTAACTGCAGATGACTTTAGCTTTTATATCATAACTTTTACTATTATTGTCTTTAATTATATGCTCTTTTGCGTGAAAAATTTGATTTGCCAGTATTAGATTTTTCCCTTTCTTTTCCGTTTGGAGTTGAAAAGATATATTATGATAAATTTTGAGAAACCCACTTTTTAATACTACATTTATTATGTACATAAACTGAAAAAATATAGTTAAAAACTAATTTATTAATAATTGTCAATGTCGCATGTATTTAACAATGTCAAACATATGTCATATGTTTAACCTGAAAATTGAGACTCCAAAATTGTCAGATCAAGGCGGTAGGTGTCACGTTAGTCACGCACGGAGCGAATACTAAACCCATCAAAATTTCCCTGTATAATTAAAATATAATATTTGAATTACAATTTAATATTATATTGTATAATATTATATTATCTGTCTGCGATAAACCCGAAATTCGAGAGTTGCAACGGGAAATAATTCAATACGTTGTAGTGAGAATTGAGATAACTGAATAAGGTAACAACTGTGCAAAAATAAACACCGAAAACTGTAAAAAAACAATAATAAAGTGAATAATCGGATAAGGTAAAAAAGCGAGGTTAACTGATAAGAACTAACACTGGGAAGGAAGCTACGTTTAAGTGAATTGCGACGTTGCCAATGTGTGCAAAGTTTCGTGTTTGCCACGGAATACAAAATTAGTCCAGACTTCGAATAGGGGATTCAACAGGAAGTGGTAGATACTGTTTCTTCCGAGCTATTGAAGCGAGAGATAGTGTCTGGCGCCAATCAGAGTTGAAAGTAATCCGCGAAGTGACTAAAAAAAAAAAAAGGAAAAGCATACAAGGATGGAAAAATATCTACAAGGTAAAACGTATATGGACAGTGACGATACAACAACAGATGAAGGAGCAAAAAGAAAGAATAGAGGAGAGGATAATGAGCAAGAGGAAGAGAGATCCAGAAAAAATAAAAAACTAACAAGAACCCCTCAGAAGACAGGAGGAAAAGAGGATGGAGCAAAACTTGATAAATTGCTAGAAATGATGAGCAACCTAACCAGCGACATTAGACAAATAAAAGAAGACCAAAAGGAATACAAGGAGGTAGTTGAACATCTAATAAGGGAAAACAAGGAACTAAAGAATGATAATAAAATTCTAAAAGAGGAAAACATACAGATTAAGAAAGAATTAAGGGAAATACGAGACAACATAGAAATTATAGAAAAACAGAGAAGGCGAAATAATGTGGTAATGAACGGGCTAGCAATTGATACGCAGGATCAGCTGGTATTGAAGGAAGCAATTGGCAATTTTATAAAAGATCACCTTGCAGTAGAGGCCAAAATAAAGACGGCCCACAAACTAGGTCCAAAAACGTGCCTAATTGAAATGGAGAACCAACAAGAAAAGATAAAAGTTATGAAGAATAAAGCAAAGTTAAAGGACGTCAAAAAGGAAAAGGTATACATCAACGATGACACAACGGTGAGAGAGAGAGAAATTCAAAAAATAATAAGAAAAATTGCACAAGAGGAAAGAAACAAAGGAAACGAAGTCAAAATAGGAGCAAGGAAAATGATGATAAATGGTGTTGAATGGAAGTGGAATAGCAAGGAAGATAAAATGGAAATAACAAACTCAAAAAACTAGAAAACGGCTATGATAGTATAAATACGAAGACGAACAACGCAATAAACAAGGACATGAATACCGGTAACATTGTCATAGGAAAGGGTGATTTAAAGATAAAAACTACAAAAAAATGCAATAGAAACACATATCCAAAAGATCACTTAATGGTAGGAACGTGGAACGTAAGGGGTACTTTTGAGGAAGGAAAACTGAAACACTTAACTAAAGAAATTGAAAAGTTTAAATTTGACGTAGTGGCACTACAAGAAACAAAGCAACTGGGTCAGGAAATGCTGGAAATTGAAAATAGCTTATTTTTTAATAGTGGAGGCAGAAACAGAATATTAGGCACAGGATTTTTGGTAAATAAAGCGTTAAAAGCATCAATTGTAGAGTTTAAACCAATATCTGATCGTCTATGTTGTCTAAGAATAAGAGGAAAATATCAAAAAATCACATTCATTAACATTCACTCACCGTCAGAAGAAAAAGATATTGAAGTAAAAGAGGATTTCTACTGTGAAGTTAATAGGGTATTTGAAAGTATTCCAAGATATGACATTAAAGTAGTACTGGGGGACGCAAATGCAAAGATAGGAAAAGAAGAAATATATAGAACAACTATAGGAAAATTTAGCAAACACGAGGAAACTAATGAGAACGGGCAGTTTTTGATAGATTTTGCCAAAGAAAAAAATATGCTAATAATGAGTACATATTTCGAGAGAAAAAGCATCTACAAAGCAACATGGCGATCCCCAGATGGAAAAACATTAAATCAAATTGACCATGTACTAATAGAAAGAGAAGACCGAAAATGTATAAAGAACGTGCGAACATACAGAGGACCAGACGCTGACTCGGATCACTTCATGTTAGGAATTAAAATGGCTCAACTGATACCGGAAGAAAAAAATCGCAAAAGAAAAAATAAGAAAACAAATAAACCAGTGCGTCTTGTAACGCAAGAAGAACAAGAAATGTATAGAAAAGGTATCGATAGAAAATTAAATGAAATACACCTAGAAGGGCACATAGACAAGGACTGGGACAAAATTCAGCAGATTATCAGTAACACAGCTAAAGAATGCAATAAAAATATAACTAAAAAGAAAAAAGATTGGTTTGACGAAGAATGCCAGAAGGAAATTGAAGAAAGAAGTAAACTAAGGATGGATATGATCAAAAGTGATACGGAAGAAACAAGAAACAGATATGAAAAACAAAGAAAAATCGTAAAAAAAGTTTTGAGAATGAAAAAGAGAAAGTACATGGAAAATCAGCTGAAAGAAATAGAAGAAAATTACAAAAATCGAGAAATTAGAAATCTATACCAGGGAGTAAAAAATGAAAAAAGAGGATACCAACAAAAAACAATATTTTACAAAGATAAAGAGGGAAACGCCATTAGTGGAGAAAATGAAATAGCCGCTAGATGGAAAGAATACTTCGATGCATTGCTAAATGACGAAAACAGGATAGAACAGCAACAGCCTATAAGAACGGAGAAACATAGGAACCAAATAAATGAGACAGAAGAAACACCCCCTACCAGAAACGAGATAAAGGAAATAATAAAGAAATTAAAAAATAACAAGAGTCCAGGAAGTGATAATATAACTGCAGAGATGTTCAAATATGGAGGGAAAACGCTAGAGGAGCAAATGTTCAAATTAATAAAGGAGATTTGGATTAAAGAACAACTACCACAAGAATGGACAGATGCAATTATATGCCCACTTTATAAGAAAGGCGATAGGACAGATTGTCAAAATTACAGAGGGATATCACTATTGAATACTGCATACAAAATTCTTGCAGCGTGTATAAAGGACAAATTGGCAGGAGTGATAGAAAACATTGTCGGCGAGTACCAATGTGGCTTCAGACCTGGTAGAAGTACAACAGATCAGATATTTACGCTCAGAGAATTGCAAGCGGAAAGTTATCAACACAATCTGCCGACAAGGGTCCTCTTCATTGATTTCAAACAAGCGTACGATAGAATAAAACGGAACCAAATGAGCAAAGCACTAGAAGAATTGGGTATCAGTAGAAAACTTATAAGAATGATACAAATAACATTGTCCAAGACTGAGAGCAGAGTTAAAATAAATAATATAATGTCGGAAAAATTTGAAGTCAGTGAAGGAGTAAGGCAAGGAGATCCCTATCATCGATACTATTCAGCTTGTGTTTGGAGAAGGTCATACGAGATGCAAATGTCAACAGAGAGGGATTGTTATACCAAAGAAAGCACCAATGTCTAGCCTTTGCAGACGATGTAGTAATACTGGCTCGAAGCAAATGGGAGCTACAAGAAGTAGTAAAGAGGTTAGATAAAGAGGCAAAGAAAATAGGCTTAGCCATCAACGAAAGTAAGACAAAATACATGGAATGGATAGATGACAGTGAACAAAAAGGAGGAAATCTAAAAATAGAAGTAGAGGGTGAAAAAGCATATATATTTGAAGCAGTGGAAAGATTTACATACCTGGGGTCGATGTTCACATGCAAACCAAATATTAGAGAGGAGCTCCAATCAAGAATAATGGCAGGAAACCGATGCGTGTACACCTTAAACAGGCTATTAAAAAGTAAACAGATATCTAGGAATGCCAAAATAAGGATTTACAAAACAGTTATACAACCAGTGGTAACCTACGCCAGTGAAGTGTGGACACTGAACAAAGGCGAAACAGGTATGCTCGAAATATGGGAAAGAAAGGTTTTGAGAAAGATATTTGGAGGCAAGATAGTAGACAATACATGGAAAAGAAGAACAAATAAAGAATTAGAAGATATGTACAAGAATCCTAGTATAGTGGGAGTAGTAAAGGCTCAGAGACTCAGGTGGCTAGGGCACATAGAAAGAATGACAAATTCTCGAGTACCAAAAATGATTCTGATGCATACAATGGGTACAAAAAAAAGAAGAGGAAGGCCGAGAAGTAGATGGAAGCAAGAAGTAGAGAAAGACCTAGAAACACTGGGAATAGAAAGATGGAAGGACAAGGCTAATAATAGGAAGAAATGGAAAACAATAACAGCTCAAGCCATGGGCCTACTAGGCTCGTAGTGCTATTATATATATATAATATTATATTGTTTAGTAAATATTTGTATTATTCGCGTTGTTTATTTTAGCTAATATAGTTTTATTGTTCTATTATTTTTGTTCAATTATTTGTTAGTTCTATTTAGTTTATTTAGTTATAGTTCTATTTTGAATTTTATTATTAGGGATAGTCAAAGTTTTCCATTTGTTTTATCAGATAATGCGTTGGTAAGTTTTTCTTAAATAAATATGATAAATGTTCTTTAAAAGTTAATATTTTTAGATGAGTAGGTTGATCACTAAAATATGTTTATGAAATTATGTAAATATGTTCTTAATAACAAAAACATTTCAGTTAACATCCAGTTCAGTTTGACATGGCGTCGAAAATTAAATTCGCTTAGAAATTTATAGCATGCATAAAGCTTCTATTATATATAAAATATGTACTATATATATAAAAAAATATATTTTATAAAAAAATTACAGTAATTTAGTTTATATCGATAAGTTGCTCCAAATGTAGGCAACCAACTTAAACTTTTTTTTAGCATTTAGCTGGAGTTTTTTGAGAATATTTTTAATAAACGTTTAATATTTTTCAGTTAATTTATTATTCTTTAAAAGTGATGATATTAATCATGAATAAGCAATATTTTAAATGATATTTAATCACAAAACGTACTTAATATTGTGATATTTAATCCTCATAATAAAGTACGTTAGATAAAAAGGTAAATTCCCGGGTCGTCCAAAACTAGTTTCAGATAAGAATAATAGAATATAATGATCTTTTTGAATTATATTTTTGATAATATTGGATTATAATTTTGATGAATGATTTTTTAATTATAATATGAATATTATGATATTTTTTATCTAACGTACTTTATTACAAGGATTATATAACATAATATTAAGTACGTCTTGTGATTATATATCGTTCGAAATATTACTTATTCAGCATTATTATCATGACTTTTAAAAAATATATTAAATTAACTAGAAAATATTAAACGTTTATTAAATATATTCTCAAGAAACTCCAGCTAAATCCTAACAAAAAGTTTAAGTTGGTTGCCTACATTTGGCGCAACCTAACGATATAAACTAAATTACCATAACTTTTTTATAAAACCTATAATAGAAACTTACTTTCTACTTTCTTTATACATGCAATAAATTTGTAATTCATAGTATAAGTTTGCAAAAGGGGACGACGAAATACTCTAATGAAATGCGCTATGAGTACGTGTGCTTGGTTGTATAGTAATTTCCAGCCACGTCTAGTCTGTCAAAAAGTAACTAACTTCGTAAAAAAATAAATACTAAAATCACTAGACAGTTCGGACTGAGATTAGCGAACCGAGATTAAGACGTTCAACACAAACGGCAAAAAATGGAAAAGCACTTGGCCCGATGAAGTAAGTGCTGAAATACTAAAGTTTTTGGGAGAAAATTGAATTAAAGCTCTGTGTAATCTCTTTAACAGAATTTATGACACTGGGATATTACCAACTGATTGGTTAAAGTCGACATTTGTCACAATACCTAAGAAACATCGTCCAAAGACATGGACAGCGGTGATTATCGGACAATAAGTCTTATGAGTCACGTTTTGAAGATCTTCCTGCGAATAATACACAGCAGAATTTACACGCTGTTAGAGGACAGAATTAGCAATACTCAATTTGGATTTAGGAGTAACTTGGGTACAAGAGAAGCCTTGTTTAGTATACAGGTACTAGTACAGAGATGCAGAGATATAAATCAAAATGTGTACATTTGTGCAATCGATTTTGAAAAAGCTTTTGACAAAGTCCGACATACAAATAATTACAAATCTATACTGGCATCAAGTGGCAAGAATAAAGGTTGAACAAGAACTCTCGGATGAAATAAATATAAAAAGAGGAGTGAGACAAGGCTGTATATTGTCGCCTTTACTTTTTAACTTATACTCGGAGAAAATATTTAAGGAAGCCTTAATGGAGACAACCGAAGGTATTATTGTGACTGGAGTAACCGTCAACAATATTAGATATGCCGACGATACCTAAGTCCTTGCCAATTGCGGAGAAGACCTTCAAAATCTAATGAACAAAATAAAATAGACTTGTGATCAGTATGGATTAAAACTCAACGTTAAGAAAACTAAATATATGATAGTTAGCAAACAAAATTATATACAGGATGACGGTATAAAAGTCGTAGATGCCACACTGGACAGAGTAGAGAAACTCGTGATTCTCGGCAGTAATATCAATGAGAGCTGGGATCCAACCGCAGAAGTTAAAAGCAGATTAGAACAAACCCGAGTTGCCTTTGTGAAAATGAGAAACGTACTTTGCAGTCACGATTTTAGCATTGACCTTAGAGTTCGTATGACATCTTGCTACATCTTTCCTGTCCTGCTGTATGGAGTGAAAGCGCGGACTCTAACTGAGGCTATGCTTAAACGCTTGACAGCCTTTGAGATGCGGGTATAGAGACGACTACTGAAAATAAGCTGGGTCGACAAAGTTAGAAATGAGGAGGTCCTTAGACGGCTGAGCCAAACAACAAAACTGGTCAATATAATAAAGAAACGCAAGCTGGAATACTTCGGGCACATTATGAGACACCCTGAAAAATATGATCTTTTACATCTCATCATTTAGGGAAAGATCCAAGGTAATCGTGGTCCTGGTAGACGAAGATCATCATGGCTGAAAAATCTAAGGCAATGGTATGGAAAATCAACTACATCGTTATTTAGAGCTGCTGTCAATAAAGTCACGATAGAGAATATGGTAGCCAACATGATATCCAACTATCGATAACGGTCATGGAACTAGAAGAACGTAAATGTAAGTTTTGCCTATAAATTTATTGATAACAACAAACAAAAACTAATTATTGTTTTTAACTGAATAATTTCTAATTTTTATTTCATGATTTTAAAGGCATATTAGTATAAATGATTCCCAGTATATTTATCACATTTAAGAATTTTAATAACAATTCGTCAACCACAATCTCAGGTATTTCTTTGTAAATATTATTCCAAAAACACATTTTATCATGTGCGGTGTTCGGTCTTATGGTTTTAGAAGATTGCATCGGTCTGCCTGGTTTTAGTTTATCATAGTAGTTCTGATATCATTTACCAACGTTATTCCTGCATATATGTAATAAACAAGTTCAATGTCAGTGGTTAATAAAATAAAAAATATCTAGAAATATATTCACAAGATCAAAAATAGACTCCCGTTCAAAATTATCGCACCTCCACGAATATTGTGATTGTATGGTGTTTTTCTAATTTTTAGTGGTTTTAATATTAGAATTATACAAATAAAGATCATTAAGCAATTGTAGTCAGAATTTTATTAATTTAAAATTAAAAAAATGAAGCAAATTTATCAATAAAGTAAAAGAAAATAAAAATACTAAACGGTAGATCCTAATAGCGTGTACAACTTTTCCGAGCTCTTGCATTAGTCTGGGTACTATTGTTCATATATTCTTGATACCTACTAAAGAAATGTTTGCCATTTTTAGTACAAAAATGCATATTTAATTTTTTTTTAAAGGAAAGACAGTTAAGATTTGATTTTACGTATACATTATCACTTTACATCTTTATCAAGGTCTGTTTTGCCTTTCAAATCTTAGAAGGCACAGATTAAAGCAAAAATCTGAATTTGGTTTCGACAATAAGAAATATTCGGATTTAGAGTTTCGGGAATTTTTTTTTTTTCATGACAGGCAAATAACGCCAAATCGAGTATTTCAGAGATTGCCATCTAAATATGCTCAACTAGATTGATATCAATCAGGATATTCGTGGTGATCTTCTAAGGTCAGAATATTAATACTGTTTAGATTTTTTAACATACGATTTGCTAAGTGAAACCTTGCATTTTTTGCATACAAATACTATCTTCAGGTCCCTGCCAGACTGTATAATGAGAGTAATGATTTTTTTTATGAAAGTCTTCGTTTATAAACCTGTCGTCCTGAAGCCAGTTGGCTTATTATACTTTGTTAGTTTTGTATTTTTCATGATACCCATTTTAGTATTCTCATACCCTGTACCAGCTTATACAGGTCTAGTGGATAGGTGCCATATATATTTATTTATTGACGGATATACTATTTTTACAACAATATAATGTTAACCTGTACAAAACATAAGTTGTGTTAAAAAAAACAAACGAAAATTAAAATTAAATTAAACTAAATTAGATTAGGAACTTTCCTTATCAAGTAATCATTCTCAAAGCCTTAAGTTATTTCTTAAATGTTGTAGGTATTCCAAATAACTTCAAACTATTCCTGTACTCATTGGCTTCTTCTTACGGTGCCTATCCGTTCCGTATGTTGGCGATCAGCATAGCTATCCTAACTTTACTTAACGGAATACAAAGAACTTAATCGAGCCATACGAAAACAGATAAAAGACGATATTAAAAAACATCAACAAGAACATGTAGAAAGAGTGATAGAGAAAAATCGAAGTCTGAAATATACCAAACCGAAATTAGTAAAGAAAAATATTATAACTACGAAAAATCAACAAGGCCAACTAGAAACAAGCAAAGCTCAGATATCAAACATAGTTGAAAACTTCTATACTGAGTTATACCGCTCAAGAAACGATCTCCCGGACTCTTCAAAGCAAAATCTGAAAAGACAAATAACAAACGTAAATTCTGAAGTAATGCCCGAAATAAGCGAAGTAGAAATAGAAAATGCAATTAAAGAATTGAAAAGAAATAAAGCACAGGGTAGTGATGAAATTCTGACAGAAATGTTGAAAGAAGGCGGAGAAGAAGTCATCGGGTACCTAAAAATACTTTTTAATAAATGCCTATTTGAAGGAAACATACCGAAGGAATGGAATACTCGAACTGCTAACACAATATTAATACACAAAAAAGGGGACAATACAGATCTGAAAAATTATCGTCCAATATCACTACTATCACAACTTTATAAAACATTGACAAAAATAATTACAAATAGATTGACAACAAAGTTCAATGTATATCAACCAGTAGAGCAAGCCGGATTTAGAAAAGGGTTCAGTATATGTGACCATCTTCACACACTAAAGCTCCCAACAGAAAAAGTTAACGAATACAAATTACCAATCTGTTTAGCATTTATAGACTACGAGAAAGCTTTTGACAGCATAGAATTATGGGCTATTGAGGAAGCACTGGTCAACAGCAGAATAGATTCTAGATATAGGATATTAATACATAATATATATCAACACGCTGAAATGAAACGAGGCCAATAAAATCAACCGAGGAGTAAGACAGGGAGACACCATATCTCAAAAACTATTTACTGCCGCACTTGAAGACATCTTTAAATCACTAAATTGGGAAACGAAGGGACTATCGATAAACGGTAAGTTTTTAAACCATCTAAGATATGCAGATGACGTAGTACTAATAGCCGACAGCTGGAAAGAACTGAAGACCATGATCGATGAGATTTATACGGAATTCATAAAAAAAGGACTGAAAATGAATCTGAGTAAAACTAAGCTAATGTCGAATAAAGATGATCAACCGACGATAACCATCCAAGGAACAAAAGTGGAACATGTAGAACAATACATATATCTGGGTCAGAATATCAAGGTAGACAAAGAAAACCAAGCTATCCAAATAATCAGACGAGTAAGAATTGGATGGGCCGCATTTGGAAAACTCTCATACATACTGAAAGACAAAAAGATACCCCAAAACCTTCAAACCAAAGTGTTCGATTCTTGTATCCTTCCCGTTCTCACTTACGGAGCTCAAACCTGGACATTCACAAAAAAGAACATGGACAAGATTAAAAAAACTCAGCGAGTCATGGAACGACAGATGCTTGGTATCTCACTAATAGATCGGCTAACGAATGAAGCAATCCGGAACAAAACAAAAATAAAGGACGCCGCGAAACAAGCAGCTAAATTAAAATGAAAATAGGCTGGACACAACGAACGTCTCGAAGATGGTAGATGGAACAAATAAGAAGTCGGAAACTGGCGACCGTACGATGCGTAGAGACCAAGAGGAAGACCTCAAATGCGCTGAAGCGACGATATCAAAAGAGTCGCAGGACCAATGTGGAAACGCCTAGCTCACAACAGGGATGAATGGCGAGAAATGAGAGAGGCCTTTATTTGACAATTCGGATAGAAAAAGGGCTATAAAAAAATCCTAACTTTACTCGCAGCCATTCGGAATTCTCCGGTTGTAGAAGTATTGAAACGTATATTGCGGGTAGGAGGTAGGAACTCCTTTGGAGTCCTTTGGATTCTACTGGATAGTCCTATCAGGGAAAGTGAATAAATCCCTGCTCTTCGCAGATTCCAGAAGCTTCTTGACCCGGGAAGCTAGCACCTACCCGGGAAGCTAGCACCTGCTAAGTGTCGCTTGTCCATTCTCACGGATGAAGTCCAGAACGGCATCCAAGGCGACCAAGAAATACTTTCAATACGGCGAAGATGGCGAAGTTAGTAAACCTTGGTTTTAGGGATAGTATAAGATCACAACCCGCGGCGTCTGATCCAAAGTGGGCGGCCGCAAACAGCGTCGGACCCAGAATGGGCGGCTGAAACAAACACTCACCAACACGTCTACCCAGCGTAGTGTTTAAAGCCTAAATACCCCTCACGAAAATGTCAGTTGAAAACACGCAAATACCCCAGGCAAGTAAAAAATTATTTACAGTATCTTGCAACTAATAAATTATCAGTTTGTCCCATAGATTCCGGTTTATATAGGAACATATAATGCACGTACCCTACCATCTGATGAAAGACTTACTGAACTTGAGTGCAAACTAGAAAACATAAAGTGGGACATAGTCGGTCTCAGCGAATTTAGAAGACGTGGCGAACACTCAAACTAAAATCAGGATATAGTTTTTACCACGTAGGTGGTGACAATAATTCCTTGGAAGGAACCGGCTTTATTATACACAAGCATCTCCAAACAAGTATAGTATCACTAAAGAAGTTTTCCACAAAAGTGATTTGTCTCACTCTTAAATTGAATACAAGGTATAATATGAAAATAATACAGGTTTATGCACCAACAACCATGATGAAGAAGAAGTGGATTTATTTTATGATGATATCGAAGCTGCTCTTAAAGACCATCAAGGACATTTTACTTTTATATGTGGTGATTTTAACGCCAAAACAGGAATAAAATACAACCTTACAGAAACACCACTGGGAAACTTTGGCTTGGATGGTAGATATGAACGTGGCGAAATACTATTAAGGTTCATGCTGCAATATAAACTATTCCAAATGAACTGTTTTTTCAAAAAGAAACCACAGAGAATATTGACATGGATAATTTTTCGACTGTTCTAACAACCATTCAAATTTCGTCATTTTGTGTCATGTGGAACAATTTCACCCAATCATGTCAACATTAGACTGATAATTGCATTCAGTGCAATATTCAATCCCTAAGACAACACGATCGAGTTTGACAACTTCATCCAAATAAATTTCAAAATGTCACGTTTTTTAAAAAAGAACACCACAACAAGATTATAAATATTATGCGTGGTAATAGATCTTCTATAGTAGAGAACAGCAACGAATCTAATGTTAACTTAAATTTTAATAATTGTACTTTCACTAACTGTACTTTTAATAAATAAATGTTTCGTTATGTTAAGCTATGATTTTTTTTTTCGAAAAATTATCCGCCGAATATCCCTCGGACATTGATGAATGCCTCATAATTTCATGACAAATTTCTCAAGCTCGAGCTCGAAGGAACGAGCTTTCGATTGCCATGAAATTATCTTGTCTGTTATCAATGTCCCAGCGATATTACTACTGATAATTTTTCGACTGTTCTAACAACCATTCAAATTTCGATATTTTGTGTCATGTGGAACAATTTCATCCAATCATGTCAACATTAGACTGATAATTGCATTCAGTGCAATTTTCAATCCCTATGACAACACGATCGAGTTTGACAACTTCATCCAAATAAATTTCAAAATGTCACGTTTCGGCAATCTAATGTTAACTTAAATTTTAATAATTGTACTTTCACTAACTGTACTTTTAATAAATAAAATGTTTCAATATGTTGAGTTATGATTTTTTTTTTCGAAAAATTATCCGCCGAATATCCCTCGGACATTGATGAATGCCTCATAATTTCATGACAAATTTCTCAAGCTCGTTGCTTGGTAACAGCACTCAGCCTTCGGCTTCGTGCTGTTACCAAGGAACGAGCTTTCGATTGTCATTATCTGGTCTGTTATCAATGTCCTTTATAGATATTACTACTGATAATAGATTTTATTATCACGGACCGAAACACGAAAAAACACACCGTTAAAGACATCACGGTTCTAAACATATTTGTTACCATAAATCATATAATGGTACGAGGTAAAATAGAAATAAGCTTAAAGAAGAAGAGGTATAAGATGAATAAAAAGAAGAACAAATCAAAATCATGGATGAAACCATCATATGTAGATAGTTTTCAGCAATGTATTTCCGACATACTTAGTAGTCCTGAAACAGAAAATAATATAAACGACTTAAATATTAAATTAACAAATGCTTTACTGGAAAGTCAAAATAAATTCTGTCCTATAACTCAAATGGAAGAGATTAGCCAAAATACTGGACAACTAATGCAAAAAAGAAGAAAAATGAGAAGCGAGGCGGAAACTAAAGCCAACGAACTACAAAAATTAAATAAAAAAATATACAAAGCTGTTAGACAAGACACTCGAACATAAAACCAAGAACAAATCGAATATACCATTAAGAGCAATAGAAGTATGAAAGTATTGAGAAAAAGACTACGAACAGGGACAAGGCATATAATAAAGATCAAAGATAGAAATGGTCATCTTACAGCCAATAGAATCCCTTAAAATAGTTGAAAACTTCTACAAATTGCTGTACACAAGCCAACACAAAGCAATTAGAAGAGGAAATCAAGTACCAGAAATATTAACAAAGAAAAAGGGCATTGTCAACCAAGGATCAGAACTACTACCGGAAATCACAATGGACGAAATAAAACTGGCCCTAAGCTAAGAATAACAAATCTCCAGGCGAATAATGTGTAGTTACTAATGCAATCAAAATTGGAGGCACTTGCCTACTTAAGAAAATAAAAAACTTTTTTAACATGTGCCTTTTGGACAGTAATATACCCGACAAGTGGACAATGCTAAGGTAATTCTATTATACAAAAAAGGAGATGCCCATGAATTAGAAACCTACAGACCTATAAGTCTTCTTACTCACCTATACAAACCCTTAACAAGAATAGTAACGAATCGTCTTAAGAAAAACCTGATTTGTTCCAGCCAGTAGAGCAAGTAGAATTTCGTACCGGATTTGGAACAAATGATCACCTACAGAGCATTAAAACGGTAATAGAAAAGACTATCGAATACAATCAACCACTCTTTCTAGCTTTTGCAGATTTCCATAAAGTCTTTGACTCGGTAGAATTTGACAAAATCCTGGAAGCAATACAAGCATGCCACATTGACTACCGATATACAAGGTTAATTTCGACCCTCCCAACGAAAACTATCGTAACTCATTTTTTTTTTCAATTTTAAGTTATTACCATAATCAGATTTTATGATACCGAAATTTATTCCAGAGAATACTATAATAACTAAAATCGTAATATAAACAACACAATATACGTTAATGTAAATGTAGTATCTCAATGCTCTCTGTACTTTACCGCGAAGAAAGTAGTATGATGGAGTTGCTACAGTGTTCGCTGTAAATTTGTGAGAAGGGACCGAGATACGGCTATACTTTTAAAGCGAATAAAATTAGGTTATGTTAAATGTCGTTTTACATTAGATGAAGTGCTAAAGATAATCTTGTTTATTGTTATAATAATTTGTAATATTGTCGCAGAGAACTAAACGAATTTTGGGATTACTTGTTAATAATAATACACAAATAGCACCAGATAAGTTGCTGTCATTAAATTTATCTATTTATCTATTTAAAATCTGAATGTTCTACATAGCATGGACAGTAAAAAAGTTAATTTCAAAGGAACAATCTAGGTATTTAATATTTAAACGTTTCTCTTTTTTTTTTCATTTAAATTTTTTTATTTATTTTTTGTTTTAGACAACGAAAATAGAAGTAACGACGAAAATCATACCGTTGGCATTGATACCAATATATTTCCTTCTGATTATTCCGATAATGATCTGAAATATGTTTCTTCTGGATCAATCAACAATCTAGGTATTTAATCATTTAAATCTTTCTTTTATTTTTAATTTAAATTTCTTTATTTTTTTGTTTTAGACAACGAAAATGAAAGTAAAGACAACAATAATACCGTTGACATTAATACCAACATATTTCCTGCTACTTATTCCGATGATGATCCAAACTACGTTCCCTCAGAATCAGAAGCCGAAAACGAAAATTTGAATCTATCTGATAACAAGACAAGTAATGTGTCATTAGACAGACTATCATCAAAAAGAAAGCAAAAGGTATCAGAAAAGGTTAAGATAGGAAGAAATCGAGTTAGAAATGAGAACAAATGGATTAAAAAAAAGCCAAAAGAGAATTTAAGAGCGGTCTGGAATATAAGAACCGCAAGGATAAGTTTATACCTACAAAAAAGATGAAGGTTCCTTGTAAGGATATTTGCAGATATAAATGTAATAGCATATTAAATTTTGAAACAAGACAAGTAATTTTTGACGAATTTTGGAAACTTGGAGATCATACCAGGCAGTGGGATTTTCTTGCAAGGTGCGTGACACAACAAGGTAAAACGCAAATCATTGTAAACAATTCTAGGATAAACTTTTCGCGCAAATATAAATTTAATATTGGTAATACCGAGAAACAAATTTGCAAGACAATGTTTTTAAATACGCTTGCCATTTCTGAAACTTTTGTTAGCACTGCATTGAAAAAAATTAGTGAAGCTGGTACCATAGAAGCGGATAAGAGAGGAAAACATAATACTAGACCGCACAAGATCCCGGATAGTGTAAAAGATAACATTGTAGAACACATAAAATTATTTCCACTGGTACCTTCTCATTATACAAGGAAAAACTTAAAACGCACGTACTTAGAAGAGGGCTTAAACATATCTGTAATGCACCGAATGTACGTTGAATATGCCAAACTAAAAAAATGGGATGTCGTCGCTACAGTTAGAGAATACAGGGATACTTTAAACTCACAATTCAACATTGCATTTTTCAAGCCTAAAGTGTTCAGTATGCAGTGCGTATAACAATACAGATACAGAGAAAAGAACTCAATCAATGGAAGAAAATTACAATAGCCATGTTTTAAACAAAGATTCTGTTAGAAATCTGAAAGATGCTGATAAGGAACTGTCAAAAAGTAATAAATCGTTTTTAACAATATGCTTCGATTTGCAGAAAGTATTAGTAACGCCCAAGTCAGAGGTAAGTAACTATTATTATAAGAGTAACCTTGCAACTTATAATTTTACTATTTACGATTTGGGCAATAATCAAGGATATTGCTACGTATGACATGAACAAATATCAAAAAGGGGGTCGAATGAAATTGCAAGCTGTTTATGGCATTTTTTAAAAGGTGCAAAACGAGATGGCATTCGAAAAGTCGTGTTATACTCCGACAATTGCGGAAGGCAAAACTGCAATCGTTTTATTTTTTCGATGTTTGCTCATGCATCGGTGACTTTGGATCTGGAAATAACACACTGTTTTCTTGAGATTGGTCATACCCAGAACAAAAATGACAGCATGCACGCTGTTATAGAAGTTGCAAAGAAACGACATTCAAATATTTATACTCCTGGCCAGTGGATTAGCCTCATAAAGATGGCGAAAGTTACTTCTCCACAGTATAGAGTAAAATAAATGTCTCAAGAAGACTTTTTTAGTTTCAAACCAATGGTTCAAAAACAGAACTGGAAGAGAACTAACACTGCGGAGGTGGTAAAGATAAGCAAAATTAGGGAAAATCACTTCGAACCGAAGAATCCCTATAAAGTTTATTTTACCTACAGTTTTGCAGAAAATTACAAAGGACTCGACATCGCAACATCAAAATTACGTAAACCTCAAGAATATAAACTACCACGTTTATACCAAGGTCTTTTACCAATTGGCAGTAAAAAATTAAATGGTCTATTAAGTTTATGTAAAGCCAATTTGATACCAGCAATGTACCATGGGTTTTATAACTCCCTGCGGCCTGCTAATAAAGACCTTCCACCAGAGTGCTCTACAGATCAAGAAACTGGTTCCGAATCTGAACAATAGCAGTGTATTATACTTAGCAATTAGTCGTTAATTATTATTATAATTAGTGTCATAATGCCATTATAAACAAATTGCTAAAAATAAAATATTTGTTAATTTTTTTTTTGTTTTATTATTGTAGTATGTTTTTATAACTGAAATTTTTGTCGACGAATACTGTAGTAACTCATTCAAAATCCAAAATCGAATAACCTTATGAAATTTTTATTTCTTTTGCAATAATTATGATTGCACAAATAATTACTGAGTGAAAAAATGAAAAACGTAGTAGTGATAATTAAAAAATTACAGAACGTCACTTTTCACAATTATTTTTAAACGCAATTATTTCGGAATGAGCGATCTTGAGTTACGACAGTTTTCGTTGGGAGGGTCGATTTACACTACATACGAGAACACAACTATGTCGGTGAAACTACATAAAAACACGGATTGCACCCCAATCAGCAAAGGAGTCCGACAGGGTGATACCTTATCGCCTAAACTATTAACTGCAGTACTAGAATATGCTTGTAAAAAACTTAACTGGGTAGAGAAAGGCCCATTGACGGTAGAAGAACAACAAATTTAAAATTCGCAGATGACATAGTTTTGTTCTCGGACAGCCTCAAGGAGATACGTACAATGCTACATGAACTTCAGATTGTGTGCTAGTGTGGGTCTTCAAATAAACATCTCTAAACCAATATTCATGACAAACCTAGTACCTAGCGGAAATATCAATATTGAAGACAACGAAATAGAGCTGGTGAAAAAATACATATATCTTGGACAAGAAATAAAAATCAGAAGAGACAACCAAACATGCGAACTACGAAGAAGAATAAACCCAGCATGGACAGCCTATGGAAAACTCAAAGACATCTTTAAAAGCGATATATTAATTTCTTTAAAACGTAAAACATTTGACCAATGTGTGTTGTTTGTGATTTGGTGCCAAAACTTTGACATTGACAGCTACAAGTTCTAAAATGCTGCAAATAGCTCAGAGGAAAATCGAAAGATCCATGCTGAGTATATAGCTTCGTGACCGAGTTAGAAATGAAGAAGTAAGACGAAGAACAGGAGTTACCGATGTAATTTCCTGAATTGCCGCACTGAAATGGAACTGGGCCGGACACGTCGCCCGAATTAGTGATGAAAGATGGACGACGAAATTTCTTGAGTGGAGACCGAGGTTAAAGAAAAGAAGTAGAGGAAGACCCCCTATACGTTGAACTGACGATCTCAAGAACATGTCAAGAAATTGGATGAAAAGTATTTATGTCCAGCAGTGGACGCAAAGGGCTGGGTGATGATGATGATGAGACGTATTGAACCACTTCCTTAGGTTTTGAAACTAAGCAACATAGTCTTCTTCTTCCTGTTCCTTCCTTTTCAAATACCTTGCTATGAAGAATGAGTTGCAATAAGCCATATCTCTGTTCATTTCTTATAACATGGCCAAGATATTTTAATTTGTGCTCTTTGATAATAGTATTAATGATCTCGCAGTCCTTTCCCATTATCACGATCCACCCATGAAATTCGTAAGATGCGCCTATAACACCACATCTCGAAGGCCTCTAGCTTACTTAAAACAACTTCAGAGAGCGTCCATGCCTCTAGTTCGTATAATAATGTAGAAAATACATAGCATCTAATGATAGAGATTTTGGTACCAAGTAGTAAATCGAAACTTCTGAAAAGAGACTTCATCTTTACGAACGTTGATCTTGCTTTTCCTATGCGTTGTTTTATTTCAGTAGAGTGTTCCCGTTCACTGTTTATGTTAGTACCAAGATATGTGTATGTGTAGCTGTTTACCCTGTCAATTGGCTTTTGGATTACCAATAGATGTGTATTTAATATTTCGCGCTTACTAACTACCATGTACTTTGTTTTGTTCGTATTGAGATCCAGCCCATATTCTGGACTTATATCTGATAATCGTGTCATTATTGCTTGTAAATTATCTAGGTTATCTGCAAAACTACTGCGTCGTCAGCATATCTAATGTTGTTTAGATGCACTCCGTTAACTAAGACGCCTGCCTGTAGTTTTCCTAGTGCTTGCTCGAAGATTCGCTCCGAGTACATGTTAAATAGCACTGGAGACAGAATGCATCCTTGTCCCACTCTCTATCTTTGGAGATTGCCTCTGTCAACCAATTTAATGTTGGCAGTTTGGTTGTAATATAAATTATACAGAGTGGCCCAAAAGTCTGGAAACGGCCAATTATCTCGTAAATTGCTAGTTATAATTGTACAAAATTTAAGGTACACCTTGGTATTTGGGGATACGGAGATTCCATATTTGATATTTGCAATGTTGCCAGATTCTCCGTTTCTCTTATATTATTAGTAACTTTGGGTTTTTAAATACATCACCCTGTATATTTAGTCATTATTGGAATCTCCTATTCAATACGAGTTCAACCATATGTAACACTTATGATTTTATGTAGTCTGAAAGGTCTTAAATACATAAAACACAAGTCTGGCAACGCCTAATTATTTCAATAAATTTTTTAATACTAATTATTTTCAACTATATTAAAACGTAACAATTGATGGAATAGACCATTTTTTAACAATAGTTACGTTAGTAAGTGTTCAAAATGTGCTCAATTTATGAGTTGACAGTACCCTAATCGATGGTAGAATGCGTCTATCACATTTCTCCATGATGGTCTAGAAACAATTCGAGATTCATCGATAATTCGTTGCCTTAGTTCTGCAAGACTTGCTGGTTACTTTTTGTAAACTGAATTTTTCAAGTATCCTAATAAAAATAATCTTTATGATTGAAATCGGGTGAACGTGAAGGCCATTTAATTTTACCTTGTCTACCAATTTATCGTCCGGGAAATATCTCATCTAAATAACGCCGAACATTTACACCAACTATCTGACGTTAAACTTTTTTCGATAAAAAATGTCCCAAAAATTGAGCATATTTTGAACACTTAATAACGTAACTATTGTTAAAAAATGGTCTAATCTATCAATTGTTACGTTTTAATGTAGTTAAAAATAATAAGTATAAAAAATTTATTGAAACAATTAGGCGTTGGCAGACTTCTGTTTTATGTATTTAAGACCTTCCAGACTATAGAAAATCATAAGTGTTACATATAGTTGAACTCGTATTGAATAGAAGATTCTAATAATGACTGAATATACAGGGTGATGCATTTGAGAAACCAAAGTTACTAATAATATCAGAGAAACGGCAAATCTGACAACATTGCAAATATCAAATATGGAATATCTGTATCCCAAAATAGGTGTACCTCAAATTTTGTACAATTACAACTAGCAGATAATTGGCCGTTTCCAGACTTTTGGGCCACTCTGTATGTAATTTGCAAGTCTCTATCATCCAAGCCCGCTTCTTTGAAGCTGGATATGAGCTTGTCATGTTTTACTCTATCAAATGATTTTTTATAGCTAATAAAATAAATAATATATACATCACAGTTGAAATCGCTGCACCTCTGGATAAGCACTTGCTTAGCGAAAAGAGTATCTTAGGTTGCCTAAGATACTTAGAGTGTCTAAGGTATCGCGAAATCCAAATTGTGTTCATGACACTTTTTCTTCACATTTTTTATATATTCTGTTATTTATCACTTTTAAAAACATTTTAAGTAAGTGGCTCATTAGGCTAATTATTTTGTAGTGTTCGCATGTTTTTACATTTAATTTTTTGGGTATAGTTACGAAGGTCAATTTTAACAAGCTTTGAGAAATATTTCCAGTTACATATATATATATATATATATATATATATATATATATATATATATATATATATATATATATATATATATATATATATTGTTAAATATAGTCGTTATTCATTTTATTCCTTGTTCGTCCACAAGTTTCAGGAATTCTGTATAAAATTTGTCACGCCCTACAGCTTTACCATCTTTAGCTGTTCTAATAGCTGCCGTCACTTCTTTAATGGTAATCGAGGGTTCTGTTTGGCATTCTATGTCGTCAATGGCAATCTGCCTTTCATCTGCAAATGTTACTTCCAAATATTTCTTGCAAGTGTCTAGTCTCTCTTTCACACATAGTAGTGGATTACCTTGGTTGTCTACCAAATATTTACCTCTTCTAGGTCTGTATAATAGGGTGGAGTGAAACATGAAGAATTTTTTTTTATTTGAAATGTAATAGCGCGGAAAAGTTGCTTACTGTATATAGGAGTACCATGTGTTTTTTTATTTTTTTGTACTATTTCATCTTCAGGGTTGTACAGGGTGAAACAAAAAAAATAATAAAATTTTTTTTTAATGTAATAGCGCGGAAGCTAAATATATTAATGACTATTAGGCTTTTTACCAACTTTTATAGTTTCAAAAAGTCTTCTACATTTAAAAAGACAAGAAAATACAAATCCCTTATTTTATAAAAACTTTTAATATAGAAACCTATAAAAATCTCTAATATAGAAAACAAACCGTTTACTAAATAAACAGGTTCTCTTTAAAAAAAAGTTCAACCAAATATTATTATCTAGACTATTAAATGGAAATTAAACTGCTACTTGTCTTTAAATTCCTAAAAAATGTATGCACTGTATTGCGCCTTAGTGTTAAATCGAAGTAATATGGCTCTTGAACGAATCCTTGCTCGAACAAATCCATCTCTGGAGTCATAGTCGAGGACAGAATTGGAAGCTTCTGTTACAACCTTCACACATCTTTCTACTGCTTCAGTATGACAAGAAAATGACAAAAAATTAGTTGGAAAAATTTCTTCACCATTAATACATTTTCTAATATCCTCATCAGTTGTAGTAGATAAAAGGGGAGGAATTGTAACAGCAATTTTGCCAATCAATAAGTTTATAATATTCACTAGCATTGAAATTTAAATCAGGAATTAAATAATATCTTACATTCGTGTTCACAGTAGGTATTTTTGTGCGCGTCTTCAACATTCTGCGTAAGGCAAGTTGTCTTATGGAAGGACGGTCATCAAAAAGCATTGCTAGAAGAAGGTTCTCCGGATGACAAAAATACGGATTTCTTTTCATAACAGGATCAATGACGGCTTTTAACTCGTTCCTCAGGTAGCGTGACAATTGAATCATTTTAAAGACGTGTATTGCTCCTTCACTACACGATGGCTTAGTTTTAATATTAAATCACACTGGCGCATAAACTTTTACCACAAATTCAGCCAAAGATCTTAAAACCAAAGACAGATTTTCACTTCCGATGTAAACACGCAATATATGATTTGCCTTTGTAACCCATCGTGCATGTGATAATTTAGCCGGATTACGAGTTGCTAAATCTATCGAGCACTTTCCACTAGAAACCGAATGACAAATTTCGTATAAGTACTTTTGATCACTGCTAAGGTCCTTCATAACTGCAGCATCTACTTGTGGTAGAGTGGTATGAATAGAAACAAAATGGATTACTGGCAAATTTTCGCAAGACTCAAATAGTTTACCCATTTTGCCAGAGTATTTACGAGGTCCCAAAGTTTCTCCATAGAGAGATTGAAAGATATGCCGGGGGAACAATTCATTCATGTGTAACAGACAAATTGACCACTGACAGTTTTGACTGCTGTACCGTCGCAGCCTACTACTAAAAGATTACCTGTGCCAATACCGGATTCTTCAAAAAAATTAGTATAAATGTGACAATATGTCTTCCTGTACCTGACGTTGGAGTAATGTGATTTAGATATTTAAAACCTGGTTCTTTAAGTAACGAAATGTGTTCTTCGGTTTTTATCTTGCAATGAAGTTTAACTCCAACCTTTTCTTGGCACAGAGTTTTATCCTTTCTGCCTGAACTTTTTTACTCTTAAATTATAAGTCTCATTACGTTTTTGTTTTGGATATCTGATGAGAGTTTGGTACTTACTCAGGATATTGTATATTGTATATATAGAATACGATTGCTTGATACAGTGGGAACTGAGGCTTTTCCCCAGATGGCTTCGATTTCACTGGTAACTAATTGAGAAATAACTAGAACACTAGGATCCTTGCCGGAATCCATACGTTTTAGTTTATTTCTAATAAGTAGATATCGCTTCATAACATCTTCTATAGTTGGCAAAACATCGATCTTATGTCTACGGCTATCACAGTGGGACTAAAGATTGAGCTAACTTCGTCTTACTTATTCTGTTGAACCGATCTAGCAACAGGTCAAAAAACGTTTTACAGGAAAATATTATTTCACGGAAAGCCTTTACTAGTGGCGTAGCTTTATTTAATAAAAATTAACTGTAAGACGAATATTGAACATTATTTGATGAGATTTTTGATCTGTTTTATTTCCAAAAATATTGCTCAAAATATTTACTTGGGTGACAGATAGAGCTCTAATAACATTATTTTTAACTAAAATAATAGAAAATAATCAACATCGATAAAAGCAGCTTCTTTTATTTATTAAAAGTAAAAAATAAATAAAATCGATTTTTCTTGATTTTTTTTTCTTTTTTTGATGCGCGGTAGAGCCCTGAAGATATTTTTATATTCTACTAAAATTTTAGCAGCAAGTATACTATAGGTAGGGTCAACTTTTCTCAGGTATTACATGTCAAAAAAAAAATATCGATTTTTTCGCTCCACCCTACTGTATAAGCCTGCAGCTTCTTTAACTTTTTTTGTTTTTAATAAATGAGTCATGTTTTGATTGTAATAGCTGTATTTCCGCACATTGTTTTCTCAGCTATGTGTCCTTAGCAATTCTGATTACTTTTTTGATCTCTTTGTCTATTCTTTAGTATAATGTCTTGTCCTGATCTTTAATCTTTCGCCTCTCTTAAATTCTAGTTAGAATGTCATTTGTCATCCATGATTTTTGTAGGTTTGAGAAATTTTTATTCTGTCTTTCTTTCAATGTCTTGTGAAACTCTATGCAATTTTTCAATCTCCTGGTAAATTCGTTTGATTAACGGTATTCAAATTGCCAAGTATACCTATACTGTTTTACACCCTGTTCTGAGCGTTTGTCTCTGAGTAGCCTGATGTCTATTTTAGCTTGACACTACGTCGAATCTTCTTTAGTCTGACCCTCATTTTGCCAATCAGTGGGTTATGGTCTGACTTAATATGGGCTCCTGTCTTGACTAATGTAATGCTGTTACAAAATCTTTTATTAATCACAATGTAATCTGTGTGATTTCTGACTATGTAGCCTGAAGTATCTTGAGGTGATTTCCGCTTGTATAATCTTCTGTATGGGAGTTTGAAGTAAGTGTTAATAATTACAAACTCTTCTTCTGATACAAATTCACTCAATCAGTCTCCTCTCTCATTGCTTTCTCTAAGCCTTTACTGTCCTATGAATTCTCCCGATTTTCCCCTACCAATCATGACATTTAAATCAGCTATAATCAAAGTTATATCCTTTTTGGGAAGGTGTTTCAAGGTGTTGAATAATTCATTATAGAATGCTTTACTTATGCCGTCTTGTTTGTCAGCTATAGGGGCATATACCTGGATAATGTAAGTTGTTATTGGGTAGGTATAAAGTTAAAGGAGTATTTTTACCGATATAGGTATATAGTTTTTAAGAAGTCGTCCATCTCATTTCGCTTATTTCTATGATATCTATGGATAGTCTATTCATCTCCTTTGGCAGTTCATTAACTCTCTACTCATTGGCAGTCCTTAGAATTCTTGTAATGGTTTCATTTTGACCATAGTTTGTAGTAAGAAATAAAATGTTGAACTACGACTTCTTCTAGTATTAACATTAAAACTTATTAAACTTATTAACTCTGTAGTCCAGTAAAGATCCACCGCCAATTTGCTATAACTGCTCTGCTTCATTGACAGTGAAACACTTCCTGCTTAATTGCCCAGTTTTCCAAAATCAAAGAAGGATGCATGGAATTTCAGACCACCTCAAATCCATCTTAACAGATAAAAATTGAAATGTATTAAATTATTTGAGAGATATAAAATTGTATTATACTATTTAATGTACATAATTGTATTAAAACTATTGTGTTTGTCATCCTACTAATAACCCTGCGTGGTTAATCTAGTATAAGGGTTTTAAATAAAAAAAAATATAAAAAAAAATAAAATAAATTTTTTAATAGAGCCTGTACTATTTCAAACTTTGTAAAATATCTTTCGATATTTTCAATTTATCAATTTAGTTAATTTAAAAATATGACCCCTATTTCAATGTTTCCATTTCCAGGTAATTTAAAAAAATCTATTGTTTTGAACATTAAACTGGTTACTTCATACACAAATTGCATTATGAAATTATTACGTTAATCGTTATTGTCAAAAGAAAGTGAAGATTTTCTTAGTACGGAATAACGAAACATATTGTCAATTGTTTTTGTTCATGAACCTTATCAAATGTACCATATATAACATTAAATTTGTCACACTAGGTCTCATTTTATAAAAAAATTAATATCAACAGTTGTTTAATTCAATTCCGCTTTAAAAATGAAAAATAGTTGCTTTATAATTTTTGTTTGCTTCTTAAATAGTGTGATTTGTGGTCCAAAAGTGTATCAAAATCCCGATGGGTAAGAAAATAATAAAATTAATTTTTTTGGCAAAGGATAATCACCATTGGTTTAACATTAAAAATTTGTTTAACTGCTTAAGGAAAACATATTTTATCTTTAACTTCGTGTTTTATTAAAATTATTTAATTGGTCATGCTTTAACACAAGCGACTTTTAAAACTCTTTATTTTTCATTGATATAAATCGGTTTACATTAAGAAAACAATAAAAAAATAGTCTAGCTTGTATAAAACATTTGATTGCATTAAGTTTAACGGATATTTTGCATATCCGGTACAGTATTATTTTTAAAATTGAGCCTCATTTAAATCACAGAAGGCAGTTCCTTGCAGCCAAATTTCTTCTCAAAATATCCAGAACCAACAGTAATCTATATTCAAATCTACTAGTATTAAATGAACAAGATCGTACAAAAAAATATTGGCAGAAGAAAAATTCTCCACTACTGTGCATCGCACTTCAATCTAATAAAGATATCCTCAGTGATTTATATTATCCCAGCTCAACTTTGTCACATCTTTATGATTACAATTCATTGGTTTTGAATATAAAGATTGTAAAACCTTTAGCTAGCAATAATTTTCACATTATTATTAACTTATACTCAATACTTGCAAACTTCCAAGAATCTGTGGCAATATATACCGATGCTTCCAAGGTTCCGAGTCCAAGGATGGTGTGGGATGTGCTTTGTATATTCCCTCCAAAAATATTAATTATTCCTACAAATTGGATAACATATTTTCTATGTTTAGTAGAATCTTTGACATTTTTAACACAGTCTGCAATTGATTCTGCAATAATTATATCGGACCCCCTGTGTGTTTTAAATTCGTTGGTTTTGGCTAAGTACCCAACTTACTCCTCCAATTATATCATAATATGCAATTAAAAAACGGATTTAAGAACTTCAAAAATCTAACAAATACATTAATTTTGTATAGATCAAAGCATATATCGGACTCGAACATAACGAGTATGTGGATGTGCTGACAAAAAAAGTGTAAAAAAAACGGTTTGACCAATTGTTTTTGTGATGCAGTAGTTTATACTAAAATGAAATATCTCAAAATTTGGAACGAATGTTGGTTACAACATACTTATACCAATCCTTCTAGATACTGTAGTATACAAAATCAAATACCAAATATAACGTGGTTCCAGCCATATAATTATTATTCAAGAAAGTATATCACAACTGTAACACGTCTTCGATTTGGCCACGCAGTGATTTTGAACCAGTGTAGAAAAATTTCACTAGTGACACAAGAAGATTTTTGTAACATTTTTACAACTTAGCCAGGAGGCATCCCGTCCATGAATTCAACTTTCAAGTTCTTGCTCTTCATTATGCAGTATGGGGAAAGAAATGTACTTTCAGCGCTAGCACAAGCTAGAACAGAAACGGTTTCACCCTTTTCCCTTGACTTAATGGAAGTTACATTTTTAGAACTTTTAATGGCAACAACTTTTCAACCAAATTGTTTTCCAAAATAACACTTTCGAGTAACTTAAAGTACTCTTCCACACACTTCGTGTTTATTACCTTAGCTCGGGAAAGAGATATACCTTCTGATTTTCTATAGTAAGAGTAGGATTTCCTAGAAGAAAAGAGTTTAGCCAATAATAATCATAACCAGCTTTTCTAATTTCCTTGTTGAATTTGTGAGGTAGTTTTAGCTCTTCAGCAAGATCAAACGCCATGCTTCTTACTAAATCCCTGCAAGGAGTCAACCCATGAGCTTATAACTTTTTTATGTGGCCTACAATTTTCTGTTCATTAACTCTTCCTAAAATGGAGGAAAACCCTAAACTGTCCTTCGTAAACTTTTGTTTTTATTCCTCCTTTTAAGAGTGGTCTTAGGAACTTGATAAGCTTTACCAGCAGTATTGACACCTATTTCTTTATTTTCCACCGTATTAACCGCTTGTCTTAATGCATTTTCTGTCCACGCCCTCTACTGGTATTCTTTCTTATGTAGCTAGTTGGCATTTTTCTGAAACAGAAAAATACCAGCTACTTAGTTATTAATTACACTATAACTCGTTTTATTAAAAGTGACATTTAAAAATGTTGGTACTGGTCCATCTCTCTCGTATTGAAATACGTGGCCCATCTCTACCAAAACGTACTGGTCCATCTCTCCCAAAAGTCCGGGTGAGATGGACCACCTCATAATTCGCATTTTTAACGTACACTTGGTGGCCTTTTTAGGTAAGGTTACTATCTACATATTTATTAACATCGCTACAAGAATCCTACGTCGATATCACGTAAACTTAAGCTGAAAACTAAAACTATGTTACTTCGTTAAAAAACTTTTGGATTTACCAAAACAGACAATGACGTTTTTCTCGACAAATATTAACAAAAACACCACACAACTAACAGCATGTCTTCAATGTAACTGAAGCAAACTCACAACAAACGATGGTAGCGCTCGAGTGTCAAAGTTCGGAAATAATGGACTGGTCCATCTCTCCCGGACTTACCCTATTACAACATATATTTAATAGATAATTCTCAAATTCAATCTATTTTAATACCTGGGATATAAGGGTACCAGAATTTGGTGGTACTTAAAAGGATACTCTCCGTCGGGAAACTAAGGGTAAAGTAATGTAGCGTTTCGCATCTTGCCGGTAGAATTGAAAAGTTTTTCCCATCGTTTCTATGAGTACGTCTATTGTTGTTAACTTTACTTTAATTTACTAATGCTAATTCTAAAGTTTCGTAGTATTGTAGTCTGGCGCAATTATTCCGTCTACATTATACGAAAAACTTGTCATAATTGCAAGTTAATGTTATACTGTAATGATTCCTTTCTAGTCTTGCAATAGTTCCACGTTATAACATAGTGCCCCAATCATAATTCTTTTAAGTTTGATATGATATGCTTATTTATGCCTTCGTCATTGGCCAAGCGTTCGTTAAAAATTACACTAACTGCTACTCCGGTATCCATTATTAGTCGTTTGTACACAATGAAGTCGCCACTTTTGTCGATTGCTGGCAACTTCCCTCCATCTTCTAACCCTTAGAATCTGTAGATCTTCTTTAACATTATCAATCCATCTCATTCGTGGCCGTTTACTACTTCTTGTGCCCCATGGTTTTGAAAATGTTAATCTCTTATGTATTCGTGATCTGACATCCTAGCAATGTGTCTAGCCCATATAAGTCTCTGCACTTTAACGAATTTCACAATACCTGGATCGGTGTCTTCTTCTTCTTCTTCTGGTGCCTATCTGTTACGGATGTTGGCAACTAGCATGGCAATTATAACTTTATTGACCGCAGCTCGAAATAGTCCTGAAGTGGTCAAGGTCATTTTCGTAAATTCGCGAGCCATGATATTCTTATTCTTTCTGGTCCCTCTTTCCGTAGATCTTTTTCTGTAATATAAGTGGCAGCAGGTTATATCTAGGGTCGTTTCGCATTATATGTCCAAGATATTTTAGCTTACGCTGTTTTGCTGTGGATATAATTTCACATGTCTTATCCATCCGACGTAGAACCTCAATGTTTGTTACTCGGTCCACCCAGGAGATCCTCAGTATCCATCTATAACACCACATCTCAAACACCTCGAGTTTTCCCATGGATGCCTCAGTTAGTGTCCATGATTCAACCCCATAGAGTAGCAGTGTAAACACGTAGCATCTTAATAAATGGATTTATGGATCGGTGTATAACTGGTATAGTTCAAAGTTGTATCTTCGACGCCATAGCCCATTTTCATTTACGGCCTCAAAAATCTTTCTAAAGTCTTTGAGCTTTACTGCACGTTTTATATATATATTTTATTTTTTAAATGCTTCTGGATACCGTAAACAGTTCTGTTTGCTATTGCTATGCGTCTTTTGATTTCGTCGCTTGTCGTATTTGTTACGTTTACTAGAGATCCACGATATGTAAATTCCTTAACTTGCTCAAAGGTATGGTTGTAAATTTAAATTATTTGTTCGATATTTCGAGGGGTTTAAGAAACCAACATATATCTGGTTTTTTCTTCTTTTACCACAAGTCCTAATTCACTTGCTGCGTCCACAAGCTTTGTAAAACACTGCACCATATATCTCATACGTCTGCCTACTATAAATATATCGTCAGCGAATGCGAGAATTTGCGTCGATCTGTTAAAAATAGTTCCATTCATTCTAATATTTACTTGTCTGATAGCCTTTTCCCAGGCAATATTAAAGAGCAGATACGCTAACGCGTACCCCTGTCTTAGACCATTAATAATGTCAAAGAACGTAGAGTTTTCTCCTTCAATTTTAACGCATGAGATTACGTTTTACATTGTTAGTTGGGTCAACTTAACTAACTTAGGTGGGATCCTAAAGTCTATCATTGCATTATATAATGCAGTTCTTTTCACACTGTCATAGGCTATTTTGAAGTCAATGAAGTGATGGTGTGTATCTATGTTATAATCTAGTGACTTTTCTAGAATCTTTTATGTGCTTGAATTTGATGTGTAGTTGACTTTCCAGCAGTAAATCCGCATTAATATTGACCAACAATATTCTTTGTAAAATATTTAAGTCTTTCAAATAATACATTGCCGAAGATTTTATACGCAGATGTTAACAGAGTAACAGAGTAATGCCTCTATATTTCTTACACTCCAGTTGATCACTCTTTTTATGCAACGGACATATTCTTCTCTTTAGCCACTCTTCTGGAGGACCTTTAAGCTAGGGGGACATATGAGAGAAATCCAATTTAACCTATGTAATATTTTTTCACCCATTTTTCACTAATTTATTACCACCCTAATAATTTTTCACCACCAAACCAATCCTCAGGAGAGCGATTCTGCTGGCTTAAGGTTCAAGCTAGCAGTTAGTTAAGTGTTAAGTTTTTACTAAACTTTAACCGCCCTGTTAATTTTTCATCCCTAAACCAGTCTTATTCGGAAACGTTCCTGCTAGTTTAATATTTTAATAATTTAATATTTTAGGATCTAATTATTTTAAGTAGGTGTATTCAAATGAGACGGAAATTACCGGTTGGTTAAAAGAACTGGTAAATAAATTTTTATTAACAGCATTCTAAAAACTTAAAGATATTTGTATTTTATTTCTTTGTCGATTTTTTATTCATTGTCAGTTGAATATAGGTAAAAATTAAAGGGTATTACAAAAAAATATTAACCTCATTATTTTGTTTATGGAAATGTTTGAAAGAATCGTCCAAGGAGAGATCTGGTTTCTCGTGACAATCCACACACTTATAAATTGGGTTTTTTCTTATTTTTAGGATAGGACATACTCTGCATATTTTCGTTTTAGTTTCGCTTTTGTCCGATTTATTAGCAATTTTTTATAGGTAAATGTTCGCGAGCGATATTCCGTCTTTCTTTTCTTTTTTATAAATTAATTTACGCATTAATTCTAACCTTGATACCGTCTTTTATGCCTTTGTTGTTTAATATATTGTTTAAAGCTAAGTCAAACTTTCCACAGCACCATCGATTCATCAAGTGATAATTCTTTTACTGGATAATCCTGAGTAGTCATTTTGAGTATATGACTGTTGTTATTCTATAAAACCGATCTACACGAATAACATTAGGTCTTATTGGATTATGGATGAAGTGTAAGCACCTTAAAATTAAAAGAAAAAGATCTCTGCCGAAGTTCTGCAAAAGATATTTTAAGTTGAATAGTGGATCTGTTTTCCAATAACCCTCCAATCTTGAAATCCATATGTGTCAGTGTGAAAGATAATTTCCAAAAATACTAGAAATTCAAATAAGGAAAGTAATTTACATCCACATTGCCTATTTTTTAACAAAATTTTCCAACTTACCATACTAGGGTTGTAATAAATTCGTAAAAACCTAGCAGAACACTGTAACTTGAACCGTAAGCCTGCAGAATCGCTCCCCTTAAGGGTGGTTTAATGGTGAAAAAATATTAGGGTAGTAAAAAATTAGTGAAAAATGGTTGAAAACATATGCCATCAACAAAAAGTTTTTTTTTGAATTCTGCTAGCTTGAACCATAAGCCAGCAGAATCGCTCTCATTAAGGTTGGTTTGGTGGTGAAAAATTATTAGGGTGGTAATAAATTAGTGAAAAATATATGAAAAAATATGCCATCCACAAAAAATTTTTTTTTTTAAATTCTGCTAGTTTGAACGGTAAGCTAGCCGAATCGCTCCCCTTAAGGTTGGTTTGGTGGTAAAAAATTATTAGGGTGGTAATAAATTAGTGAAAAATGTCCTCGCTAGCTTAAGGGTCCTCTCTTCTGGTACCCATTCATTCTGCCATATAAGTACAATTAGTTTATGGATTGCTGCAAAAAGTTGATCACCACCTTTTTTATACATTTTCAAACAGATTTCATCGATTCCTGGGGTTTTAGTTTTAAGGTCTTATCTTTGTCTTTTAAGATCTCATTTGACACTTCTTCTCTTGTTGGGTCTCACTGTGTGTTGTAGATTTTGTTAATTTTTTATGTTGTAACCTCCATCAATATCGTTTATATTTAGATGTTCGCTAAAATATTGTGCCCATCTGTTAAGAACTGAGTTTTTATCACGTAGAAGTTCACCGTTAGTGTCTTTTCAAATTTTTAATCGTAGTTTATATTCTCGACGGCTAGTATTTAAGGATTTGTAGTATTTCCTCGTTTCATTTTTATCGAATAAACTTTGTATCTTGCTGAGAGTGTTTTATTTCAACGGATTTCTGTAACACAATATCTCGTATATTTGCCCATAGTTGGTTAATATTTTCTTCTTCTTCTAAGTTTTTTGTCCTTATTTGATCTTCTATTTGCTGTCTGTATACATTTGCAATGTCAGGATCTTTTAGTTTATTAATGTCGATTTTTTTCCCTCCTTCTCCCGATCTCCTTTTTTAAATTGGATATACTTTCTTTAAATCGTGCTTTAACTAGATAATGATCACTATCTATGTTTGCTCCTTTAAAATACCTAACATCTAATAAGTTAGAGCTGTGTCTTGCATCGATATTTATTTATGATCTATTTGGTTAATTGTTTCATTATCAGGATATTTCCAAGCTCCCTTATGTATATATTTTTGGGAAAATCGTGTCCCAGCTATTACCATGTTCTTAGACATCGCAAAGTTTATGATTCTGAGACTGTTATCATTAGAGCCTACGTGTAGGCTCTTTTTTCCGATGGTAGGCGAAAATATATTCGCTCTTCCGACTTTGGCATTAAAGTCTCCTGCTATTATTTTGATATCTTTTTTGGGCACTTATCGTACTCTCAGTCTAGTGCCTCATAGAACATGTCTTTTTCATTATCCTTTTTTTCTTCCGTTGGAGTATAGATACTAATAATTCTAATATTAGCGAACTTCACTTTAAGTCATATTCGACATATTCTATAATCGATAGCTTTGAAATATGCTGTTATATAATTCAATCCATTTATTTTGACATTTATTACTTGTCCATTTCATTTTATGTTTTACTGTTAAGAATAAACTAAATAAAAAACTTATATCAATACTTTTCAGAGCTTTTGAACCAAGTAACAGATACTACGAATCAAATCTTCCCGACTACCGTTCAAAACATCAAAACTTTAGCAAACCAGAAAGAAAAGAGAGCAAAGAGTCACGATTTGGTATTATTCCTATATCAACAACTTCTTATGGGTCTAATGGAAATGGCGTACAATACGGAACTGGAAATGTTGGCTATACAATCAGTCCTATGAAAATTGATATTGGAGGAGTGGCTCTTGGAGCAATCCTAGGGCTTGGACTTGTTCTGATTATACCCAAGATAGCAAATATTGTAGGAGGTGGAGGGGGATATGGTGGATATAGAAGTAAGTGCAAATAAATCAATTCTTATAAGTCTTTCGGAACTAATAATTATTGACTTGCTTTTATTTTATTTAATTACTTTTATCAACCAATTTCTATATTCGTTTTTTAATTCGAAATTTCATAGAAAAATAACAGTTTCACTATCTTTGTGTTTTTTAATGATCCTTTTTTATTGATCCTTTTTTAATGATCCGATAAGTACTTAGCCTCATCGCTCGATGGCGCCACTATCTCAGGAGAAATCTACTATTGTGTAATCAATTCTCGTAGACAGCTAATGTCAAAATTTCAGACGATACCTATTATTCTTTTTACTACTGAAATCATTCCGAAGAACCTCCTAGAAAATATAATAAAGCTGGGTTTAAATGAAAATTTATATAAGACTATGCACAAAGCTGTTTGCTACTCTCGACGTCCAGTTGCGTATGAAAATTTTTGGGCAAGCACCGACATATCAAGTGACCTAGGACTCGATAACATGAAACGAGTCCCACCAAAGCTCAATCCTTTTGATACTGTTGGTGTCTGGGATGAGTGAATTTTTCCCTTAGAGGGAGTATGAGCCATATGGGTAAATCCAGGCATAATAATAATATACAATTGAGTGTGCATGATACTAAAAATTTTTATCCTTCTGTTTCTTCTTAGTCGTTTGTCATTTATCCAAAAATGTACCTGATATTCTCTTATATTCCCTTTATAGTCAGATCCACAAAAAAAGCCTACTCACTATGAATTGAATTAATTTTCCCACTAAAGGCAATAACCATTTTTAGGTCTGGAAACAGAAATGTCATCCGTAACAGATGTACTTGCTAGAATTGACAACTCCCTCGAACAACATAATATAGATAGTTCATCTTGTATTCAAAGAACTATATGTTCGTACGTAAATAGTGCACAAAAAAATATTAAAAATGGAGAAGCGACAGGTGTGGATGAATTTATTACATCTTTAACTAAGTAAGTAATAATTTATAACTTTTCTTTTGACAATTTTAGAATTTAGCATTTTCCTTATTTTAAGATTATATTTGTTTCAAGTATTTCTGTTTTGTAAGAAAGATGCATAAACAAAAAACATACGGGACGATTAAGAGAACACAAAATCAAAACAATTGCTATATAAATATGTATATCCGGTAGAACCAATAAATACAATAAAAAACTATACTCGTTTAATACGTTAACTGTCCTACGACTCATATATATATATATATATATATATATATATATATATATATATATATATATATATATATATATATAGGTCATAAGCTCATTTATCTATAAGTCCTGCGGATCATCTGTGGGTTGCGGTTGCAAACGCATGGTTTAGTCTATCCCAATATACTTTATGGTGTCGAGTCCTGGACTGTGAATAAAATCGATCTAAATCGCCCTGAGGTTTTCGAAATGTGGTGCTATAGAAGAATTTTAAAAGTTTCCTGGGTGGAGAAGATTCGAAACTCCACAATACTAGAACGTCTCAGCAAGACTACTGAGATTATAAAAAGCATAGAGCAGAGAAAGCTGGAGTATTTCGGACATATAATGAGAGGTCCCCAATACAGGTTGCTACAAAATATCATGAAAAGAGAAATAGCAGGCGAACGCAATCCAGAACGAAGAAGAACCTCGTGGTTGAAGAACTTGCAAGATTAGTATGGTGTTGTTACAAGCATGCTATTTAGGGTGACGGTGAATAAAATTAAGATTGCTATGTTGGTAACTAACGTTCTGAAAGGACATGGTACATGAAGAAGAAGAATATTAAAGAGGATCTGTCAGTAAATTTATGTTTACTGGTTCTAATTGCGGCATCACATTTCGCTACATGTTATGCAGTTTCGCTATATTCGTCCAAATATTTGTTATTCGTCAGCAAATAAGAAATATGCTACTTCACACTTGTACCGGCGAGCCAAACACGCCAAATATTTGCGTCAAGCGTGTTTGGCAGAATGAAAAAGGACGTGGACGTATTAACAGTCGCTGCAACTTATTGTTACTTAAATGAAGTTTACCAATACTTTTTGTGTCATGTCATCAAGGCTGCATCTAGTATAAATCCAGAAATCTCATGACGACTATGCCCTTTACACTTTGTCTTAGCGGCCGAATATACATATAGCGAACTGTGGTGCCGCCATCCGGACTTCACGTATACAGTCATCACCAAATTATCGTAGAATTTATTATCTGCATGTCATTATGAAGCCGTTTGTATTAGATGGGAGTATTAACAAAAGTAGGTATCAGATATAACCATAAATAAATGGCCCTTGGTTTTGGTCTATTTGTTTATGGTAGATACTTTTTGAAACTTACCGACACAACTCAAATACAAATGATTTTAATAACCTTAGTACAAGGTTTTCTGCAATAATTTGTTGGAAACACTGAAGATCTTAAAATTGTTTTATTAAACTGTTTGTTCGGGCTGTTAGGCCGTTGTCTTCTGAGATTAGTTCTCGACGTTTCGCCAACACTAGGGGTTGGCATCTTCTGGGGATGTTACTGCTTCACTTGTAAGCTGAAACTGTGTGAACTTTGGTAAGTGTTGGGTAGACTAACACTTGGTATACATGGTTAAACCGAAACAATAAGGAAGTCCATTTTTATTTTTATTTAAATTTTGATTTTTTAAAATGCCACTAATTAGACACATCAACTTAAGTCATGGAACTTACAAAGCTGCAAATCAAAAAATATACGAGCAAGTCAAACTGACGGGTAAACTGAAGCATAAAATGAGGTTTATTGGAATCGATAGAATTTTTTTTTATTATTGAGTTAATGCCTTGACAACTAGGATCATTGGCATGGTACAGTTAGGTACCTAGTGTAGTGTGTGTGTAGAGTAATTGTCTTAATACTTAGCAGTCTAAGTCGACGTCATTATCTTTGCTAAGAGACGCTAATTATATCCGAACGTCTGCGGTCCCTCCGGTGAGTACCGATCGCACAAGGATAGAAAATATTTTCATTTATTAATTTTTAATAAACGAAAATTTCTTCACCCAGATGAGATTCGAACTCACGACCTTTAGGTTTAAAGGTAGGCGCTCTTACCACTAAGTCACAGAGGGGGTTAATCGATAGAATTGAAATCAATAACGTAGAAATATCTTTATGTGTCCATATTGTAAGGCAATTTAGTTTAATGATAAAACCTCTGAACTGTGTTTCGTCAGTAGCCAATTGACGCCATATATTAGTTTGATGATGCGGGCCAGATTTCATAAGTAATTTATTATTATAGTAAATATAAGTTTAATTATTAAAGATCTGTGATCAGTTTTAAATTTATTCCTTAAATTTTAGTATGTAAGCTTAGACTAATCGGTTTCTGTTCTAGCAACACACTTTTGTCATATATGTTGGATGGTACAGCTGTGAAGGAAGCCGCTGAAACAGGAAAAGCAAACGATGAAGGGCAATGCAATAATAAATATCCAAAATGTCCTTTAACAAAAGACAACGTGTTAAAAGTTCTTGGAAGTTTGATACCAGCTTAAATTTATTGCTTCTACATATTTCTATTTAATAGTATTAAGTTATTTCAGACCGTGATTTGTATTATTTTAAATGTGTAAATATATTTTTATAGAAAAAAGTGTATTTAAAATAAAAATAAACTGAAAAATGAACTAATGATAAATCTATATCTCTGTTATTGCTGAGAATGGGTTTGGGTGATACGTTTGAGTAGAGTAAACGTAGTGGAACGTGGAGATCTCCAGATGGGGTTACAGTAAACATGATCGATCATGTTATTATTGACTCCAGATATCACTCAGACATAATAAACGTATGCAGTAGACGGGGGTAAATGCAGACTCGGATCACTACCTAGTGGAAAGTAGAATAAGCCAGAATCCCAAACATTAAAAAAGAAAAGGGATTCAAAATTGAAAAATATGAAATAAACGACTAACAACATCAAAAAGGCAATGTTACAGGTCTAAAGAATTCAGAATAAATTATTGAAATAAAGTTTTATTATTTTATTTTTGGCTAAATAATTGTTAACAACTCCACAAGATTTCATAAAAAAATGAATGCATTCCCAAGTCTTATTTAGTCTCTGAGATGATCTATTTGTTCTTTCCTTGATTTTGTACAGCCTAAAACAAAAATAAGTATAAATTTAAATGAATAATAAACTTTGAATTAAAAATAAACAAACCATAAAACCTATTTCTTATTTTAAAGGTTAATGTCAAAAATAGCTTGATAGAATTCTTCTTCTTGTAATTTTAAATAGATCTCAATCCTATTAGTAGTACAACAACTTATTTTAAATAAATTCTTACTGGACAATGGCCGGCGCCAGATTAAAAAAACTTATCTTTAATTTTTTTCTTTTCCTTTCTTTGGTGGTCTTTTGTATGAAAAAGTATTGGTTCGTGTAGAACTTACAACGCAATTTTGCGGCTTTTCTAAAGTTTTCTTGATAGTTTTCCGAAAATTTAAAAGTTGTAGCAGTGAGAAGCTGAGCAATTATCACCTATCGTGTGGATTTGTTTTCTAAAACTAAAAGAAACTCGATTTTATAAACTGATTTCGTATTAGAAACACTTTAAGGCCACATTTGAACAAAGGTAGGTTTTCTTTTGGAAAAATAAATAACTACTTACGTTTTAAACATAACATTTTTTTAGGCCTTTTTATTTTACTCTGTGATTTAATCTCAAACCATTTTGATCATCTTTTCAACTAATATTTATCATCTCGTGACTCCTTAAGGGATTGGCTATCAGTTTTCCATATTAGTTAGGATCGGATGATATCCAATTGTCCATAAGAGAGAAAGAACCTAAAACATCGGATTATTAAAGGAAATAACAATAATAAATATTAAGTACTCACCTGGGATCGAGTCTCCAGAACTCAAGAAGATAGACTTTCTAACAGCTAAGTGGAAATTTATTCTTAATTTTGGTAGAATCGAACATTACACTAAGTTTCTCAATTTTCTTAGTACGACACTGTAATTAGAACCCCACTGCAGTGGTTATAAGAACTTGTTAATTAACCTTTTCACTTTATTGTTCAACTATTGATTTTAAATTGATTTTGAAAAGAAAATCTTTAATAAATACAAAAGTAACAATCGAAGAATTTATTGATTTATTGATAATCATTCTTTTACCCACTTCCCTGAGGGCTCTCCGAAAGAGCGTTTACAATCTCATATAACAGCAATACACAAAGAATATATAAAAGGAAAACTATAAAACAGACAAAAGCAGTGGGATATAAACAGAGAATGGGAAACGTGAAAACATCATACAAGACGCGACCAAAGAGACCCTGGGTCTACAAAACAATCAACCAGGGTCAAATCAACTAAAGGACAGTTGTTCCTAAACAGAGAGGAAAAATAATGCATATAAACGACTACAACAACGACATAGAACACGAAAGGCAAAGTAAGAATATAGAATGCTAAGGAGGGAAGAGCAGAAAATATATCGCAGAAAAAAAATAAAACACATAGAAAAAAACTGCAAGAAATGGAAGAACTAAATAAACCAATAAAAACCAGAAAATTTTACCTACAACTTAACAAAAGTAGAAAAGAATTTAAATCAAGGACAATAATGTGCAGAGACAAAGAAGAAGATATAGTAACTCAACAGAGTGAAATACTACAAAGATGGACAGAATTCTTCAAAGAAAAGTTTGAAATAACGCAGATCTACTACATGATAGAATTATACTGGATCAAACGGATACCAGAAAAACAACCCTCCTTCAGTAGCAGAAATGCAAGAAGCAGTTACCAGACTGAAAAACAACAAGGCACCTGGATTAGACAACGATTAGACAACATTAGCGCAGAATTAATAAAGGAAGGCGGAGACTCCCTATTGAATGCGATACACGAACTAATAGTGAACATATGGAATAATAAACAACTGTCTTAAGACTGGAATACCGGAGTAATTATCCCACTGCATAAAAAGGGAGATCAGCTTCAATGTAAAAACTACCGAGCAATAACGCTACTAACTGTGGCATATAAAATACTGTCTGAGTCGGTTGAGGATGTTTAAACGCCTGACGGAACTAAAGTAACATCCAAATAATAGCGTCCATCATTGTTATGCTAGCTCACATACTTACACTGGGCTATTTGTAGCAAATCGCCTCTCGAAAGCTGACGAAGCCTGGTCGTTAACGAAAACATCCAATAACAAAATTTTAGCGCAATATACTAGTTCTGAAGTTGGATGTAGACGTAAAACCAGCTTGTAGGAACAATAGTGACTAGAGACTCGGTCCTTATCACACTTAGATAAAAAAAACACAAACACTACACTCTGGAAAGAACATCACATCTAGTCAGAACCTTTCCCCTCTGATTAAACTTGGCGACTCCATCTCAACAGTCTCCAAGCTGCTTGCCAACAACTTGCGACAGTGCCTTTTTCGGTGCTGTTTTGCCTTGTACAGTGCTTACCAAAACATTTAAAACAAACCTGAAGGATAGCAGGGTCCTAAGCGGGGACTTCATGTTCAATCTTATTCGTAATAAAGAATTCTATCCTAATCCACAAATAAACAGTGAAGCTAAAATTCAATCGAAGGTATATCTATTAATAGAGAAGTTTAAAATGGTTTGCATTTTGCAGACGATACAGTAATAATGAGGTATAAGAACAATTGTTTACAGAACGTAATGCAACGTCTTAATGAATGCTGTCATGAATACGGACTAAAGATGAATTAAAAAAAAACACTAAATGCACGATGATGACTAAATCAGCAGATGCAAGCATCCAATTGATTGTTAAACATACTATAATTGAGAATGTGGATACCTACAAATACTTAGTAACAGGGATAACATTAAATAAGGACCAAACCAAAGAAATTAAGACGGCAGAAAAACATTGAAATGCATTTTACCAGTTATCACATATGGCTCACAAACATGGACTTTCACAAAGAGCAATGGAAAGACAGATGCTGGGTATCGGTCTTAAAGACAGGAAAAGAAACTCATGGATCAGAGAAAAAACAAAGGTGAACGATGTATATCTAAAGACAGGTTGCAAAACTTAAATGGAACTTCGCCGGTCACACTCTCCGGCAAAAAGATGAAAGATGGAATAAGCTAATTCTACACTGGAGACCATGAGAAAAGAAAAGAAAAAGAGGAAATCCACAGATAAGATGGACTGATCACTGTCATCAGATCCAAACTAGCCGTTTGGATCGGATGACAGTGTTAAAGATCCACCCTATATTAAATCGTCATCAGATTCTGATGATATTGATTCAAGTAGAGAAGTAGAAAATATTAGGCTGTCAAAAAACAGAAAATTACTTGATCCGTCCAAAATAGAAAAAAAAAAGAAAAAAGACGATTGAGAAATGCAGGCTTATGACAAAAAAATTAGCAAAACAGATGAGAAATAGCGGCAAAAGTCATGTTGGCTTGATAAGTGTAAAAACTGAAAATGGTAGTCAGAAAAAAATTAAAGAAAAACGCAAAAAATGCCTTAACCACCATGTGGTGAAAAGTGTAAACTACAATGTTCTCAAAAAATAGATGAACAGCAGCGATTAAACATTTTCAATGACTACTGGGGATTACAAGATTTAGAGAAACAAAGGCATTATATTTCATCGAATATGCAAAGTGTAAACCCAAGGTACAAATACAGAAATGCAGCTAATCCAAGAAATCCTAATAATGCATACTCTTTTATCATCGATAATAAAACTATACGTGTAGGCAAATATTTTTTTTAGCTACACAGTCAATCAATAATAGATTCATTCAAACCGTTTTGAAGAAGCAAAAAGTTTGCGAAAGTGGAAAAATTGTTGAAACTGATAAGCGCGGTAAACACAACCACTATAAAGTAGACGAAGAAATAAAAAGTGAAATAAGAAGCCACATAAATTAGATACCTAGAATAGATAGTCATTACTGTTGATCGCATACTTCCAAACAATATATTGAAGGAAGCAAAACTCTTGCAGATCTACATCGTGACTATCTTAAAAGTTGTAAAAACAACGACCAGCGACAAACTATTACATGTACAGAAAAATTTTTGAATAGGAATTTAACATTGCCTTTTATACACCTAAAAACGATCAATACGACCTTTGTTTACAATTTAAAAATTCCTCTATTATTGAACAGCAAAATATCTTAGAAAAATAACAGAAACATTTGAAAGAAAAGAATTTACGTAGCAAAGAAAAAGACAATTAATTACTATTTGACTGGGAATAAGCTACAATTAAAGGTAAAAATACGTTAATTGACGTTTCAATTTCCACTTCGGAAATCGTTCTCAAAATACAAACAGTAAATTAAACAAATTTTGTTTTTTGTTACTTAGTGAAAAATTCTTCTAATAATTTAATTTTATCTGACTCATTTATATTAAGTTGCGCTCCTGGGACGACTTTACTTATAAGATAGTTCATTCGATTACATGAAATCAACTTTAACTTGAGAATATCCGTCAGAAAAAATCATAGCATGTAATTCGTCTTTAAAAAGACAAACACATGTCGCACCCTCAGTGCAAGACTGCAGTAACTCAAAATTTTATAAAAATAAAGTAATCATAGAATTCGATTGTAAACATGCATATCTATCCCCTGTAAAACTTTAGTAACTTTCAAATGCTTAACCGGCTAAATATCACAACAGCAACAGTTTAACTATTTTGTGTTTTTGTACATAAGTTTCGTGCAAAACTGTTGTAACTCTAATACAACAGCGTTACAACAGTTTTGCACGGAACATTGCAATGGTTTTGATAACAAGCAATGAAAGGCGCGAAAAAAGTAAGATATTTGTTATGTTAATATCTATATCTGTGGAGTTTAATTTTAATATACAGCGTCTCTACGTAATCCATTAACGGCCGAGACAATAAACAAAGATTTACGAGACCAATCTATTTATGAAAGTATTATGTCCTTTGTGTGACATTAAATTTTCCATAAAAGGTGTTCGATGTCGTTTGACCATTTATTTATTGGATTTGATTAAAAACACATAAATTAAGACTAATTATTTACAGCCAAAAAGTAGTTTTTCTTATAAAAGGAAAAACGATTATCTTAAAACTTGCGTATTAACAATACTGACAGGTTAAAAATATCTATTCTCAGAAAAATTATTCTATAAAACAATTGTTGTAATTGTTGTAACAAAAGTTATAATTCCCAACTTTTACTAAGGTAGTGAATTTCAATCCTTTTGTTAATCACTGTACTCAAGGTAGCCTGATTTGCATATTTTTGTTATAGTCCTTTTGTTTTGAATTTAAATAAAAATATTGAAAGTTTTACAAATAATTTTTCTACCTTGTCATTACAAAGCGAAGGAATTGTGACTATTAGAAACATGTGCAGAGATAAAAAGATTAAATTGCCGCTAGCGATAAGCCATTTTATTAGGTACCTATTTATTCTAGGTAGCTATCTGATTTCTTGGAATCTATTAAATGCAAAGTCTAATACCATACTAAACACCGATTGCTGTTAGGGATTATTTTTTCTTTACTTACCCGATGATTTATTGGAATTTATTCAACGTGTATGCCAAACCCTGGAAATTACTTTCTCTTTATCTAACAGGGGATTTCTGGGAATCCATTAAATGTAATATTTAGTACTATTCCTATCGTTGTTGAAGATTACTTTCTCTTTACCTGCCCTGATTAACTCATTAGAAATGAGTTCTCAGGAAAGAAGTACGAATAGGTACATTTTAGTAGTGTAGTTTATAAAATAATTTATTATTAGCCCTTGCAAGTGATAGATGCAGAACTAACGATTTCGAAAATGTCAGAATTTAATAGTTCCAGAATATTGAGGATTTTATCCCTGTGTATGCAGACAAGTGAGGATAGCAACGGCATGCAGAGTAAGTTGAATTTAAATTAATTGTTGTATTATAATGTACGAGAAGTGCTACTTAAACCTGCCTACAAAGAACAGCCAAAAATTCAAATGGCCAAAAATAAAGATTTGGTATACTTATGCCTTTCGGGTATGATACCAGAAGCTCACCATAGTTTTTATAAAAATATTTTGGCCCAAGGTGATATACGAAAAGAGGGCGACAACTAACAAAAAATGTATCTACACTTTTTACACTTTTCTCCGTGCAAAAGTGTTGTAACTTTAAAATTCTAATACTAAATGTGTAGTGATTAACAATTTTCTGCGTGCAAAAGTGTTGCAACTTTGAAATTCCTAATATTTTAAGCAATAATATTATTTTATTTAAATTTTTATTTTTAGTTAATGTAATATAGGCTGAAAAGAATGCAAGACCATAATTAAATGTTAATTTTTCTTAAAACGTGTGTCTTATTTTACCGATATTAGCACGAAAATAAACAAAATCGTCTGTATCTCGAAACTTACTTATTCTGACTTACTGCAGTCTTACACTGAGGGTGCGATGTCGTTATGAAAGTAAAATTCTCCTGTTAGTGATTCCATAGTAAATTGAGGGAAAACCCAGGAAAAAAGCCTCATAATACTATCCCGACATGGTAAGTATTTGGACGTGCATGTAGTTTACCTTCAATAAACACCAAACTCTGATTTTATATGTTTCGTTATTTAAAAAACATAAATGATGTATCCTCTATATGTTAGTGACTTACTAATACTGGTATTTTCTTATTAATACCTTCCTCTTTCAATATTGGTAACCAGATCCTACGACATTCTGCCGAGGAATTTGCGACACAATTGGTCTCATTTAGCATAATAAGAGCTGCTTCTTTGATTTTTCTTTTTTTACCATCAGTTTCTTTTAGGACTACATTTGAATTATTCCATTGAATCCTATGTTCATTATCCCATGCGTGTTTACATATTTGAGATCTATCAAATTCTCTATTTTTAATATAAGATTGATGTTCACTTATTCACTTAATTGGAGATTAGGTATTTTCTCCATCTTCCTCACTTTCGTCACTGAAGATAATACGCTCCGCCGGCGGATTTATTACTTTCGCGATAATTTTACTATCCGTCGGAAGATCACAAATAATGACGTCATAATCAATGACAATGAATTTAGCAAACTCTCAATCAGTATTTAGTTGGGTTAGTTCTTGACCTTGCTGTTGTAACCTCAACCACTCTGCTACAGGATATTCATCTTCTTCGTTGTCTACCTCAGTTTCTGTCGACCCCACACGACCGAAACATTTTGTAATGGATTTTTTATCTATGAGTGTCCATGCTTTGTGGATGAAATTTATGACATCTAATAAAGTAACAGAAGATTCACTACGGTTTTCCACATTTTTTTGGATTCGCTTAGATAAAAGTTTTCTGTAGTGAACTTTAAGAGACCTTATGATGCCCTGATACATCGGTTGCAGAACAGATGTGCAATTTGGGGGTAAAAAAAGAAATTTAATGTTTTTTAAATCGTTAACTTTTGGATAGCTGTAGAATTGTCAACAATTAAAAGAATCTTTCGATGTCTCAACTCTCTGTCCCACTTCAAAAGTTCTCCACTAAAAATCTCTGCTGTCATCCACGATTTTTTATTAAAATTATATGCCACAGAAAGCTGATTCTCACCACTGAGACATCGTAGTTTTTGAGATTTCCCAATGAAGACTAACTTGCCACCTATACAACGCTTATTTTTTAATTTGAGGGTCATACCTGGAGTAAGTTTAAAAAAAATCCCAGCTCGTCGGCATTGAAAACATAATCGTCACTGTAATTTTGGCTTATTTTAAGCCATGACTTTAACAAGTTGTCGGTGATTTCTTTGAAAACACTCTTCGGGTCGCCGCAAATTTTTCCACACGTAATTTCGTGCCTCCCTTAAAACGGCTCATCCACCCATTCGATGCTTTAAAATTCTCATCACCACCTAGCGCCTAAAATACATTTTGGAGACGGCTATCGCCGTATTTCCTTTCTCCTCCACCAATCCTCCCGGTCCAAGGCATGCTGCTACTCATCCAAACCGCTCGATTCCATTGCTCTTTTAACTCATTCATTCCATGAGCGTCGAGGTCTACCTCTTTTTCTTTTTCCAGGGGGCTTCCATCTGTAAAGTTTTTGGATTCAACGTTCTTCAGGCACTCTCAATAGGTGTTGAATAACATCCGTTATGCTGACGATACACTCATTATGGCTGAGAGTGAGACAGGCCTGCAGACGTTACTAATTACGAACGAAATGGTGTTGCAGAGAATGGGAAGAGACAGAGAACTTTTGACTACCATTAAAAAGCCAAAGACAGCATATTTGGGGCGTATACTCAGAAATGATAAGTACGAGTTATTGCAGCTCATTATGAAGGGTAAAATCGAAGGAAAAAGGGGCCCTGGTAGACGACAAATATCCTGGCTAAAAAACATTCGCGACTAGATACACAGACGCCCTTAAGAAAAGCAGAAGAGACGAATTTGCAATGGTTATAGCCTACCTTCATTAGTGGAGATGGGGGTATACATACACATGGGGGGACACATACCTACATTTGGGGTACAATGGTTTTATAGGGAAATCACACTGCAATGTATAATAGTTTGGATCTTTTTCTTTAATTTGGGAATAACATTCATTGTAGAATTGTGTTAAAATATCTTGTTTTGTGACACAAAAGATATCTGTACTAATATTTTTTATATCATATGGTACTCTTTATTCTCTCCCAATAGTCGTCAATCTATCTGCTACCTCATTACCTTTAATCCCCTAATGTCCAGGTACCCTTTCTATTCCTATTGAGAATCCCATATTAGCTTCTACTAATAGTTTTTCGGTCATTATGGTTATAATCCATTTGATCCCATTTAAGACTAGAAATTTTGGATAAAGCACTTTTTGAATCCACAAAGATAACTGCTTTCTTGATTTTCATGTCTCATTAGCAACAAGCTGACATTTTTACAAAGTCATTGTCAGAAGCTAAATTCACTTATTTTAGGGAACTTTTCATCTTTTCAATGTTATTCAGTTGTAATAGTTTTGTAGTCAAGCTAATATAGAATTGCAGAAGGTGTGGGTGTTACAATTCTATATTGGATTTTTATAGTATTAAGGGTTGACACTACTTGTGTATGACAAATGTGTCAACGAGTCAAAAAGAAGTTCATATTGTAACCAAGCATTATTATTATATTAAAAACGTTTATATTTCTCAACGTATTCTTTTAGTAGATTCTTTTCCACCATGCATTCCTAGAAAAACTATATTTTCATTTTTGTCAAAAGTAATTTGGGACTGAAATGTTGTAATACTGTAGGATATACGTGAAAGTCGTTGAAAAATCATTGCTTTCGTAATCTTGCCAATTGCTAGTAAACAAGTAGCAAAATATATTAATCCTTTAATGCATCCAGTAAACAATAACAATGCACCTAACTGCAAAAACCAAGTTGATAATCTCTGATTAACTAACCACGGAAAAAATGCACTCTGGTGTATAAATAGAGCAGAATTTCCCTTTAGCACCAGTTGTGGAGTAATCTACACTTTGACAATAGGCTCGTCAAATCTGCTTCAAAGGTAAAAATATTAACTTATTATAACTGGTAACTTGTTACTTTTTCTTTTATAAACTAATTATAACTGAAGTTTTATTGATATAACACTACTGGTCATTGGATTTATGTATATATTATATATAATACATTTTTGTGATAAAAGTATTGTTTGTTGTATGCGTTTAATTTATTTGTTAATTTACTTGGTAAGCTTCATTGTCTTCGCTATTGTCCAGTAAGATCTCAACCTAAATATACCAAAGGATTACCAAACTTTGCTCCGTCTTTTCAAGAGGCGTCCTACACTTTTTCTGCCTTTGATTTTTAATTTATTATTTATCTTTATAGGTCAATTTTTATTCATTCTTTTTTATTTTCTCATTAATAAAGAAAATATACTGTTTTTGTTTTGCTTTACTTGTCTTTATTTCTCTGTCTATTAAGTCCTATCATGTATGTATTATATTATATATATTTTATTCACTAGCTTGGATTCTAGAGTTATCTCGTTGTATATATTACATAAACGTTTAAATTCATACAACAAAGTAGGTTTGGCCATTGTCTTATTAATTTTTATCATTTTTTCCATTCTTGTCTTGTTCTGTGAATTATTCAGCGTATGCACTTAAACCTCTAAATTGGTTGATCGATGTCTATCTTTTTCGAAAAGTGGGTTACACCTTAGTAATTGAAAAGACCCATTTATTATAGTGTTCTTGATAATTGTTATTTTTCTTCTTATTAGCTATTTACCTTCGAATTTCGTAACTTTTGTCTTTTTTGTCGATATCTTCATATTGAAATTCTTACACACTCATTATAGTTTATAACTGGAACTTTGTAAATCACCTTTAAAATTTTGGATTATCAACTGATTATTGGGAAAAAGTTTTGTATTATTTTATGCTTCTTATGATGCTCTCAATATATAGTAAAAAGCGTTGGTGACATACTACAAGCTTTTTTAGTCTTAGGTTTCATTTTATTGGTTTTGTTTCGTTTTAAAACGTAATATATGTATGTGTGTACATATTTTTGATTATTTAAGTTTATTGGATATTAACTTTTCCATTATTTCAAATAGATTATTTCTATTGACATCATTAATGGCTTTTTCAACACTGCTGCCATTAGCTACGTTTCAGGAATTTTAGATTTCAACAAAAATGGCTTTATAGGACCTTATATTTTTAATTGGAACAAAAGACCTTCATACTATACACGTGTCAGATTTATCTGACCTGCTTCAATTGCTTTTGTTTTTTCCTTCTTCTTTTTATATAGGCTTGACTCTGTCTTTATTTGGCTTTTTTAATCATTCAATTAAATTGTTATGTTCTACTATTCTATTACTTCCCCAGTCGTGTATCTTCACGTCGTTGATGTATACGTCGTATATTTATACTTCTAGCTCTGTCACATTGTGTCTAACCATCAATTTTTCTAAGCGTTTTTATTTCTGCTTTTTCTAAAATCCTGTTTGTCCACTCTGTGTCAGGTCGTGTTTTGGCAGTATATGTGATTATGGGTCTGATGACTGATTTGTAAATTCTGCCTTTCGGTTTCTCTCCTGATATTTTTATTTCTTTATATTTGTTTCATTGCGGCTCTGTTTACTTTATTCACTTGATCTTTCACTTCTGTTTCGAGCTTTCAGTAGCTAGATAATGGGATGCCTAGATATTTAAACTCCGTCACTTGTTCTATTATGTGACCTTCCAGCTCAGGTTCCTTAAGTTAAACAATAATGGACTCAAGCTATCACCATGTCTTATATTTGATTGCATGTTGACTTACTTTGTTAGCTTGGTTCCTATTTTTATTCTTGTTTTGTGATCAGAGTTACTATCCTTTATTATCTTTGCTATAGTGGCTGTTGTAGTCTCTTTGTAGAAAAGTTCAATCACATCTTGTAGTCTAATACAGTCAAATGCTTTATTAAGGTAGATAAAACACATGAATGCAGGTGTATTAAATTCTACTGCTTTCTCTTCCATTTATCTTATTATGAATATCATATCGACGGTTGATCTGTTACACCGAAACTCTTGGTGCTCTTTGCACTTCTCAATTTGTTTCTCAGCAAGTATCTTAGTCAATAATTTTAAACTGGTGTCAAGCAACGGAATATTTCAGATAATAGATGGGTCATTTTTGTCCCCTTCATCGTTATACTTGATTTCCATTACTTTGGTATGCATTCCATTTCAAGGATCTTTTGGAATAGTTTCGTTTTCGTAATATTTTCTGTTAATGCTCTTCGTTCATATTTTAGTAGTTCATTCATAATAGTGTTTGGACCTGTTACTTTTTGGTTTTTTTAAACTTCTATATATTTTTTATCACCTCTTCTTCCGTTATTGTTACCAGCTCCTCTTCTGCCTTTCCAAATTTTTTCACCGTTTTCTCTTCGTTCTTGTGAAGCTGTTATATATATACTTTTTTCATCGTTCTCCTTGTATACTGTGGTATGTTGTTATACTCCTTAATAGCATTTTTCCTTTCCTTCAACATCTTCCACACTTTTCTATGTGCATCGCATAAATCACGATCCATTTTTGTGAAGTTAGACCAGTAATCCCTCCTTACATTTTTTATTTGCGAGTTGATATTATTCCGTGTGGTTACATAGTTTTTCATAGGCTAAAGTTTTAATTTCGTTCGTGAACCATGGTTTGATCTTCCATTCGCCATTTACATTAACATTCTGTGTTACCATGTTGTCTTTAGCAGTAATTATTCTCTCTTATTTGTTTATCCCAGAGTCTCTTTATTATTATTATTATTATTAGTCGGAGTTTATTAGTCTCTTTTATATGTTATTTTTCATTGTTTTCTATCTTTTATCTACACCATTTTTTTCTAATATCCCGTTTTCTTCAAATTTTTCTTTCAAACGTCTTGGATATAGCCATCGAATTGTTTCGTCTTCTAAGGTCTCGACATTTCCATATATTTTGGGGGTATTTTTTTAGTGGTATTTTTTATAAAGATTCTTTCCAAAACTATAATGTGCTCTGATTCTACGTTAGGTGATGTTATTGTTCTAATATCTTATACCTGTTTAGGGTGTATTTGCTTGTTCGTTATTATATAATATATAGTTGATTTATGTTCTTGGGTGTTTGTAAACGTATATTTGTGTTGTTGTTTATAAGGAAAGAATGTGTTATTTATTCTCAAGGTGTTTTGTGGACAGAAATTAATAAGAGCTTCTCCATTTCGCTTTATCGTCTCTTAGTTGAAACGTTGTTTTATTCCTTTTAATACTTTATTTCCTATTCTTGTGTTTAAGTCGCCTAATATTATGACTTTTTTATTAATAATAATGGTATTCATCTGATCTTGTAATATATTGTAGATGGCTTCAGTTACCTCTTCGGTCTTACTTTTATTTAAACCATAAACTGATATTAAATTTATTTTTTTTTCCATTTTGAGTGTCATTTTAAGCATTCTGTGGTTAATATATCGTACATCATCTATACTTTTTTCTAATTTCTCGTAGATTAAGTATCACAACTCCCTCGCTTGCATATTTTCCTTTTTTCTACTGTATACCAATACATAATTTGGATATTTTACCTTAGCTTTATTTTATCTCTGAAATTCCGCAGATATCGATTTTGTAGGTATCATTTGTCATTTGGTTTCGTCTGAAGCTTGTTGACCGGTTACTTGAGTACTGATTCATTTTTAAAGTGAATTAATATCCAAACTGCCAACGCTTGCGATATTTTTACTCATCTGTTTGTAGACATATAATATATTTCCTTGCGTTATCTAGTTCTTATTTCTACCATCTTCTTGATTCCACTAAGAATTTGTTGTAACATTCGCGTTGGTCATCATTGATTATTTATCTTTTCGACATGATCATACCATTTCAGCTTTTTGCATTTTGTTTGTCGATGTCTATGCCCATATGCTGCCTGATTTCAGTATCCCTTGCTTTATCTGTTCCAGTAATTTGGCAAAATATATGCCAAGACTTGTTTCTATTGCTTGTTTCTATTGCTTTTATTGTAGATGCGTCTTTTTATTTATTATCCAAAGTTCTGTACCAAATGAGCAATATTTTCTATGATATTTTTGTATATCCTAATTTTCGTGTTCCTAGTGATGTGGTTGTTTCGAAGTATACTATTCAGTTGTTAGCTGTATTTATATGCTTTACTCTTGGTGGTGTCTTAATTAGAGAATCTGTATTAATATCTAAATAGTCCTCTATTATTATCTGTATTGTACTAGATCTTTTCTTTTATGTAAAAACATGACGTATTGCACCTATTCTCCTGACAAATATTTCCTCTTTTCATTCTTTTTTTTATGTAGACCTGACTATTTTTATTTTTTAATATGCCTCCAGGTACATACGGGGTATATACATATTTCCTAGGTAGCAGTTAGAAAAAGTTTTCTACCCAATTTAAACATTCGTAATTTTTTTTTTATCAGGTTAAATCAATTTAAATGTTTTATATGGCCTAACTGTAAAAACTTACTGCCATAATATTGTTCGTGGATTGACAAATATTTAACTAGACTGTACAAACATCTTGTTTTACTTCCAACAGTATTTATTTAATAATGCTTGTACTCAATTTTTTCTAATGTTACAGATTAAACTTTGGTCAAGATGTCTTCCTCAAAAAAAAATTTGGTTGCCCTTTTCGATAGACCAAAGGAATTGGTTATTATGCCCAAAGGACCAGACAATGTTGTATTTGATGTTCCAGTTGATTATTTGGTAATTATTAAATATAAACTATTCTGTATATGTACAAAAAATTTGGTATATAATTTCACAAATTCTACCTTTCACTTTTCTTAAGTCTTGTTCTTGGACTATAATCTCCTAAATATATCACACCACTTACGAAGTACGATAAAGATAAAAGTTTTAGAGAACTTATTATAAAAGCCTTCAAAAATTTGATCTTAAAATAAATATAAATATGAATATTAAAACAAAACTGAAGAAAAAAATTGTGTTGCCACTCAGAACAAGGGTAATCATGTTTTTTTTGCAAATTTTTTCGCAACCAATTTTTTACCAATACGATAATGATTTTACTTTTATTACTAACATTTTTTAGCCAAAAAAATATCAGAACGTAGGAAATCAAATTTCCACTAGATTTGGTGGAGAAGCTACCGGTGGAAAAGTTGCTGTCAAGCAGATCTCCATTCCACCATTGGGAGAAATTCTGGACTTACAAAGAGATGAAAATTTCTCGCTATGGATTCCTAAACATAGAAGAATTGCTGGCCAACTAATCAATATCTACCTAGGTAGGAACATTAAAGCTAAAATTGAATATTTAAAATTATTATTACTTAAAACTACAAATATTTTCCTTATACAGTTTCTATATTTTTTAAATTGTGGTGAAAAATATGGTTTATAGTTTAAACCTTTATTTAGATTATTTATAAACCATATTTTTCAGTGCCTTAACTTTTAATAAAAAGTGGTCAAAAATTGACTAGATTTTTGGTTAATATCCATGTAAACCATACATATAATAGTCCAGGGTATGACGGTAAAAATAATAGAAAACATTTTTTTATATGCATCAATTTGCATGAAATTTTGACAGTATTTAAAAAATAGCTAAAAATCAAAATTGACCTAGCAATATGTGCTTTTTGTCTGGGGGTGGTTACCCCATCTCGTGGGTGAAAAAAGTTTGTTAAATAAAACATGGTAGTCGCTAGAATAGTAAATTTTAAGACAAAAATGTCTTTAAAGGTTATTTCTTTTTCTACTCCCACTTTTCCCATTACGAGTTCGCCGTTTTCGTCGTCCACAGCACTCTATTCTCCCAGTCTCCTTCTCTGAGGTCTCTATCTATCATAGCATTTCCGACGTATGTTTTTCATCTTGTAGCAGGTCTTCCTCTCCGTCTTCTTCCCGGCGGGTCCCAGTTTAATATTCTTTTCGGCCACATATGCTCTGGCATTCTTTGTACATGCTCGTACCACTGCAGCGCTTTGTTTTCCAACTTTTTTGTAATTTAGCAATCTACTTCCATTCTGTTCCATATTTCCTCCGTTCTTATTCTATCCACTCTTGTGATTTGTAGACATCTTCTCATAAAGTTCAGTTCAATTGTTCTCAGTTTATTTCGTATTGTTGTTGTCATTGGCTATAATTCCGCTCCATATAGTGTAATATTCATCAATATGCTTTGAAAGATCCTCTTTTTGTTTTCTTTGGTTAGAGTGTTGTTCCATATCACTTCATGAAGTGCTCTTGTGGCTTGTTTTCCTCGTGCTATTTTCATTTCTATATCTTTCATACAAGTACCATCTCGGCTAATCATTTACCCTAAATACTTAAAAGTCTTACAACTCTTAATAGTCTCTTCTCCTAAACTTAAGTTCAAATTTGTAACCTCGGGTCCAATACATAAGTATTTGGTCTTGCACATATTTATCTTGAGTCCCCAAAGTTCGTATTCTTCCTTTAAGTTCCTTATCATATATTTCATATCCTCCATGTCTTGTGCAAAAATGACTTGATCATCTGCGAAAAGTAGTGAATGTAATATATTTTCTTGTACTGGTATGCCCATTGTTCCGCATTTTCTATACCATCTTTTCAAAGCCTGATCTATAGATATATGTTAAAAAGTGTAGGTGAGAGATCACATCCCTGTTTGAGGCCTTTTGTTGCGGTGATTGTTTTTGTTATTTTATTACCTACCTTTATTTGCACTTGTGTTTCTTTATACTCTCTTTGTGTTATATTCACCCATTTCTCTCTAACGCGCATTCTTCTCATTGCTTCCCATAGTTGTTTCCTGGGCACGCTATCGTATGCTTTCTCTAAATCAATAAAGGTCATATGTGTTTCAATGTTTTTTCTTTGTTCTTTTCAATCACCTGTCTCATAATAAATATATTATCTAAACATGATCTGGTTTTTCAGAATCCGGCTTGTTCTTCGCTAGAATGGTCCATGTGTTGTTCTAGTTTTTCTTTTATAACTGATGAAAAGATTCTTGCTATTGAAGGCATTACACTGATCCCTCTGTAGTTATTTGGTGCCCTTTTGTCACCTTTTTTGAAAATGGACATTCGTATAAAGGATACTATCCTTGCGCCTCAATATTTCAGCAGTTCCATTTTTATGTTCCCTGGTCCTGGTGCTTTATTGTTCTTGGATTTCTTTAGTGCTTTATTTATATCTTCCTCTGTGATTTCTGCTTCTTCAGTTATTATTGTCACACGGTCGTATGAGATATACTCCGGCCTATTCTCCTGCAATAATTTTGTGTAATGCTTTGTCCACTCTTTTGATGTAATTATCTGTATGGTATTTTTACTTCGTTTACTACTTCTTATGTTTTTTTATTTTTTTCCATGCTTCCGTTAATCTGTTATACCCTATCGTGTTGTCTATGTCTCTGCACATTCTCTCCCAGTATTCTTTTTTCTCGAGCTTTATTCTTTGTTTAACTTGTTGTCTGATATATTCTCCCCGTGTTCCTGAGGTTCTGTCGTTTAGCCATTCAAAAGTTATTTCGAAAAGTCAATATTTTTGGAGTTATTCGTGACAGAATATTCACAAATTACACGTAAAATTTGCATGTTTTTAAACGGTTTTTGGCGAATAGTTTCAAAAATTTAAGTTGTATCATAAAAACTGTTTAAATATACAATGAAGCTTATAAAACAAAGCGATTTGTTTTTATTCTTATCGTAAACTTAATAAAGATTAACAAAAAGTTATGGCTGTTCGAAAGTAAACTTTTTTTTTATCGAATGCAAAAATCCAAACATAGGATATTGAATAACCAGAAAAAGATTTTTTATGCAAAACTTTAAAAACTACTAAAGAACCACAAAGCTTTATTATCATTATATAGTCTGAGAATGACATACATATAAATTGCATGACAAGTTGCAATTAGTAATTAGATACAAATAAACTGTTGTTGCTATAATTAAAATATGATAAAATAAAATTATCTTTTGTAGATACTATTTATTTAATTAAAGTCATTTTCCCTACTTTTTATCTCTTGTTTCGAATGGGCTCTTTTGGTCAATTACGTTAAAAAACATTAATTTAATTCATGCCTGTGGAAACGAAAATACAAATTATACAACCCTGAATCATGCTTGTGTGTGTCGTGGCATCGCCGCGCTTCTTTCGTCCATAAGAAATACATGGCCCTATCTCCGCAATGTTATTTTCTTAACGTGGAACGCTTAGACGTTTAATTAGATTAAAAGGTTTCTTCTTCTCCTTTCAGTGCCCTGTCCGATTATCGAACGTTGGCAATAATAACCTTATTCATGGCGGCTCTAAATAAATTAAAGGTGGTTTCTTGATACCATTCTCGGAGATTTCGTAGGCAGGATAATCTTCGTCGGCCTGCGCCTCTCCTTCCGTCGATCTTACCCTGTATTATGAGGTGTAGAAGGTTATACCTCTCTGGATGTCTCATTACATGACCAAAATATTGTAACTTCCGAATTTTTATCGTTTTTGTTATTTCTGTGCTCTTTTTCATTCGATGTAAAACTATTTCATTTCTTATTCGATCAACCCAACTTATCTGCAATACTCGTCGATAAATCCACATCTCAAAGGCGTCTAATTTTTTTTATTAATGTCTCTGTAAGGGTCCAGCTCTTTATACCATCCAGCAATGTGGAGAATATGTAGCAGCGTATTAATCTGATTTTAAGATTTAACGTAATACCTCTATTAATTAGAATTTTCTTTAATTTATATAAGGTTCAGTTAATTTAAAAGGTTTTAGAAATTTAAAAGGTTTAGTTTTGCAAAAATCCGAGTTTAAAATGAATAGCTACACACTTTTCGAAATTTCCTAAAAAATCACTTTTTTAAATAATTCCATTAAAAAAATAAAGAAAAAATGCCAGAATACAAACAAAACAGGTTTTTTTACTGAAGAAAGGCCTGAAGATAGTGCAAAACGCATGCAATTACAACATTCAAACAAGTATATTATAAACAAATAGTTTCAGTTTAATGAGCTTAACTTAAATGTTGATAAAACAAAATATATGCCATTAATATCGTATGTAAGTAACCTCCCATATTTTGGCCCAGTAACACTAGAAGGACGGCTGAAGCTACCTACCTCCAAGGACGGCTGAAGCTATTACCTGTAAGGACGGCGGTGGTCAATTTGAACATTTCTTGCTTTCGGGGTGTTCCAATTAACTAAAAATTTTGAGAAACAGATTTATTGAAAAAATACATAAAAGACTCATAAAGAACATTTTGTTTATAAATTAGTAAAGTATTATTTACATGCACTATAAGCATTGATTACATACAATTGTTTCTGTTCTTGGACACTTGCCACAAATTCTTTTTTTACAGTTGTCACACAAATCACTGGTCTTGTTTTAAAAATATGATGTTTTGCACTTTTTTCTTTCTCTCTTTCTATTTTCTCTAGAATTGGATGTGCTCAATACGTTTTCTTGATTTGCCGATGACGCTCTGTTCGTCAGGCCTCAGATAGTTAGTTCTTCTACGAGATCCAATACATTATAGACAAAACAATACGAGAACAAAATCCAATACATTATAAAAAACTTGCAACGGCCATCGTCTTGAACTTGCTTTTACAGTATACTTCTTTGCCATTTGATCGACAACATCGAGACCAAATTTAGTTTGATTACAAAATTTTATAATTTTCGGCTTTTTCTTTCCTGTTTCTTCGACTGCTACTGAGAGTGACGTGTTAAAAATAAAATAACGTTTTTATTTGCTTTGCTTTGGTAACCAATTGCAATGCAGTTTTTATGCTTAGCTTTTGTTAAAAACAGCTCACTCTTCTTATTTTTTTAACGATTTTGCTACTTCTCTTCGAATTATATTGACTGTTTCTACAATTATTGTATTATTTTGTTCGAGCTTTTGAGCAAGATGGATAGAAGGGTTTCATTAGTTTCAACACTACATGGTCAGAAAGTCTTTCATTTGAGAGACGAGTGTCATCTTCCTAAATACGTAAAACGATTGAGGAGATAACGAGAATGTACATCTACAGCCAAACAGAACTTGATACCAAACTTAACGGATTTCTTAGCCATGAATTGTGTAAATTTTCACCTCGCCTTTATTGGAAAAAGTTGTTCATCAATTATTATTTTTTCGTTAGGTATAAAACATGATTGAAAAAACTTTAAAATAAATCGCTCCCAAAACCTCTGAAATTAGATAAAATTTATTTCCCTGAACTCTTTGGCGTCTGGTTAACCGGATGTAAAAAAGTATAAATCACATTATTTGTAAATTTCTATCTCGAGACATTGTCTTTGAAAAAATCTGAGGTCCCGACGTTGTTGACCACAAGCTCTACAAACTAAAATTATTTTGCCCTAAAATTCCACGAGCATACAAAAGCACAATAAACGCTTCAATTCCTTCTTATGAAAATTTCCTCTGTTCAGTTTGCAATTGTCGACAAGGTTCAACTTCTGTGCACACTTTTATGTGTTTTAAGATATAATCGTCAATAAATAAGTGAAAAGCACTTGAAACAGATCCGAAAGTAATTTTTGTTTTTGCATATGATGTGGGTCCAGAAGAGTCCTTCAGAATACTTCGTTTAGCTCGAAGAGCATCTTCTTTACCGCGAAGAGAAGTATTCAGATTGCTTTTTCTCACACAATACTATCAGCAGATGTTTCTGCATGAGTGATAGATGTCGAAGGATTTTGAAGATCTTCATTATTACAGGCTTTATTATCGGAGTTATCATTGCCAATTCAACGAAATTCTCACGTAAAAGTGAAATTTATAACCAACAAAAATCGATTCGGATCAAAATTGCCACTTGTCCTTCTACAAAATTCCCCGTAAAAGTATTTGTGGAATAATCCACATAAATCGATTCGGGTCAAAATGACCATTTGTCGTCCTCCTAGGGATATTATTTCGTAAAACAAGAATTTTTAAATAAATTTAAAATAAAACACTAAAAATGTATAGAACAGTTTAGTTTAGAAAAAGTTAAAAAATTACAAAAATCTCCTTCACCTAATTGAAAAGAAACTTTGAAAAAGCAAATTGGTCAAAATGACCACTTCCGTCTTTCTAGTGTTAAAGTCGATGAAAAAAATGAAATTCCATATACAGACGACATTGAATATCTACATAGGTATAATAATTGATGACAATGAAACATTTTCAGTAGTAATATCCCTAGGACATTGATAACAGACGAGATAATTTCATGACAATCGAAAGTTCGTTCCTTGGTAACAGCACGAAGCCGAAGACTGAGTGCTGTTACCAAGCAACGAGCTTGAGAAATTTGTCATGAAATTATGAGGCATTCATCAATGTCCGAGGGATATTCGGCAGATAATTTTACGAAAAAAAAAAAATCATACCTCAACATAACGAAACATTTATTTATTAAAAGTACAGTTAGTGAAAGTACAATTATTAAAATTTAAGTTAACATTAGATTCGTTGCTGTTCTCTACTATAGAAGATCTATTACCACGCATAATATTTATAAACTTGTGGTGTTCTTGATCGAGGTTCAAGTATTTTTTCTTTGATTAGCGCATTTATACTTTGAACATTCTCATTGCCGAAACGTGACATGTTGAAATTTATTTGGATGAAGTTGTCAAACTCGATCGTGTTGTCATAGGGATTGAAAATTGCACTGAATGCAATTATCAGTCTAATGTTGACATGATTGGGTGAAATTATTCCACATGACACAAAATGACGAAATTTGAATTCAAGTATGGTTTTATAAAATTCTGATTGCCATGACCAGTAATTTTTAGCAATTGTTTTTCTTCTACACCACTTTTTGCTAATTCGCTAACAGCAGTTGATCTATTCGAGTGATTTGTTATCTATGTTATTCTATGTTCATTCAACTCATATTCTCGTCCGCAGCAAAATTCCATGAATATTCCCCAAATATATTTGGGACTGTAGGTTGTATTTCTGGGAATTTTTTCTTTGATTAGCGCATTTATACTTTGAACATTCTCATTGCCGAAACGTGACATGTTGAAATTTATTTGGATGAAGTTGTCAAACTCGATCGTGTTGTCATAGGGATTGAAAATTGCACTGAATGCAATTATCAGTCTAATGTTGACATGATTGGGTGAAATTGTTCCACATGACACAAAATGGCGAAATTTGAATGGTTGTTAGAACAGTCGAAAAATTATCAATATTATAGTCAAGTAAATAATATAGTAGTTAAATTAAGAGGGCTCGCATCAAGATTCAAATTTTTGAAACAATTTTTAGGAATAACCCATTTATTAATTCTTTATTATGCACTGATACAATATCAACTTATCTATGGCCTATTAGGATGTAATGGAATATGAAATAATTACTTGAATTCTATAAACAATATGCAGAAGTGACTAATTAAATTTATTTATTATAAATTAATTTATTAAAAAATTGTTTATGGAAAAAATGTAAGATATTTTAGCGATCTGTTATATAAAAAGCCAATTTTTATCTGTACATAAATTATTCTGTTACAAAGCCCTTATACATATACGTAAAATTTTTTATTTGATTTCATAAATTTGAACGATTTCAAATCACTTATAACTCAATAACTGTCAACTTTAGAAATGATAAGAGACTTCTTTTAAAATGCCACAAAATACCTAAAAAAATGATTTTTAAAGCAAAAAGTTGGTTTTTATAATGTTTTAAAAAAATTATTGTTTAAATAATTTCTCCCCAAAAATTTCTCCCTGCACACTTCAGATTTTTTTAAGAGGGGCAGTTTTGAACAAGAAACCGCAAAGGAACCGAATAACAAACACTTTCCTACGAAAGCGGCCTCACAACCTGGACATGTGATCAACCCATCAACCGGTTGTACTGTGCTACTATATAACGGCATCGTATAAGTCTGGACACAAATATTCTCTAATTTTCTTTAACCCTTGATTACATGAATTTATTTTATTTTATTTTATTTTTTGACAAAATAAAATATATTAAATTACTCCTAATCGATGTATGTAGGATTTACCATTTTTACACATTTTTTTAATGATCCGGTTTTTGAGAAAAAATGTTTTGTCAGCATTAAACTATTCCAAATTGTGAAAGTTCTTAAAACAGTTACTACTTTTAGAATGAAAGCATAAATGCACCTTACATTTCTCGCAATGGACCCTTGATTTTCTCTTACAGTTTTTCATTTTACATCTTTCCCTGTTACAGTCCAGTTTGGCCAGTGTAAAAACTGATTTGTTTGAACATATATATTGGGTATAGGTTTAATGCATCTTCTTTTGGATCGAAGTTCGAGTGTGGAACTTCAAGCCCGACCTAATTTTCTTTTTTGTAAAACACCACTGTTAGTTGCTCGGCTAGAATTGTTTTAAAAATCAGCAGTACTATAATCTCTTCAGTTTTTCCAATTTGCTTTTTGATTCGCTTGTCTAATAGCCAAGCATTGACTACTGCTACATCCAGCATATGATAAAAAATACGGTGGTGCCATTTTTTGCTGTTGATTTTGATTAGATATAATCACAATAAGGAATCTTGCAGATCCACACCGCCAATGTGCCTGTTATATTGTTATACAATATCTGGACAATCAATTTCTTTCCTGGTTCTTTCGGTGCGAAAGAATCTTTCCACTTTCGCTGTTGGTTGAGTTCCACAATAATCTGACAGTAAAGACACAATTTTGTTATTACACCACTGGACTGTATGTATTGCAGTATTCTCATAAGTACCAGAATGTTCCTGAATGCTTCCCCTTTGTAATTCGAAAGAAAATGTAAAAAAGTATTTTTGAAGTGTGTATATTTGAAGTGTAAAATATACACACTTCAAAAATACTTTTTTACATTTTCTTTCGACTTGTCATAAGTGTGTACAAAAAAATATCAGTCTTTTGACCCTTTGTAATTGTTTAATTTCTGTCTTTTACCAACCTTTATAATTCAGAATTCGATTTGTACAGATGGTTGCGATACAATGTATGCCTCGTTTTGATAAATATGACACCAATACTTAAAAAAATAATTATCGTAAAGAGTTTGTGGTGTTTATTGGACGGCATTTTTTTGCACAATCGAACTACAATATTTCTAGCAGCCCCCAAATTCACTTCATTTGGTAATTCTGTGTAACCATCATTTCCAGCCTAAATTTCAAAATTATATGAAAATCGTGAGATTCTTGAGACAACCTACATTTTTATCCCCATTTATGAGTCTTTTTGGAATTGTATGTCTTCATACTCGAACTTCCTTTGAACGATATAACTTGTTCGTCACAAGATAAGTGTTCTTCTAAAGGTATCTGCAAACAAGATATTTTTATTTCTTCAAACCTTCAAACCTTTTGATCGTATCAAACCGATTGATAGCATTACGTCTTTAACTTGTAAAATTCTTGTTGTCGAAGACCAATTGCGTCTTGTGGTAGGTTGTCTTATTAGAGACATCCACAGCAATATTCCCATAAAATTTTCAATTTCTACAGGACATGCGGTAATTGGCTTTTGTGGATTTGTTTGATCGCTGTATATACCTACAAGTTTGTTAAACTACTAAACTCAATTATGAAATCTGGTGTGAAAAAAAAAACTAAACAATTTGTAAGGAGAATTGGGCTGCAATATGTTGGTTGGAAGTAATTCACTATCTTCAAAATGCAGTTCATCTACATTTCGCACAGTTTTTGAAGGACGCCATGTCATATGACTTTTTTGATAGATTTTTGATTCGTAGGTAGTTCAGTATCCGATTCATGGATTGCTAAATCATTATCTTCATTATCAGAATCTCCTTGACTGTTAATGCTTACTCTAGCCCTTGTGGTTTGTGCAGCTAACGACTCAATGTTATCTTCATCAGATAGTTACGAATCTTCACTTTCAGAAGGAATTGTCGTAATTCACAGTGCTGAATAGTTTTTGCTTTATTGTTGTAAAACAATGTTGCTGGAATCAATTCTCTTTTTCTCAAATTCATTAATTTTTTTTCTGAAAAGAAAGTTTACTTCAGGTTTATTCAAATTAACTTATTTAAACCAATAATGCATTAAAGAAGTTTTTCAACTTGCAAAAAACAAACTATAAAATCTTTCCTTTTTTCAGTGTCAACATTTACCTTTATCACACAATGTTCCTGTACGGAAACAGTAACAATTTGGGTCAAATACTAATAACAACTAAGTAAATTTATTATTTTAATATACCAGTAGATCCTCACAACACTTATAAACGCATATAAATGTTTATTTCTTAAACTTACCTTATTTTTAGCTAATATTCGAAAATAATATACACGTGCTACACTAACAACCCACTCCAATGTCACAACAAACAAAACTGCTATTTATTTCAACAACCGATGGGTAATATCAGCAACACACAATACACATCTAAGAACGAATGTTCCCACGAGAGAATAAGATGTGTACGCGGTTAAAATTGTCGATATCAAACACTCATGGAAATTTTATATTTTGAGTTCCCATTTGGGTCCTTTATACAATAGAGGATTAAAATGTACTCTTAAAATGTCTGATTTAATATAATAATATTATTAACTATTAAAGTACTATTTTAGGAATGCGTGATGTTGATGATCTACTATCTGTTGCCCTTTATACTCGTGACAAAGTAAACCCATATCTCTTCAACTACTGTCTCTCGGTAGCTCTATTGCACAGGGCGGATACCCAGGATATAGATTTGCCATCATTTATTAGAAGCTTTCCGGACAAATATATTGATAGCAAAGTTTTTGGCCAAGCTAGAGAAGAATCGAATATTGTACCTACACTATCCAGAGTAAGTTTTAAATCCATTGCTTTATTTAATTTTGTTTTTACTCGTATAATAAGTCATCTCATAATGTATAATGGTATATATTTATTGTAAAATTTAAAATTATCCAAACTAATTAAAAATTTGAGTACGTTTTAATGTTATGCCATGTCATGTCATCAGTAAAAACATCGCCAAGTCTTATAGCCCTTAATATTGAAATTTGGAGACATATATATATTCTTAAATTTTAAATTTTCTGAAGTGGAAATTGAAACATCAAAAATTTAAAATTAATGTTACACGAGGTCGATGTTAGAAGATTTTGCTTTACGGGAATATACTGATTCCTACTCGAAACAAAGACATTAGTGTCCTGAGGAAAATACTAGCCACCTGACTCTAAAAGCTTTTAACATCGATTCACTTTAAAATTTAAGAAATTCAGTATGTAATATCTAAAGAATATTAGACCTTACTAAGTGGTAAGTATCAATTATTATTAAGATATTTTCACTAATGATATTATCATTGTTTACCTCATTGTAAGTTATCAAACAACATGTTGACTTCATCGTAAGTTGTGTCAACTAAAGTGTACAGCCAACCGCTGGGATTTTCCCTTTTATAAATGAAATATATTAAATTATAACACTAGCAGAAGAAGAACAAGGTTTTAGATCGGAAAGATCATGAAACGACGCTATATTTATAATGAGGCAAGTGCAAGAGAAATCATTAGAATACAACAAACTGGCATATCTATGTTTCGTCGATCTTACAAAGGCATTTAAACGGATCAAATTAAAAGACGTTATACACTTACTGTATGCGAGAGAGATACCCCTAGGAATAATCAACACGATCGAAAATATCTACCAAAACAACACAAAAAAAGTAAAAGTAGAAAAAGAACTAACCGACCCTATCGAAGCTGGAAGATTCCCTTAGTCCTCTATTGTTCAACCTGATTATGGATAAAATAATAAAAAAAGTAAGAACAAAAAAAGGATACCAAATGGGAGAAAAACAACTTAAAATAATCTGCTATGCAGACGGCGCAATACTACTCGCCCAAAGTGAAGATGATTTACAACGTATGCTGCATCAACTTATAACCGAAAAAAAAAAATTAACATGTTAATTTCCTCAACGAAGACAAAATGCATGGTTACAACAGCAAATTTACTAAGTAGTAAATTGGAGCTTGAAGGTAATAATAGACAAATGATGGAGTTTAAATATCTAGGCATCACATTATCTAGCTACGGAAATGCTCGAAATCGAAGTGGAAGATCAAGCTAATAGAGCAAACAGAGTCGCAGGCTGCCTAAATAAAACAATATGGAGAAATAAAAATATCGGGAACGAAACGAAAGGCAGAATTTACAAAACAGTCATCAGATCAATAATGACATACGCGGTAGAAACAAGACCTGACACAGAGAGGAAAAAAAGATGTTAGAAACAGCAGAGATGAAAACATTTGGAAAAATTGATGGTAAGAAACTATGGGACAGAGCTAGAAGTACAGATATACAATATATATGCAAGGTGGAAAACATCAAAAACAGGGCAAGAAATAGAAAAGTAGAATGGAACGATCATATAAGCCGAATCACAACAAATAAAGTAGTAAAGACGGCAAGAGATGGTTCCCCAATAGGAAGACGATCAGTAGGAAGACCACGAAAACGATGGAATGACAAATTAATGGAGGCACATTGGAAAACAGACAAAGTCATGTCTATATAAAAAGAAGAAAAAGATTAATAAAATACAATAAATTTTTGAAGAACAGATTTAGAGGATTAAAATAATGGAAGAAGAAACTTTCTAGTACATAACTCATGTCGATAGGCTATTAAAATGAGCCTTTTCTCGCTTGTAGTAATTTTATTTAGTTGTAGATTAGTCTAATACAATTACAACATATTACTTTATTTTTTAGGCACCAATCGAAATTCGTAAGGACTTTACTGCTACTGATTTGGAGATAGAACATCGTTTAGCCTACTTTAGGGAGGACTTGGGTATTAATCTACATCATTGGCATTGGCATCTGGTATATCCGCACGAAGGTGCAATGCAAGTGGTTAATAAGAACAGAAGAGGAGAATTGTTCTATTATATGCATCAACAAGTAGTTGCTAGGTAATATATTTATATTACATATACACGTCTCTATAGTCTTTTACTCCCCCAAATATCTTTATTAAAACCGTTTATTCACCGATATTCAGCATATTTTTTTGATTTTTGTACATAACTAATGTTTTGCTTTCGAACAGTTGGATCACTGTTCGGTACAGTCTCAACTTTGCCTCTCTGGAGATAATTTTTTTGCGCTTAATAGTTTGTGTAGAGCTCCGATCATTTTCTCTCCTCTCGAAATTCGCTTCTCAGTTTCTTGGCTTTTTCCGCTTTACTTCTAGGGTTGCTCCTAGATTCTCAAACTCTGTCACCTTTTTGAAGCAATACTCTATACTCTCGTTGTTTGTAATTGTCTTCAGTTGTCTGTCTTTATATGTGGTTTGCTCCATTTTCACATATTTTTTTGCTTATTAATAGTCAGTGCAGTACTCTTTAGCCTTTACTTTAAAGAGTTTAAAAATCCTTATCAGTTACCTATTAGTTCTTGTCATAACACTATATCGTCCACAAAGGCCAGGACCTAACTTCTGTTGTCATGAATCATACCTTTTGTTCGTATTCCGCTCTATCTCATTCTTGCGAGCGAGAAATTGAAGTATTGTACATAGCAGATCTCCCTGCTTTAGTCCCCTTCTTACTTCAAATTTTTTTATTTTTACGCTATTTTTACGCTATTTTTTACTCTTAAGCTTTCTTTTATTTTTACTCTATTGTGGGTCTACATTAAGGTTATGTTTATAAGTCTAATCAACTGAAATTGCAAATATTCTTAGAGAATGGTACAGACGTCTTTTTTCACAGTTACGTAAACTTGTTTACAATCTAAAAAGACTAGGTTTAGCTTTAACTGTTGCTCGTACGTACTACTGAATCATTTTTAACATGAATATTTGATCTACAGTGGATCTGCCCTTTTTGAATCCCTCCTGGTATTTACCAACCTGCTCATTTAAGTACCTTTCCAGTCTATTTCTTATGACTGGCGAGTACCCTATTTGCTACATACAGAAGAGTGATACCCCTGTAGTTTTCGTACACTGCTTTATCTTCATTCTTATGAATGGGCCATACTATTGCCTTTCTCCATACTTCCTGCATTTTTTCTTGCTTTCAGATTTTCCTCAGCAGGCTACATATCCGCGTTATATATGATTCTCCCCCATGCTTGATTAGTTCTGCAGGAATACTATTGCTGTCTGCACTTTAATTGTTTGTCACGTTATTTATGATTTCTCTTATTTCTTTTACTCTGGTAATCTCTATTGTTTTTACCATGTCAGATATTTGAAATAATCTTGCATCTACCTAGCCTTCGCTGCTTATGTCCTATTAGATACCTTTCTTTACTCTTGTAATAATTCTGATTATTTGCGCCTTAGTCCCTGTTTCTTTTCACCTTCCGGTAGAAGTTTTTCACATTTTTATTAAGTAATGTTCTTCAATCTCTTGGAGCGTTCTATCCATATGCTCTGCTTAATATTTTTGTCTATTTTCATCAACTGATTACTCTATTCTCTGACTTTTGGGATAGTTTGGGCTAGTATGTGATCGGGATCCGCATCTGCCCCTCTATAACTTCTAACATCTATTACTAATTTCGCGTGCTTGCTTTCTACTAGGACGCGGTCGATTTGGTTTGTATGTCGATATTGTAAAATTTCAATAAATAATATACAAACTTTTATTAACAGCTAGTTTTAATATCTGACGATAAAGTTGTCTGCCAATGATTAAATGGTGCACAAAATTAGGACAAGATTGGTGCACAAATTCTTGTTTTTGTTATTTTTCCTTATGGTAATTTTAAAACAGAATACCATTTCAAAATAAAAGAAAGCAAATTTAAATATATATATATATATATATATATATATATATATATATATATATATATATATCGCGTATTCAGTTTTAAGTTTTTATTCAATAAAAATTGTCCTGCGACTTTTCAAAGACTTATATTCAAGTAAAGTTATTAAGTATTATAGATTAAATAGTTTATTGTTTTTGGATTAAAATAATTACACGAAAATAAAATTTTGATCATATAGATAATGTTTGCCCGTCCGTCTGTCCAGACTTAGATTTTAAAAACTTAACTTGAACTTAAAAACTTACCACGGATTTCGATTAAACACTCAAGTTATTGCGCAAAAATGCTCAAAACAGAAATATTAACTTGAGGTTCTAAGAAATTCAATAAAAACAGTATAATTCGCAAATAACGATAGATGCATTTATTTCTACAACGTATCCTTAATCAACATGCAAAATACGCCTAACACATGTCTTGGTTAACTTGTTCAGTCATAAAAATTTTTCACTTTTGATGAAAATGTTTGATTTTTAAATGCAGATTTAGTTCTCAAATAAACGATCTAATTGATTTCGATTCAAAACTTAGCTTGCATAGTAAAAATATGAACAAAAAAATGATTTTTCGATAAAGATTTTTGTCTTCTATTTATCTTATTCATATTTACTTGCTAATCATAACGCGCTATCTTTGTTTAGATATAACTTTGAGCGTCTTTGCCATGGTATGAAGCGTGTTGAACGATTCATTAATTGGAGAGAACCGGTTGCAGAAGCATACTTCCCTAAATTGGATAGTTTAGTTTCAAGCAGAGCTTGGCCAGCACGAGTTTCTAACCAAAAATTATCAAATCTTAAAAGAGAGCAAGATCAGATTACGATTGATATTGATGATTTGGAAAGATGGAGGGACAGAATTTTTGAAGCTATTCAGTCTGGTCGAGTACAAGGTGTAAGTACGAAAAGATTATTTAATTGTTTACAAAAATGTTCCCATTTTGTTTAGTTAAATTACTTTATTGGTAGATACAGTTATTTTTATATTTACGATCAATGATTAACAAACATAAATGTTAGTTTGCTCATACCTAATATTTGTTGCTTTTATATTAGCAATAATATTTAGTGCAAATATTTTTTAAAACTAATAATATATAAAAAAATAATTCTACAAATTTCTGTAAAATATTCAACAAATTTAATTGTAACTGTTAAATATTTACATAAAATAATCCAGTCGTCAGAGACGGAAAGGCTTTAAAAATCATACGAACAAGCTGAATTTTGCTGAGAATGTCAATTTTGGTAACCAGTACATACTAAAACGTTTGCCACTACTACCCCGGGCTTCCTCCTAAAATCACCCTGATAGCAATAACATAGGTTTCCCAAGAATCTGTAAGCCGTAAAAAGAAATGTTTCAAACAAGAGAAGTAGCTGAGATAATTTTGAACAAAAGTGTTTATTAGAACTTTTTGTGTAGAATGAAACAAACTTTTTTAAATAAAAATTGTATCAGCCCTACAATAAAAAATCAGATATCTTTCGATTAGAGTGTACCAATGACAGAAAGTAAAATAAGGAACTTGAAATTTTATCACAAAACACTAAATTTAAACTTTCACATTATAAACAATCTCACGTTACGGGAAATGCTTCCACGAAAACGGCATTGGGTAGAATTTGTAGCTGAGATTGTGTAGCTTTGAAACACGTACTTGCAGATAATGACTAAAAATATATATTTGAAAAGTCTTTCCTGGAGAGAAGACGTAATAAGCGCCAGAGATTTTGTCAAATCGATTTATTATCAGTAGGTACTTCGTCATCAGAGTAGAAGGCACCTTTGTGAAGTAACACTAATGTATTCAAGATTTTGAAGATATTAGGTGAGCATTTTGAGTTTCAATATGTATCACCTCGAATGACTGAAGATGTGGGGTCACCGAAATAACAATTATATCGTTCTATTGATACCGATTCAAACGCGAAAGGTTTGACTATTTTGTGCCTCAACGCCATATAATATATTTGGTTTTTAAATCGTCAGCGCAATAGCAAGCTTTTGTTAAAAGTTTTAATCTTTTGCACATTTTCCACTAACGTGGTATAGATTTCGGAGATATTAGTTGAGCATTCCGAGTTTGAATTTGTATAAACTCGAATGACTGAAGAGATGGGACACCGAAATAACAGTTATATCGCTCTATTGATACCGATTCAAACGCGATATGTTGGACTAAGTATATATATTTTTTTCCTAATTATGTTAGTGTGTAAAGAATCCCTGATTTACTGTATATATTAATGTTTTAATACTTTCGTTTGTACTTTTTAGAAAAATGGTCAAACTATTTTGCTAACAGAAAACGAAGGAATAGATGTTTTGGGCAACATAATCGAATCCAGTATTCTTTCACCTAACAGAGATTTGTATGGAGATCTGCATAACATGGGGCACGTATTTCTTTCATATATACACGATCCCGACCATAGACATCTCGTAAGTAGTAGTAATAATAATAAATATTAGTATGACTATTAGTTTTAAAATTAATTATATTGGGAAGTAAAAACATGATTTTAATAATGAAGATCCGTAACATGTATCTGATATTTCTAAAACCAGTTGCATATAAACGTGGTGACGCTGATATAACCGTAATTTTTCTGTTGATACTCCTTTCACTTTCTTAGAATGAATCATCTGCTGGTAGATGACGAATTTTCGTATTTTCGCTAACGTTTTTTATTTAAACTTTAATACTTTTTTTATCAGAAATACACAAATAAGAAATATTAAAATTTGTTTTTACTAATTTTTGTATGAATTAAATTTCATAAATGAGGTATGAAAAATTTGAATTTTACTTTACTTCTACTTAAAAATAATATGTGAGGGGGTCAGAGGTAAAACGGTTGAAGTGCAGAGGTTAGCTATTACTAATAATTTTTTAGATATTCAACTAAACTTTATTTTGTAAACTTTTAAGTACAGTACCATTCGTAATCCGCCCGTTCCCATCGGCGTCGTCTCTGCTGGCAGCTGATTCTGCTAATTCCAATTTGGCATCTGCCGTTGATGTTCCAGTATGTTTCAAATTTTGGTAAAACAGGTGGTGACATAAGGGAATGAAGTCTCAGAGGCTTAGTAGATTTTTATATTTGGCATCATTAATTGGTAGCGTCGTGTCATTAATAGGGCTCAATTTGGAGAGCTGAAACGATGGACGTCCACTTTGTGCTTTTCCCATAGTACACATCCACAACTCAATATCTTGGTCTTGTAAGCCAGTTTGTCTGTATTAAAATATGCCAACCAGGAAATACTGTGCCATTGTATTCTTTGACCAACGGAATCCTTTTAGGCTTTCACACGCTTCTTTTTATTTCTCGAGGTCTTCAGAATGGCACTTTATGAGACCATCTGTTGGTGTATTGTCTTGCTACATGTGCTACCTATTGCCATCTCAATGTCGCTATTTTTCCCATGATGTCGGTTACTTTAGTTCTTCGACGTATTTCGGTGTTAGGAATTTTGTCTCTGAGGCTTATATTTAACATGGTCCTCTCCATGGCCCGTTGAGTTACTTTTAATTGTTCTGCAATTTTTCTTGTTATTGCCATCGTTTCCAATCCATAAGTTGCAACTGGTAGTATACAAGCGTCGTAGGTTTTTCGTTTTAAGTGAATTGGGATTTTTCTGTCTTTTAAAATTAAGCTCAACTTACCAAAAGCAGCCCACGATAATTGTGTCCTTTTAATTTCTAGGGTCTGATTTTCCTTTTCGTTTTTAATTGCATGTCCTAGATATATATATATATATATATATATATATATATATATATAGGTATATATATATATATTGTTCTACCTTTTCTATATTGATGTTATCTATCGTGATGTTTTCTAGGCTGTTGCTTTATATCTTTGTTTTGTCGAGATTCATTTTTAATCCTATTTGATTCGATTTGTGATTTAAATCTTGTAGCATTGATTTTAGTTCATGATTAGTCTGCAAAACGCAAATGGTTAAGATATACTCCATCTATTTTTAATCCATTTTCGGCCCAATTTAGTCGTTTGAAAACATTGTCTAATGCAAAAGTAAATAACTTGGGTGAGATGGAGTGAGATGGTTTTTCAATTCAAGTTCTTCGATAATCATCTTTTTTAAATTTAAAGCCCAAATATTTTAATCTTCCACTCAAGAATGTTTTACTTGTAGAAACTATTTTTTTAGCTTACAGCTGATTAATCAACGCTTTATAAATTACACGTATCTCTAAAAAGTTATTTTTCTTGCCCTATCAGTTCCCTCCTATTGAGTTTTAAAAAGATTTATCCTCAATATTGGTTGCCATCGGGCCTCCAATTTAGACGTACGAGCTGCTTAATAAAACTGGCAAGCTTGTCAAGCCTGCTATCCGTGACTATTTTTAGGGGTTGTTTAATTAGGCTGGACATTCGCCCACAACGTGTTCAGCTCTTTGCTCTCCTCACATCTGGGACCTAAAAGTGGTGTAGTGACAAGAGAAGAAAAAGAAGGATTACAATAAAATTTACTACAATTATGACATAAAACCAACTTCATATTCAGAGAATATGTTGTACAATTTTTTTTAATCTATAACACATACAATGTTTTTGTTTTCTAGGAATCTTTTGGGGTCATGGGTGACTCAGCAACTGCTATGCGTGATCCTGTATTTTATAGATGGCATTCCTATATTGATTCCATGTTTCAAAGATATAAATCATCATTGCCTAGATATACCGTTAATCAGGTAAATTTAAATTTAATTATTTAAGACTTTATAATACGGCTTTTTCTATTTTTAAAATTTTTACAGTTAAATTATCCAGGAGTTACCGTAGACAACATAGCAGTAGAATCAGTACAAGGGCCACCTAATACTTTTACTACGTTTTGGAAACAATCTGATGTAGATCTATCACGAGGAATGGACTTTCAACCACGCGGTGCTGTATTTATTCGTTTTACCCACTTAGACCACCATGAATTTAAATACCGTATTACTGTTTCAAATAGCGGACAGCCTAGACAAGGAACATGCAGAATCTTTTTAGCTCCCAAAAACGATGAAAGAGGCAATCCATGGTTATTTAGAGACCAAAAAAATATGTTTATTGAACTTGATAAGTTCAGAGTTGATCGTAAGTTTAATTTTAAATGTATATACATTTTTCATTGTTTTAAAATACATCTTCAGTGTATGAATCGGAAGGTTTGATGAATCATGCTTCTCCTTTCGCCATATATTTGGTATTTCAATTAATCAAAACCATACCAAAACTTTTGCTGTTCTTTTAAATTTCGTACAGCTGAAAAAGACAGAAAACGATAGTAGTAAATCGTTTAGGTTTATGGCCAGCAAAGTAGATGATACTTGTTGTTGCTATCATTTAAAGTGAAAAATAGTGGACACATTTGCTCTCCGTTCCGTGTATGACTGTATATCAGCCCGACTGTCTGAATATGTAGGGATACATAAATAACGTTATAAAAGTCTATTAATACCGATTCATACACAAAAGGTTTGGTGAATTGTTCTCATTTCGCTATATATTTGGCATTTCAATTCGTAAAATTTAGTTTTATATCCACTCTATCAGGTTACCGACAGGTAAGACTTACACCAGTTTCTAATACGAATGTAGTGTTAAAAAATAAAAAAAAAACCTTAAAACACTTTTTTCTAAAAAGAAATTTTCAATCGTGTGACATGGTTTCCACTTGCCCCAGTGGCAAGGGCCAAGTGGGAACCTATCGGAGTTTATATATTGAATTTAATGCAAATCAGTCTGGGGCAAGTAGAAATAAATAAAAAAAAACATTTCGAAATATATTTCTAATAAAAGTTTTAAAAAATATGGTTATTAGCGAACATTAAAGTGATTTAGAGAAATAGGAAATCAAATTAAAGCCTGTGGCCTTTTTGTAACTTGAAAAAAAACTTAATGGTTTTACAATTCCAATGCTATCTTCAAAGGCAACTGAGTTCAAATTCAATATTTAAACACTGCAAAATTTTAACGACATAATAAATATAATTTGAGCCTTCTTTAACTGGAAATTTCAATAATAAAAAATCATCGGGCAAAACCTCACGATGATGTACTAACTTTTCTTCTATGGGAGGGGTTGGAACCCTTAATCTATCAATATCAATGTCGTCGACGGAATCTGATATGGTCGCAATGAAAACTTGTTTATCATCACTGCTGTAGGATAATGTTTCCTTCTTCTTTATCCTTTTTCTTTTCGTTTGATTGGATTTTACGTTCTTTTTATCTTTAGTATCTCTAGTTTTATTAAATAGTGTGTGTATATTATATTCTGAGCGCCAAAACAGTTTTTTTAACGTATTTGGTACTCTAGTGGGGATAATTTACCATGTTTGAGTAAAATAGATTCGAAGAAATGTCTTTAGAAAGCCTTTTTAATGCATAATTTTGATTTGAAGAGACAGTTTGTCTTCTATCGCAAAACTGTTTACCAAGTGTGTTGCTTCGTTGCCATTGGTATTTTCGGTCATTTCATCTTGTTGAGGGGTATCGCCAGGGTCATTTTTATTTCTCACCAATGAAGCCTCCTTAGAATTATAATGTTGAAATCTTTTGAAAGCCTTGGGTTCAAATTTTCACAGAAATGACTGTATTGCAAAATGGGTAAATACCGACCTTATTGAAACCACTTCTAATATTGTGCAAACTTAGTTTCTTCCATACTTGTAAAATTATAGAAGAAAATATGGATTTTGGTAATTTTATATCATAATTTCTTCTTTGCCACTGTATAAGAGCTTTATCGTACATTTATTTTAAGGGCTTAAATACAGCCAAATCCATTGGCTGTAGGAGATGGCTACTATGTGGCGGTAGTTTTAAGATAATTATGTCTTCCCTGAAATCGTTTTCTATAAGGGCAATTGATGTGTGCGAAAAGTGGCCGTTATAGATCGGAATAACGGGTTTCTCTTAAGGAATATTGAGTTTTTTTCTTTGAAAATAATAAGGTATGGTAATTTTTCTACTGCATAATTGCCACCCATTAAGACAGAAAAGTTTTCTTTGCCAGGACCAGCTTTTCTTTTTTCGGTTACTACTTTCGGCGGGCGAACTTTCGACGCCAAATTGTCTTTGTACCTGGGGTAATCGAAGGGTCAAATTTTTTTATAGGAAATTTCGACACCGCGGCGTAAAGCAGGTGATGCAGGTGATAGGTAATTAGCGGCGATGGACATTTGCACCCAAGCAGGACAAGCGGGTTTTCCCAATATTTATTGTCACGGCGGGGGGCGTGGCACTTGTGTACTTGTGACTAAATTATTTCAGTTGTAATTTATTTCTTGTTTGACGTTGACTTGTGCACGTATACGGATATTTAAAAAATAAGTTTGATAAAAAGTTCCCGTAGTCGAGATTTATTAGTGGTGGAGCATCATTCGTTCTCGAAACAAAAAGTGTTAAAAAGCGGCGAGATATTTTGACGCTGCATCCAAAGAAACACTAAGTGTTCCGCAAAAGTGTTTACAATAGGCTGTGAGGACCTCACCATCACAAGAAGTGATTTGGTACATAATCATGAAGCCGATCCAAAAAAGCTTGAAGTAAAGATGGTAACCAATGCATGTAAAAGAAAAGCTCAAGAGGACATATCGGACAAGCCTGCCAAAATTACAAGAACTGCTGTTGCTGAGTGTGACGCCAATTTGCTGACGGTTCCTGACATAGCTAGCATAAGAAAGAACATTTACAACTGTCGTCGTAAACTGTTACCAGGTCCGTTACCAAGTGCATATCAGAAGTCCATAACGCGGTTACTAATTATTCTCCTAAAACCTGTCGCAGTGAAAGTTTTTTGTTTTTAAATCATCCTGAATTAAATGTAATTGTATTTTCATGCGAGACAAATATTCGTTTGTTGTGTAAATTAAAAACTTTGTATATGGATGGTCCATTTTCATACAGTACCAAATATTTTCTACAATTATTTACTATACATGGCTTGGAAAATGGACATTATGTTCCTTTAGCATACTGTTTGTTAAAGGACAAATTGTCAATGACATACAAAAATTTATTTTCTTTATTAAGGTCTAAGATTTTTGAAACATTTCAATTATGATTAGAGCCAACTGAAATATTTGTGGACTTTGAAAAAGCAATTCACTGTGCTTCATTGTATATGTGGCCCAATGCAAAAATTAGTGGATGCCGTTTTCACTTACACCAAAACTGGTTTAAAAAAATTCAATCTTTGGTTTTGGTACAAGAATATAAGGATACAAATTCAGAAATTGGAAAATGGTTAAGGCATACGTTTGGTTTAACTTATTTAAATCCAGCAGAAGTTGAAGAATGCTTTCTTTATGATTTAATGTCATATAAACCTATAAACGCAACACTTGATATATATGCAGATTATTTACTGGAAAATTACATTTTCGATAGCGCTCTATTTCCACCACACATATGGTCTAATCAGAATCCGTCTATTGCGAGGACCACAAATGCCTGTGAATCCTTTCATTCGAGATTTAATTCTTCTTTTTATTCAACACATCCTTCTATTTTTATTTTTATTGAAAAGTTAAAAGAATTTCAAGTAGACACTTATGTCAAAATAAATAGTTTACATATACCAGCAAAAATCAAAGATACTACTGTTAAGGCTACATTGGCATTTTTGGAGAAAATGATGGATAAACTACGATCCCAACAAATATGTAGGTTAGATTTTATAAAAGCTGTATTTTATCATTCCTATAATAGCAAATAAATCATTGTATACAAGTATATTAACGGTAAAATGTACAAAAATTAGGTACTAGTTGTATTATATTTAGATATTATTACAGTTATAAAGAAATAAAATGCAGATTACTTTTATTAAAATAAATAAATAAATTAATTATGGTATTTTATTTATGTCGCAGCTATATTTATTTGGTGTCGAATATACCTGTAAGATAAAAACGGGAATTGGGGCTGGTGTCGAAAATTGCCATTAAATTTTAGTCGCTACCTGCTTAGTGTCGAAATTTCCTACGCCCACTACTTTTACACGACTAGAATCTAGGCGGAAACTGTTTTTATGTAGATTATAAATCGCCTCAGGGGGTATATTCAAAGTGATTTCTTTCACTAAGTCAAAGTACTCTGCAAATTCAATTTTTTGAGAGACCAAAACCCCATTTTTTCATGGTTCTAACATGTTCAGCAATTTTGATTCCAATATCTATAGGTAAAGCTGTTGGCCTATCCATAATGCCACTCTTTTCACCTCTTAATCTTGTGACTTTTTAAAATAATGTTGCTGTTGGAATGGAGTAATGTTTTGAAGCTCTGTAAAGTGTAATTTGTTTAGTTTTTAGAGCTTCTACTGCTTCTTTAAAGGTTACTTAAGAATATCATGGAGGTGGTTTCTTTTTCACATAATGACGAACCATTATAACTACAAAGTTCTTTTTTTTTTAGTTATTTTCATGAGGTTAAATCAAGTTGACAATGGCAAAACTCCAAGATAATAATTTTTCTCCTTGAAAGAATAAAACCAGTTTGATATTTACTTTTTTATTTCATAATAAGAAAAGATTTATTTAATAATATTCGATTGAAGGTTAAATTGTTATATATGTAGTGTTTCTTCTTTTACCTGCTACGTAATTTTAAAAGAAAAATATTGAATCCAATCTTCTGTAATGTTATAATTTTTTAAAATATTTTCTCTTATATACCTACTCAAATTGCAATCCCAAATTAAAAACACTTTATTTTTAGTGAAACAAGGTAAAAATTTAATAACTCGTAATTCCACGGATTCTTCTGTAACTATACCATTTGATAGGACTTTCCGAGACTTAGATTCCACGAGACCTGAAGGAGGCAATCGTTTATCTACATTTAACTTCTGCGGATGCGGTTGGCCCCAACATATGTTGATCCCTATGGGTAATACCGACAACCCTGGATTTAAATGTGAACTTTTTGTTATGATTTCCAACTGGGCTGATGATGCTGTAAGTATTGCTTTTATAAAATTATATTAATATATTATGCATACGGTTAATCTACTTATATCGACAATTTTAAAGAAGTATGCAAATTTGTTGTTAAAAAATTAGTTATCGTCTGCAATGGCTCAAGCTTAAATTTTATTTTTTTAAGTGTATTTATCCGCTACATTTTACAACTTGATACTAGTTAGCGTATATTAAAGAACTTTCGGAGGAAGTAGAGATAAAAAGAGACGTAAGGCAAGAATAAAATAGACTACGTACTCTCCAATAACAAAAACATATGCACCGACTTGACAGTACTAAACAAATTCTATACCGGGAGTGACCATAGATTGGTTAGAGCGAATATTAACATACAGACGAGAGTAGAACGAAACTTATTAATAGAGAACGATACCCAACCACCGATGTCCTGTTTCAAAAACAAACGGAATACCAAAAAGAGCTAAGCACAAGACTAAAATCTACAGAGACACTGAAACAAATGGATATAAACGGACTAGCCAATAAAATAAAAGTAACTGTAACAACATCGGTTAAGAAAATATGCTCACCCAAAACATCTAAACTCCAACCGAATACAATTAAACTACTCAAAGAAAGACGAAACAGAACAAATCGAACTTCGGACAGCTTCAGAAGTTTAAACAAAGACGCAAAGAAATAAATTAGGAACGATCATAGAAACTATACTAATAATCTAATAAAAAATATAATATAAGATAACTGCAACATGAAAGTACTCAAAGCAAAAAACAAGTGGCAGAAAAATGAAACAGGTATTAAATATTTTATTTAATAAAGTCATTGATGAAAGAAAGATTCCTCAAGAATGGTACAACTCCGAAGTCATTTTACTATTCAAGAAAGGAGACAAAGAAAACATCGAGAATTACCGACCAATATCCTTGCTATCACATCTGTATAAATTACTAACTAAAATCATAACCAACCGCCCAACACATAAGCTCGATTTCTGTAAATCTATCGAGCAGGCTGGATTCAGAAAACATTTTAATACCATAGACCACTTGCACAACGTAAGAACACTGACAAAAAATGCACCGAGTATAATGTTCCAACTCATATGGCGTTCGTCGATTTCCATAAACCATTCGATTCCATCGAATTATGGGCAGTGCTTGAATCTCTACAAAATGCACGCATAGATACAAGATACACTACCATAATTAAAAACATAAATATGAAAATGCCACCATGCAGATAAAGCTGGACGAAAGCACAAAAACTAATCCCATAAGACTACAACGGGGAGTAAGACAAGGAGACACCATCTCTCCCAAACTATTTAGCCTTGCTCTAGAAGATATTTTTAAGAAACTGGAATGGAACAATAAGGGCATCAACGTCGAGGGATCATACTTAAACTACTTGAGATTCGCAGATGACATAGTTTTAATAGCCGATAATATCCAAGAACTATATGATATGTTACAACAATTAAATGCAGTTTCAGGAGCGGTAGGCTTAAAAATGAACTAAGCAAAACAAAAATACTGAACCGAGACCAGACAACTATAACAATACAAAATCATACCATAGAAAATGTTGAACATTAGGTATATCTAGGTCATGTTATCAAACTAGGAAAACCAAATCAAGATGCTGAAATTAAAAGAAGAACACAACTGGCATGGGGCGCTTTCGGTAAACTAGCACATATCTTGAAAAACATCTCCATTCCTATAAACTTAAAGAAAAAGGTGTATAACACATGCATACTACCAGTTTGTACCTACGGCTTGGAGACAGTAGCCCTTACCAAAAAATCTGCTAAAAAATTAGAAACAACGCAAAGAGCAATGGAACGAATCATGCTTAGAATATCACTGAAAGACAAGATTAGAAACACCAAGATAAGACGTAGAATGAAGGTTAAGGATATTGTGGAAGAAATTATGACAATAGGTCGACACAGAGAATTTTAGCATGGAGACCAAGGACAACAACAAGAAGTATGGGAAGACCTCAAAAAAGATGGGTAGATGACATAAGAGCAGTGGCAGGCAAACAGTGGATTAGCTTGGCGCAGGATAGAAAAAGATGAAAGCGATTGGGAGAGACCTACATTCAGGAGTGGATGGAAAATGATTGACAAAGAAGAGAAGATTTGTAATATCCGACACGCTAATGAGATACCTCTCTGTTGAGAGAATATCGACGATCTACAAAGATTGCTAGTAGACCAGGGCGGATCTGTTTTAAGGTGGACGTGAGAAAAATAGACATTTGGATTTTTGCAGAAATAGTTAGATGCCAACTTCAGTAATATTAATTGACCTATCCTCCCTCTCAAATAGGTCGGGATCATTAATAAAAAATTAAAATATCTAACTAATAACATCGATTTTCTTAATCTCTGCATTTGTTCTGCTTCTATATTAATTTTAATCTGTTTTTATTGGTCCCAGCATGTATCTCATGATCTTTCGTTCTACTATTCGTAATTGTCTCTCATCTTTTTAGCTATTGTCATTGTTTCTGCTTCGTGTAATTATATTGATCTAACTATTATATTATGGATGTCAATCTTTGTTTTCTTAGTCAGTATTTTAATTTTAAGTAATCTTTTACTAGCAAAATTAGATTTCTTCGCTGCCTGTATTTTTTCTTTTGTTTCTTGCATTCTTTGTAAGGTTTTGTTTATTGTCCCTCCCACGTGTTTAAAGTGGTGCCGTTGCAGATGCGGTCGTAGCATTTGCGATCACGGCTATTATCGTTGCATATGCGGTCATATAGAAATATGTTGATGTTATCGTTACATGTGCGGTCATTGCCTAATAAACAAAGATTATATTTACCTTTTTCTACTACTATCACATGAATAATTCTATAACCAAATTTTTGTAAGATTTAAATAATATTTACCACAGACGTTGATAAGAGGAGAAAATGTTTATTAATAATTTTGTTACGGCAAAAAGTATTCGATATAAAAAAATTGCTTCTTTTGAGAGTTTAGTGGGATTATGTGCACTAACTAAAAAAATGAAGATAGTTGATTTAATAAACCTTAGTGTCAAGTAAATAAAATATTGTTCTGAAGCTATTTCTTTGTGGCGTCTTATGCAATTTACTATTTTAATGGGAAATAAGCCACGATTGAGGCAAATTTTAACTTGACAGTGTGAAACTGTTGTAGGTACTCCTTGTTTCCAAAATCTGTAGAGTTTAAAGTTTTCTGTATAACTTCGGGAATATGAAATGCCACAGCTACAATCATATTTTATAGAAACGTACTTCATAATTTTGAAGGGAACTTTGTTTCTGGACACAGGTTTAGGCAAGAAAAAAGCTATCCTCTCATTATATTAATATGTCCTCTTTGTTTTTTATTTAGTTGGTTTTACAATTGTATTTTTTGATTATTCTTAAATGTTTTTACAAAAAATGTTTCTATTCCTTTTCACCTCTTCTATTTCTTCTATTTTTTCATCTATCCATCTTCTTTTATTTTAGTTTTATAATTTTCTTAGCGTTCGTTCTTAGTTATTTATTATTTTGTTTCTTCCTTTTTATGTGTTCTAGCCGTTTAATTTTTGATTTTGCACCTTTTTTGCTAATATTTTTTTACATTTCTGGTTAAACAATTAACTTCTTATTTGTTTTCCTTTGGTTTTCGTTTGTCTACCGGCTTGTTTACATATTCTTCTATTGATTTTTTAATCGTCTCCCATTCTGATGTAGGTATAGTGTTTTACATCTCTCTTTTATTTCCACTGTTAATTCATTTTTGTATTTTTGTATAATGTCTGCATTGTGCAATTTATTGATATTCTAGTTTTTTCTGTTTCATTTTTATTGTAACTTCTGGTCTTTCAGTGGCTGTGGCTATAATAGTGATCTGAATATGTATGTGCACGTCTAAATGTTGTCATCTTTAATTGGTTCTTTATTTTTAAATCATCAGTTGATAAATTTGGCTGTACGTTTTCTAATATGGTGATACCCACGTTACTTAACGTATTTTAGGATGTTAAAATTTTGTTGATGTTATTTTTAATTAGTTTTTGTTGTAAAGTTACAAAGTTTTGAGTTATTTTTTTTGGTACTGGGCATTAAGGTCTCCTAGTGCAAATATAATATCTTTGGATATTTTTTCAATCTGTATCTGCATTATCATACCCTATCATAAGCAGTTTCTTTTTCATCTGCCTTGCTTGTTTCTCTAGGTGCGGATAGGTTTACCACTGATATTATATTAAACGGTTTATTATTTATTAATTTATATAAAATTCTTTCACATATTAATTTAAAACATAAATTTATCCAAATCCCACTTTGTTCCTTGATTCTTGCTTTCTGAGTATATCATTTTAAAGTCGTGTTTGCCAATATGTTCCTGTCTTTTCCAACGTAATTCTTGTATTGTTGCAATGTCTATTTTATACTTTTCTAAGTTTTTTGCCCATTTTCAACATTTTTCCTAGGGCCACTATTGGTCTTATGTTCGATGTACTTATTATCAACTCTCCATTTCTCCATCTTTCGCTTTTTTTGTCTTTTATTTTCTTATCTGCTGATCATTAATAATAAAAAATTAAAAAGTATACAGCACATATTATATTAGTATTATGTAATATATATGTTACGTGATTTGATTGAGTAATCTTACTAATTTTAATTTACAGATTAATCAAGATAATAGAGGTGTTTGCAATGATGCTGACAGCTATTGCGGTATAAAAGATAAACTATATCCTGATAAACGTTCCATGGGGTATCCATTTGACCGACAGCCAAGGGAAAATGTTGACACTTTAGAAAACTTCTTAACACCTAATATGAGAGTTCAACAAGTATATATTAATTTCTCCAACAAAACTTACAGGCCAAGACAAGCATAATTTGCTTTAGAACGATTACCTAACAGATGTGACTGAATATGAACATGGACAAATAAATGCATTTAATGAATATGAATGTTTAATTTATTCTTCCTTATATTCTTTCGTTACCTCAACAATGTGTAGATACTTAATGTAACTTTTTTTTTGACAAACAGATTAATAAATGACGGATTTTACTTCTGCTTGGAGATAATTCCCCATTTTATTAATAACACTATAAAACGACTAAAATCAATCCGAAATCAAATTTATTTTGTCCTCATACGAATAAAATTTCATAATTTTATACTTTTTGCCAAAACTTACCCCAGAGCAGATATCGATACAGACCATAATCCCGTACTAGTCACGTTCCGAACGAAATTAATGGTACTTAATTAAAATACCGACACAAACTCGAAATAATATTATTATATTAAGGGAATCACCAACAAAGGAACAGACTATAATAAGCATAGGCTAGTAAATAAACTTAAAATACGGCTAACCTGTAATTCTCAATGTCACCAGCGAATTGTATGACAATTTGGATTTAGTATTTACTTGCCTTCCACTTCACTTTTTGACTTGTGCCATTGGTTGCTATTTATTTTGTAGACTTTAAAACTGCTCCTTCCCAATTAGAAAAGATCATATAATTGTAAATTAAAGCGGGCAATTGATTCAAATTACCTTTTAATTAAGTTAATGAATGTCAACTAACATTAAACAACATAATTTAAGATTTTATCATAGTTTCAGTCCTAAATCTCATTTTCAAATTTAGTAATAAAATAATGTCATTGAATACCTTTCTTCACTGACTTACATGTTTGGATTTAGGTTATACTTACCCTCCACTTCAAAATTGGACTTGTGCAGTTGGTTGCTTTTTATTTGTGTTGCTTTGGGTGAAAATGACCCATACTAGAAAAAATCATGTACAATAAAACTTCTTTTAACGGATGCGTCTCCACAACGGAAACCTCTGTTAAACGGGCAGTTTCAACGGGCAGTTTCAAGGTCATCGAAGATTTCATATGTGGGTAAATAGGAAGACACCTCCGAACAAGGGACCCTTTTCCCAACGACTCTAGACAAAATTTGCCTTTAGTTTTTCTAAGAAATTATTGTAATTTTACCTGCCACCAACGGACAGTCAGGTAAAGGCGATTAAAAGATTTAAATTGAGCTCAGGATATTCAAATATGTACATAATTTATTATAGCCGTAAAACTAATTATATAAGTAGATACTTGTGGTCATTAAACTAGGTACTTCATGTACATCGAGTTTGATTTGGAAAAACCTATTTTACAATTTATTCATCACTTGTTTACATTTCTAATTTAGTTATGATAATCTGATCTAAGGGTAACAATGTTTTCTATTAAGGCGCATCCTCGAAAATTCTAACGGTAAAATTCAGAGGCATATCTATTTTAAAAATATCTTGCTTTACGATAACAAAATCCATTCACGAAGAATATTCTAAACGTCATCTTGTACTAGAGGTTAGCTTTATACTTACCTACTTACAACCCCCCGTGGTGATAAGTCTTGGGTCTATACAATAAATAGAAGACCCGCTCTTCTATTTAGTGCGGTTTTGGGGTAAATAGAATAATACGAGCATACCAGAGTAATATTATTTATTGAATAATTCACAACTTGGCAAGCGTACCTACAGGTAACAAATAATTGTCCTATATATCATAACAATCAAATCGAAGTTTTTTAAAATTTTATTAAAATAATGTATAACAAGATATTTTGAGGTCACAGATCGAGGGAGGAATGTGTGCATCAGTTTTCAAATATTTATTATTTACTATATAATTTCTAAATTAAACCACTCTCATTCCTTTAGGTAACAATGTATCTGTTTAGACATTTAAATAGGTAATTAGACAAAATAATGAGTATTATTAATTTCAAAACAGAATTAGAAGGAAATAGTCCGGGCCCAGTTGAACGGTTAAGCATATTCCAGTGAAAGCTATAACGAGAATTATTTTTCGTTTTGGCTCAGCTGACATGCTCTCTCTAGCACTACAACCCATGAAACTGTGGTAAAAAGCATGTTTTTATTTACACAGTTGTAAAACGAGACGATTAATAGAGACGCCGAAGAAAGATATCTCGTCGAACTGGATGCAGTAAAGTATGAGAATAGAAGGTACAGTCATGGATAGCATACAACGAAAGCAGCCCAAATGGTACGGACATGTCCAATGAATAAAAGAATTAATAAATAAATAAATAATAAATAAATAAATAAAAAATAAATAAATAAAATATAAATAAAAAATAAACTAATAAAATAAATAAAAAATAAATCAATAAAAAATAAATAAATAAATAAATAATAAAATAAATAAATAAAAAATAAATAAATAATAAATAAATAAATAAAAGAATTATCTGCACTAGAACTGCATGATTTGGCAGCTTCCACTTTTGTAAATCTTAAAAATATTTTTACAAGCAACTGAAAATCTTCACTTTCATCACCTTTTCCCCAATTTTCCCTCTAGTGTCTAAGTTGGTTTAATTTTTCTTATCCAACAATGAAAAAAAAAATCATATATCATTTGGCAACTATCCTTTTAATTCCCATTTCCAACAGCTATATCTAGTCCTGTTGTTTTCTTTCCAATACATTTTAAAAAGTCAATGGATTCGACATTCCAGGGATACAATCCGCAATCTTTAAAACCGGTACAAATTGAAGAACTCTTTAGTGACCTTAAGAAATCTTCTAATATTGTTGCAAAATTGCAAAGTTTTGATTAATCCAATGAAGGGATTATTGCTTCGCAATTCCAGAACTGAACGTTTCCAGGCATGTATCAAGCATCAGAACCACTTTTACCATGTAAATGTCATCGGAGGAGTTACTGAGTCAGCAGCTGAGAAGATCAACATCACAGTAATATTGGCCTTTGCTGTTCCTTGATCCATCTGGTAAACATTTTTAGCGCCGCGAGGAGCAACAAATTTATCTTTCTTAGGGCAAAAGAGAAAACAAGGATTGTCCCCGTTGAACACTCTCTTTGGAAATTGCAATATGGAATAATTTTTCTCCTTTAAATAATTTTTGATGTTGGAAAACCAGTTTCTTGACCCTGGAACTCTCAGGGTCAAGTTTGGATGACGCTTAAATAAGGCTTCATACCAGTGTCTTCCAAGTTGGTTGTCCTTAAATAAAATCTTACGTGGATCGGCGTCCACGAAATTTTTCACTGAAGTTTGAATATCGTCCCTTCCTCTGGGGAAACCCCTGTTTTCTGTCAGTCAGTAATCCACTCCTCCAACAGACTTTCCTTATGTTTTGTTAAGTAGCCTGTGGGCCCGTGGCCAAATTTCTTTGAATTTGTCACTAAGTCTATGTTGAAGGATTTGCCTGAAAATTCCATATTTTCTTGCTGCCAATTTCTTTCATGTCTGTTATGTCTGTAATTTTCAATGTCTGTTAAAGCACTCTGGAGGACTTTCTCGGTATATCTTTTCTAATATTTAGCATCTCTTTTGACTTTTGGCATTGTAAACAATTAAAAAAAACAGTGGAATGTTCACTTTGTAAAAGAAATAATTATTTTTTCATATCTATATGTTATCATCTCAAAAGTTTAATAATTATTAATGGAAAAGTAAATTAAAATTGCTGATGCCGATAACTACATCTCACCAATAATTGCTCGCGGCAATTCCCCAATACCTAGTAATCGACACTCGTTTATTTTTAATAGTCGTTTAAAAAATACGCAAAAATAAACGCAAAATTTCAATAAAACAGTATTCTAAGTGGCAATGTCAACAATCGCAAGCCAATATCTGCAGCCATATGCAAATACAAAACCAATACCTACATTACCCACAAACAAGAAGGTGCCATCTATCAAATAGCATACTGATTAGTATTTATAGATTCTTCATTTTCTTATAAAACAGCAAAAATATTTGAAGTGCCAATAACTGGGCTAGTGCCGACTTCTAGGGCACTTCAAATTGTATTATTACAAATTTTGAAAATGATTCAAAATTGATTTATAAATTGTCAGAACGTTTTGGATTCTATCAGATCATTATCAGTGAAAAACGCGTATAAATAATTGGAACTAGCCACATAATTAAGTCAGATGACCCTTAAATTACATAATTTGGACTACGAACATTTTAATTATTAAGACACTAGATCGATAATAAAAGTTTACACTTTTTAAGGTAACGTGCACTTTGCCAAATCGAAAAAGGAATCCTTATACCTTAAGAGGTAACAACCAACTTCTTGCCCTGAGAAGTACTAACCAACTGATTACATGAGGGGTTTTTGAGGAAGATGAATATGAATATTGTGACGGCGATTATCCTCGAGCTACTTAGTACCCAGGTTTAATCTCTTCTTCTTAAGTTTTACGTTACTTTCATTCTAAATTAGTTAAAATGCATTTGTTACGATAAATTTTAACCCAAAATCGTAAACATATTTATTACTAATATTCTGTTCATTCTAAATAAAAACTTTAGGTAACAAGAACGCAGCCAGCGGCCCGACCCTAGGAAAAAACATGTTTATATTCTATACCAGACGAAAAGGCGATCGGCTTTTCTAGTCTAACGGTATTGGGTATTTAACGGGACCTTTTTGGAGAAAACAGGCAGTGGGAAAAGAAATTCGCGACTTGTATTTAAATGCAACGATCGTAATAATAAATTATTATTGTAAGATAAATTATTATAAATATAATTTAAATAAATTAAGTTTGTAAATGTTATAAATATTGAACCTTTAGTAAATTAAAATAAGAACAATAAATTATAATTAATAAAGACATTACACATTACTCGTGGGTTTTTGAGCAATATATGACAGCGATCATCCTCAAGCTCCCTGTAGTCCGGTGTGGACCGCGTCTCCTAAAGTTTTATGCTATTTTTATTTAAAATAAATCAAAATTAATTACTGGAGGATTTTTGGGGTTGCTTAAAGCGTGTATTAGGACGTCAATGATCTCCAAGGTATCTGGTGGCCAGCGTAGACCTCGTCCTTTTAAGTTTTTTGTAAATTTGTTATTTAAGATTTTTATTATTATGAAACTCCAGGAGGCAAGGCCACCCTGGGCATCAAATATCTTGGAAACTATCGGCATTGTAACATTTGTGTCCAACGACTACAAAAACCCCGTAATGACTTTTGACCAATTTCGAATTAAACCAGTATAAAACTCCAAGAGACGAGGTCCACACTCGGCACTAGGTAGCTCGAGGACCATTGTCGTTATCATATTCGTGTTCAGCCTCCTGTAAAACCCCCAAGTAACAGAACTGAACTCATTCTTGTTGATATTTTCTAAATTGCAAATTTTTTATTTTTTATTTAGTTTGGAAATCCATTTTCCTCCTGCACAAAATGCAATTTATATTTTACCACCATAAATTTTTTTCAAAAATTTTCCTAACACTTTCCTGGATCAAATGCAAAAATATGCACTGCAATTCATCTTGCTGCGGAAATTGCTAAGTTTAGTGCTTTTTAGTGCTTCTACTTCCTCGCCTAAGTGGATGTGTCAACCGATCCCCTGTAGAAAGAGTGACGCACTACAACTACCTCGGCAATATAATAAATGAAGAATTGACCAACAACCAGGAGATTAGAGCACGCATCGGTAAAGCTAGATACACCTTCAATCGGATGGGGGCCTTCTTCAAGTGTCACAACCTCTCTTTCTTTCTTTCTTTCTTTCTCCCCTTCCTTTTACCCTATTAGGGTGTTGGATTTGGGCAAGCTATTTTAATTTCCATTAACCCACCTCTTCCATTCTTTTCTGTTTCCTGCCATTATTTTCAATTCCTCGAGTGATTTTTGTTTAAGTTTTCCCGCTTCTACTACTTGCTGCATTCATTTTTTTCTTGGTCTGCCCCTTTTTTTTCCGATGTTTTTTGCTTCATAAACTTTTCTTGTTATTCTATTGGATTGCATCCTCATCAGATGCCCATACCAGTTCATTTGTCTCTTTGCTATTTTGTTCATTATCGGTACCTGGTTGGCCATTCTCCTAAGAGTCTCGTTGCTTAATCTATCCCATTTTGTTTTTTCCAACTATCCTTCTTAGATGTCTCATCTCCATTGCGTTTATCCTGCTCTTATGTTTTTCTAGAATTGTCCAGTTTTCACTTGCATAGAGCAAAGTCGGTATCACTATTGTGTTATATATTTGTATTCTTGTCTCTCGTGTAAGTTCTCTTTTTCCCATTATTGGGGCTAACACATAATATAACTTGTTTGATTTCTTTGCTCTATTTGTTATTTCCCAGTCTATTTTCCGTCATTAGTTATTATACTTCCCAGGTATTCGTAAGTTGTTACTATTTCCAATTCTGAGTTTTTACATTTTATCTTTATTTGATATTTTCCTGATCTTCTTTGCCACTGATTATCATTATCTTACTTTTTTTCTCGTTTATCTCCATTTTTAGTTCTTCTATTTGTTCTACCCATATATCCATTAGTTTCTGCATCTTATTCTCGGAATCTGCTATTAGTACTATGTCGTCTCCATACATTAAGGACTCTATTGTTACCAATTGTAATCTGTGGTAACCTATTATTGTCTATAGTTGATTGGTTCTGACTCTAGTGTTTCTTATCAATTTGTTCATTACTATTATGAATAGCAACGGGCTGAGACTATCTTCTTGTTTAATACCTCTCTTCCAATTAAATGCTTTCGATCTTTCCCCTGTTATTTGCACCCTTCCTTTTACCTATTTGTAAGTACTTTCTATAATTTTTATCAATGTATTAGGTACATTTATTTTTCTCAAGCATTTTCCTATAATATGTCTTTCTATCGTGTCAAATGCTGCTCTTAGGTCTATGAATGCTAATACTAGTTTTCCCCGTATCTATGCTTCTTTCTATTAGTGTTCTAATGATATATATGTTGTCACTTGTCTGTCTTCCCGGTCTAAATGCCATTTGTTCTTCTCCCAATACCATTTCTACTTCTTGTCTGTCTCTTCTCTATTATTTTCGTATATATTTTAAAGCATACCGATGACAGACATATTGCTCTATAGTTCTCGCAGTTTACATGTTCTCCTTTTTTGTATATTGGCACGATGATATTATTCTGCCAGTATTAAGGGATTGTTTGTTTTTCCCATGCCTCTTTATATATTTTCCATAGCCAGTGTATTCCTTCTTCTCCCATGTATTTTACCATTTTCGGTTCAATTGTATCGTCTCCACCTGCCTTGCCTATTTTTATATTTGATAATCCTTCTATTACTTCTTCTCTACTTATTTGCTCTAGCTCTGTGTTTTCTTCACTTTCATTGTTTATATTGTCTTCATTGTCACATACTATTTGTAACACGCTATTTCCACCACATTTTCTTCTTTATAGCACCATCTCCATTCCTTGCCGTCCACTGTGATTTTACTGTATCCCATTTTGACCATTTTTCCATTTTCCCTCATTTCTCTTGCCTTATCTCTTAAAGCTTTCATTTTCTCTCTCTCTCTCCTTTTGTAAGATCCTCTGTAATCCATGTTTTTTAGATCTTCATATTCTTAAGTTTGTATTTGTTTCTTAGGATTGTTGTTTTTTCTTCTTCGCTTTCAAGTTCAATTAAGCATGTTTTTGTGTCTATTTTTTGTGCTCTTTTAATATTAGTTTTGACTCCAAGATGATTTTATAATATAGTAGTCATTCCCTCTTTCAATGTTTTTGGGTCATCAGAGTCTATTTTTGATCCACTAATGATTATATTCTTTTTTCTTTGTCTAATTTTTTCAATGAGCATTTCAGATCATTTAATTCTTCCGTTATCTTTTGTTATCGGTTTTGGTTAGTTCGTTTTCTCTTTTCAGTTCTTCTTTCTCTTTTGTCCATTCTTCCTTCACCCTTTCTGTTTGAAGTTTTATGCTTCTTATTTCTTCGTTATTTTGTTTTATCTCTTCTTTAACTTCATTTATATATCTTTTGATCTCCTTATTTTCTTCCTTCATTTCTGTTTTCAGCTCTTTTATTTCCGTTTGAATCTCCTTATTTATTTCTACTAGTAGTTTTTTTAGTTCTTCCATTTCGCGATTTTTTATGTTATCCTTTGGAGGTATTCTTAACGTGGCTTTGCTTCTTTTGAAAGCTTCCACCTCGTCGGATGATTCATCGTGTTCTGGTTTATTTCTTTTGCTGTTCATTCGATTTAGTTATTGAATTACATCTACTTTTAATTTAATATTTTAATTTAATTATAATCCCAACTTTGTTCTAATCTCCTTTATAAGGGATTTGAAATAAATTTATACTGACTACCATCACATCTCGAAAGTTACAGTTCTTCGGACATATTATGCGAAATGAATCCAGATATACTCTCTTTTAAGCCATCCTGATTTTGGAAAACGAGGTCCAGGAAGAAGAAGAACATCTTGGTTAAAGAACCTCAGAATCTGGTTCAATACAACATATGTGCAGCTTTGTCGTGCTGCTGCAGATAAGATAAAGATTGCCATGATGATCGCCAACATTCGTAATTGATAGGCACATCAAGAAGAAGAAGAAATGTTTGTGACTAAGACTAATGGGATAACTTTCAATCGAAATTAAAAGAAATTAAAACATATATAAAAAAGCGGGGAAATGAAAACTCAATTGATAACTAGGTTAGGATTATTGGTTGATTATGTTTGGGCCATACAGGAATAACACACGCATATTTTCTCGACGGAAGAAATATGCTTATAATAATTGTACAAAATCTCTTTAAGTTGTGCAAAATTTATCCAAGAAAAATCCAACAATAGTCTTTAAGACGATCTAAAACATTATTAGACGAAATCTGTATCATAAGCAATATTCTAAATTTATTTTAAGAATCTCACCTCTTTCATCAAATGTAAATTAATTAAGCAATTGTGCCTTAAAGAACCACTTAATACAATATATATCAACATGTTGCTAATATTTATTAGTAGGTTATGTGACTGAAATAAAATAAAATGAAACTCTTTTTTTATAAAAAATATTTGAAAAACTTTACTAAGAAAGATTTCAGTGTAAAAATAATTGAAAGAAGTGGGCAAAGTTTTTTGTTAAACAGTAAGGAACACATTCAATCTTATGATCAAATTTAAATATTAAATTTTTATAATCGTTTAAATAATTATATTAGTATTTCGTAAATTTTTCAACAAACAGGAAAACAAAAAGCGGTAGAGTCTATTGTTTTGTCTAGGGCATCCAGTAAACAATAACAATGCACCTAACTGCATCGGTTTTTTTAAAACCAATATGATAATATATCTCTGATTAGGTAACCACGTTAAATGCATTTTTGTCTATAAATACAGAATATTTTCCCTTCAGCTGTAGTTGTGGGGTAGTCTACACTCTGGCAACAGGCTCATTTATCTCTACTTCAAAGGTAAGAATTTAAACTTCCAATTTTTATTATTTAAACTTCTTTCAAATTATTGAAATTGTTTTGCTGTCTTTATTTGTCTTGGTTTTTTCTATTTATAATTTATCTATTATTTTTATGATACATAACACTTACAGCTTTTGGTTCTATGTACATTACACAAAACTACTTTTGCGAAAACATCATTTTTCTTAAGACTTATATTCATGTATTAATTTTACGTTGTTCTATCTATCTATCTATCTATACAGCCCTTGCTGTCCAATTTTGGACATAGGCCTCCCCTTTCTTCTTCCACGTCTCTCTAGTGTAGGCAGTTTGTATCCACTTCGGGCCTGCATGTTTCTTCAAATCATCTGACCATATAATTTGTGGCCTTCCTCTTTTTCGTTTGTAACTATATGGTCTCCCGTGTATAATCATCTTATTCCATCTGTCGTCTTTCTGTCTTATGGTATGTCCAGCAAACTTCCACTTAAGTAGTGCTATCTACCTTGATACATCGGTCACTTTTGTTTTGTTGCGGATCCAAGTATTTTTTTCTTGTCTGGCAGCCTGATGTTCAGCATTTACCTTTCCATGGCTCTTTGGGTCTTTGCTATTTTTCCATGTTTTTCTTTGTAAACGTGTAAAGTTTGAAAACCGCAGGTGAGTACAGGAAGTACACATTGGTTAAAAACTCTTGTTTTTAAATATTTGGGGTATTTGCTATTTTTTAGTATTTAGGAAAGTTTTTCGAAGGATACCCAAGCCAACCGAATCCTTCTCTTTATTTCTCCGGTCTGATTTTCTTTATTTAATTTAACTAGTTGTCCCAAATATAAATATTCTTTAACTTGTTCTATAGTTGTTTGTGCAATTGTTATTATTAATTCTTCTGGTTGGTTGGTCATAATTTTCGCTTTATTATAATTCATTTGTACACCTATTTTTTTTTTATTCGCTATTTAATTCTTCCATCATATTTTGTAGTTCTTCCCTTTTATCTGTTATTAATACAATGTCGTCTGTATATCTCAAGTAATTCAAGTATTGGCCATTTATGTTAATACCCCGTTTTGTTCATTGTAATTTCCTCATGACGTCTTCCAAAGCTTGATTGAATAGTTTGGGTGATATAGTGTCACCCTGTCTGACTCCTCGCCGTATCTTAATAGGTGAGGTTTGTTTAACTATTTTAATGTATGTTGTTGCTTGATCATATATATTGAAAATTAAGTCCGTATATCTATAGTCTATTCTCCCAATTTGTAGAGAGTTCTTTACTGCTTAATATTCCATCTTATCGAATGCTTTTTCAAAGTCTACAAATGCCATATACATTGGGATTTGATATTCGTTGGCCTTTTCAATTAATATTTTTATCGTAAGCAGATGGTCGCTTGTACTGAATCCTTTTCAAAAACCGGGTTGCTCTTTTGACTGGTAATTAATTATCTAACTTAGTTGTTAATCTGTTTAGCGTTATGAGCCTATAGTTTTTCAGATCTTTTCTATCGAATTAGTACATAAAGGACTTTCACTGTAGTTTTCCCCCATTTTTTAGCATTTCTACAGTTATTTCATCTTTCTCAGGAGATTTGTTATTCTTCATTTCTTTGAGTGCCTTTTTTATTTCATTCTTACTTATTTCTGGTTGTAGGCCAGAGTTAACGTTCTTTATTTTCAGTTGGAACTGATTACGGATTTCTTAGGTTGGTTTTTGTTCTGTTTTATAGAGATATGTATAATATTCGTGCGTATCTGTCAAATTTATTTTATATTGTTGGTCTCCACTCCTTCTTTGTTCTTCATGCTATTAATTTGTACGTTTCCCAGGTTCTGCTTTAAGCACTCATGTTTCTATTTTTTTCAATTGTTTTCTCTATCTTTTCTCTCTGTACTCTCCGATTACACTCCTTGATATTTTTTCAAATAGTTTTGTTTATTTCTTTGTATTCCATTTTATTTTTGTCCTCTTGTTCTAGTAATGTTCTTCTTGTGTTCATAAGAATCTTTGTTTCCTGGGATATTAAACTTTCTTTTTTTGTTGTTGTCTGTTGTTTTTGTTCTTCTTCTTGTCTTGTTCTTTACATTGTTAGTAAGCTTTATTATTTACTGTCGGGTATGCTTTCCTAATCTTTTTGACTTATTGTTTCCATATTCTTTTCTTGTGCACTTACCCTTATGAGATTTTATATTTCTTTTCATATTGGGAACCAACATTTTTGACCTAACAATCTTTTACATTAGTTTGATTATTTCGCCTTCTTATTATAAATAATAAACTTTAATCAAATAAAAGATAGATATCGAGCACCTTTTTGTATTAAATCCTGCACAAGTACTTTCGTTCCTAGAGCATCTTCAGGAGCATTTCTTCAGATTTATAGTCTAACCAACAATTTGGTGAATGTCATAAGCATTAAATAATACATTTACACACTAGACAAAGGACAAACAGTTGTTTTTTTAGATTTGAAAAAGCTACGTAGTGGGTCATTTTCATTCTCTCTCTTGCTGTGACCCACTATGTAGCTTCTTCAAATTAAAAAAAAAATAAACTGTTTGTCCATAATTTACTGTTGTGTAAATGTATTATTTAATGTTTATAACATTCACCAAATTGTTGGATAGCCTATAATTCTGACGAAATACTCATGAAGATGATCTAGGAGCGAAAATGCTTGGACAAAATTTAATAAAAAACTATGTTCGATATCTGCCTTTTATTTGAATAGTTCAGAATAATAGTGTTCTTTAGACAGTTCACTTATCCTGCACTTTTTCTTGGAGACTGAATCATTTGTTTGGTTTCATTTGTCATTGTGTGACCCAAATATTTCAATAACCTAGGTTTTATGTGTATGTTATTTTTCATTCTTTATAAAGTTTTTGGAGTAATCTTATGTTTGATATTTATCTAGCCATGAAATTTTAACAAGTCTACTATAAGTTCACATATCTAATGCTTCTAAATTCTTTATTGGTGCCTCAGTCAAAGTCAAAGACTCTACTTCATATAACGAGATGTATAATATGTAGCATCGTAGTACCATGAATTTCAATTTCGAATTTATATTGTATGTTTTAAATAATTTGGACATTTGGATAAAAGCTGCTCTGGCTTGTTCAATTATTCATTGCAATTTATAGAAATTATCCACTATTCATTTAATAATGCACCCAGTTATTAGAGTGTTAATTTCTAGGTCATATTTCTTATTAATTTTATATACTTTGTTTATTAAAAGTTGCAAATTGTAAGCAATCTTCTTCTTTCTAATGCCGTCTCCATTAATTAGGTTTTTTTTTTATAATCAGCTGCAATAACTCGTACTTATCATTTCTAAGTATGTGCCCCAAATATGCTGTCTGTTCTGTGCAACACCATTTCGTTCGTAATATGATCGGTCCATGGTATCTTCAAAATTCTCCTAAAAAGCCACATCTCAAAAGCTACCAGTTTTCTCATTAAGTCAACATTAACTGTCCAGGCTTCGACACCATAAAGAAGAAAAAAGTGGCTATAATATTTTACCATCCGACATCGGATTTGCAGATTGAGTCTTTGGTTACTCAGAAAATTCCTCATTTTTAAAAATACTGCTCTTGATTGCTCTATTACTGAGCGAATTTCTAATTTCGGATTCAAATCTTCCGTTATCCAGACTCCTAAGTATTTTATTTTGCCCACTTGCTCAATATTTTTTATCTAGATCCTTGTAATCACTTAGCCCCTCTTACTGAAAACCGTGATTTTTGTTTTCTTTATGTTTATTGTTAAAACAAACTGTTCCCCAGTATTACAAATTATTTTTAGTAATGTCTGCAGGTCTGTCTCACTTTTAGCGATAATATTACCATATTTCACCATATAGCACCATATTTCTTAATCCCTTCTGTACATTAATAGTAATGGTCAGAGTAAACAGCTCTGTCTTACTCCTCTACTTACTTGTTGCGCATCCGTGCTATTTCCTTCTAATGTTACCACAGCCTGTTGATCCCAATAGAGATTTCTCACTGTGTTAATGTCATTTTTGTCGAGTCCTTTTCTCTTTAGACATTACATGAGAATGTTATGTTTAACTTATGTCAAAAGCTGTTTCTTAGTCTATAAATACAACGAAAAGATCTTTTTGTTGGTCTCGACATATTTGGGCAAGATTTGTGAAACTATACAGAGCTTCCACTATTCCCAAGCCGTTACGAAAGCCAAACAATATCGGCAAAAATAGCATGAATTTCTGGTTATCCTCAGGTCCTTGTCTAAATTACAATATCTTACAGGAGTTCCATCAGTTTATGTTCGCAAATACCTTAATAATAAATGAATTGGCATACCAAGGCAAACTCCTTGACCATTCTACGTGTATTTTCATTCAAAATTCCCAAAGAAACGTTAAATATTTTATTAAAAATGATTGTTTTTTCCTAAAGTCTCAACGCAGAATTTGATGTTCTCTGACTGAACTTAGATCATTAATTTTTTTCATATTTAAGGAATGTTAGTGTTGCTTTTACATACTCCAAAAGGATGTTCCGATCTGTGATTGTGTTCATTATTTATTGCTCTACAAACATTTTTTTTGTGATTTTTTTATATTAATTTAATTTGTTCGATATTTACAATTGTTTTTCCTTGGTAAATTTTGAGTTTTCCTATTAGTTTCTCGAATTTATAAACACCAAGTGTGATGCGTTTTGTTTTTAACAATTTGTTCTAAGTATATTTTAATGTTATCTTTAAGATATTATTTTCCTTCTTTGAATTTTTCCTTATATCTACAGGGATACCCTAGCCCCTGTCGTATCCCACATTCCGATCTCCACCTCTTTTGGTCGGTCCATTTATCCTCATCTTTGACTCTATCTCTTATTATTCCTTCTCTCCATGCTAATGCTGGTCTTACTTTCTTATTTATTCCATAAAACATAGTTTAGGCCTGTTTTGGTCATCGTTTGTCTTTCATTCGCATTACTATCCGTACAAAAGTTGTTTGAATTATATTGTATCTACGATATTTTAAATCCTTCCTGTTCTTTTTCTTTCTTCATTTGAGATGTGATATCTGAAACGATCTTCTTAGATCGTCTATTTCTACCACTTTCAATTTTTTCTTCTCTAGACCAAAGTAATGATTTTAGTGTTTGTAGCATATTTCTGTCCTATTATATTTTTGCTGAGTGTCCCGTTTCGATATCTCTTCCTTCACTATCACTCTCCTTAGATATTTAAATTCTTTGTATTTTTTTATATCTCTAATCGAGAGTTCTCATTCTTAGTCCTTTATTCTTATATATTTCGTTTTGTTAATGTTGATGGTGAGTTCTTAATTTTTGTATTCTTCGATTAACTTTAAATCAAATAAGTCATATCTTCCTAATCTTTTGCTATAATCATTTGATTCTCTCCAAAGCAAAGATTTGTTACTTGTTTCCATGTTATATTCCCATCCATAACATCTTTTGCCTATTATTTAAACTTTCTTAATATAAATTTTGAATAGTGTTGGATATAAAGAACATCCTTGCTCCAACCTTTTTGTGACAGGAACTGTGCCTAAAATTTGTTTCTTTATTTTAACGAAGGTTTTTGCATATACATGTTCGCTAGTATTGATGTGTGTATGACTTGCATTCGTCAATAAGTCAAACAATATTTTTAAGAGTACTGTATCACAGGCCTCCTCTAAGTACACGATTACTAAATGAAGCTGTAAATTTCTGGTTGTTCTTTTCTTTATAATTTGTGTATTACAAATATATTGTCTACACAAGATCTGTCAGAACGGAATCCACTTTTTCCTTATATTGTGTTTTGATTTTTTCTTTTACCAATCGAACCTATAACCTCTCCAATGAGCAAATAACGCTTATACTTTTGTAATGTTTGAATTTCTTTTTGTTTTTTTTTTTGTGTGCATATAGCTTATACACACCAAGCTCCAATTTTCCAAAATATTTTTTTGTCCAATTAGACATTTATTAAAGATCCCCGCCAACAATTCTATTAGTATTGACGGTCTGAGCTTAAATAATTCTCTGGGGATGTTTCCAGGTTCTGTGACTTTTTTCATTTACATTTAGGCTCGTATTACCTCGTCCATACTAATTGGTTGTACTTTGTCTTCGTCTATAGGATTTGTTCTGAAATCTGTGCAATTTAGGTAAAAGAAATAATAAATAAGACTTACTCACAATCAGTTTAATTTAACTATCTAGACGATCGCTTTCGTTTTCTACAATATGCAAAGCATCTTCAGGTCTGTCGATACAAGTTAAATAAATGCTGAAATAATAGAACCCATACTGGGGTGTTGTCTTATAAAGATAAACAAATATAAATGGTATAAATTACAGTAATTATGCCAACATTACATGTCTGTGGTTTTTTTAAATGAATAAACTGTGTAAGCAGATAAAGTAAGTAAGACCCTCAAATTGGTATAAAAATAGTATATTAAATTGTAATAAATTAGTAAATAAACAAAACATTACTTACATGCCGGTACTCTTTTAATTAATGGTTGGAAGACCATAGTTCAAACTATCCTGTATTGCTGAATGGAGAACTTCAGTTTTAGATATTGTAATTGTTTGGCAGTAAACCAATGAAAATAGGAATAATGTGATTGTTTGTGATCAAAACTATTTTATGATCAAAAAGTAGAACAATTATTAGAAGTTAACGGAGAAACCATGGGACCAGAAATAATGAAAGAGGAAGTTATGTATGCTATAAAACACACAAAAGGCAGAAAAGCTCCAGAACCCGATGAAATACCAATTGAACTATTGAAGATAATTAATGAAGATAATATTGATGTCTTGGTAGACCTTTTTAACTCCATATACAAGACGGGACACATACCCAAAGAGTGGCTTCTCTCAACTTTTGTGACGATTCCAAAAATCACAAATGCTAAAGATTGCAATGACTATCGAACAATTGCGTTAATGAGCCACACATTAAAAACCTTCCTTAAAATCATACATAACAGAATCCACATGAAATTAGAACAACAAATAAGTGATTCACAGATGGGTTTCAGAAAGGGTCTAGGAACTAGAGAAACATTATTTGGAGTCCATGTTCTGACACAACGATGCCTGGATATGAATCAGGACATATATGCTTGCTTTATAGATTTCAAGAAAGCTTTTGATAGAGTTCAACATGAGAAGCTTTTAAGTATTCTTAAGACTAAAAACATTGATAGTAGAGATCTACAAATTATATCGAATCTGTATCAAAACCAGAAAGCAAGAGTAAGAGTCGAAGGAGAACTGACAGAGGAAGTAAGTATACTTAGAGGAGTTCGACAAGGGTGTATCCTTTCACCACTCTTATTCAACGTCTATAGTGAAGTGATTTTTCAAGAGGCTTTATTGGATATCGTGGAAGGTATTTATGTCAACGGAAATAGCATTAATATTATTAGATATGCCGACGATACTGTCATATTTGCAAGTGACATGGAAGATCTACAGTACATAATACAACATGTATACAATGCATGTGAAAGTTACGGACTGCAAATGAATCTCAAGAAAACGAAATCAATGATATTCTCAAAAAACCACAAAATGTAAATACCCTGATCATCAATAATACAACGATAGAAAGAGTAAAAACATATAAATATTTAGGAACGTGGCTAAACGAAGATGGAGATCAAGTAAAGGAGATCAGATCTAGAATAGAAATGGCAAGAAACACGTTCATAAAATTGAAAAAATTACTTTGCAACCGTAACCTCAATCTAGAGATTCGCACAAGAATGCTACGTTGTTACGTCTTCTCTACTTTACTATATGGCATGGAATCGTGGACAATAAAGCAGTCTGAAATCAAAAAATTAAACTCCTTTGAGATGTGGTGCTACAGGAGAATGCATAAAATATCGTGGATTGAAAAAGTAACTAATATAGAGGTGTTACAAAGAATGAAAAAAGAATGTGAAGTCATAAAAACTGTTAAAATTAGAAAGATTCAATATCTGGGACATTTAATGAGGGAGAGAAGTACGTATTACTGAGGTTGATTATGCAAGGGAAGATACAAGGGAAGAGAAACCCAGGACGATGCAAAATGTCCTGGCTAAGAAATTTGAGAGAGTGGTTCGGCTGCAGCTCATTAGAATTATTCAGAAATGCGGCCAACAAAGTTAAAATAGCGATGATGATTTCCAACCTCCGCTAGGAGAAGGAACCCGAAGAAGAAGATTGTTTGTGACGGTTGTATGACAATGAATGAAATTAGATGTACAATTGTGTGGGTGTGCAATTTTCTTCAACTCGTAATTATCAAATTTCTAGAAATAGACATTTTGAAAAACCACAGACATGTAATATTGGTATAATTACTGTAATTTATATCATTTATCTTTGTTTATTTTTATAAGACAACACCCTAATATGGGTTTTATTATTTCAGCATTTAATTAACTTGTATCCACAGACCTGAAGATGCTTTCCATATTGTAGAAAGCGAAACCGGTCGTATAGATAGTTAAATTAAACTGATTGTGAGTAAGTCTTATTTATTATTTCTTTTACCTATTTGAAATGGACTTACACAAGCAACACATTCATGATTTCTCTGCAATTTATTTCGCAATGTGGTCCTGTTTCCATCAATAAATCAATAAAGATTTGTTATATTCTTCCCACTCTAACATACTCATTTAGTTTAATCTCTCCATTCCTTTTTGATTTTTTTTGAGGTTTCCTATAAACATCCATGCTTTAGATACTCGAGTTTTACCCATATATCCGTTTATTTTTTCACATTTTTTGTACCACGTTTCGTATTTTCTTTTGGTAATAGTTTTCTTAACTTCTTTATTATTTCAGTAAGTGTATGTTCTCCATTAGTCTGGATTTGTGTTTGTAGTCAGATTCAATAGGCTTTCTTTTTGATACCTACCAACACCCTTAATTCTTATTACCACCACTCTTGGTTTTACATTTTTCTTATATGCTATGACCTCTATTCTGCATTATGTATACAATCTTTTATTCGACAGTAGAGTTCCTCCACCGTCTTGTTTTATTTGCCAATATTTTGTAATTTTGTAGACAATCTGAGTTTGTTCAAAAATTTAATGGATTTATTCTTTAGACTTTTCAAATTATATTTGTTTACCCTCTTATTTTCGAGCATCATTTGTTCATATGGATGGTCGCTGTTATTTTTATAGTATTTAGCTAACACCTTTGTCATGATTACCAAACTTAGATCCTCGATACACCCTTACATCAGAAACTTTTATATTTGCTTTTTTTGGATGTGCCCATGTATATGTTTTAATCCAATTGTGACTTTTAATGATAAGCTCTTGCATAAACGTTTTTATTTAAAGTAGTCTTTCCATACTTTCCATTTCCATAAAATTTTTCGTTAGTTCCTGATGGGCATACACCCTAAAATACCTATAATATGGCCATTCTTAGTCAGCTCTGCCATGATAATTTGTTCTTCAACTTCTTATAGTTACCAACTTTTTCGTTACCTTTACATTGTTTCTTGGTTTCTGTTAGTACTGTTAGTATCACTTAGTTATATATATTTCTGATTCCTTGTACTTTTATGTAGCCATTTTCAATGTCCATTTCAGTAGCAATTTTCGTCGTCGTTTTAATCTATCCATATTCCGAGGAGAATTATCAAAATTGTTAGCATATCTAAAGCGTTTTTCAAATGACATGTTGCTAGCACGTGGATCTAACCCTCATTCTTAACACTAGAAAGTCTGGCTTAGCATACCTACCTAGAAAGCCCGAAGGGATCATTTTGGCCCCAAGTTCCTAAATCGATAAAAATCAAGTTTAGAATTTACTAGAATAGAATAGAATATAATAGAATAGAACTATTTATTTGGGAATAAACAAAAAATAAAAACAGTTTTAAGAAATTATATAAACACTTGACGATAGAATTTAATTTAATTTTTTTGTTTAATTTTAATTTATTTTAAACATTTGGAACACCATACAGTTTGCAGTTTTTGGCATTTGCCAAACATTGCCTTGTTACAGCCGTGACACTCATTGGAAGTATGATTTCCTTTACAAAACATTTTTAACTGACATTTTTTTCTTTTTTGGCTAGTAACAGTGCTGGTGGTTGGTGCTGGGTATAGTACCAGATTTCGGGAGGCAAGGTATGGAGCCCGTAATTTTTCACACAGCTGAAGAATAAACTTACGACGACTGATTTTACTTCCAGTAACTTCTTTATAAATAATCCAAGCATTTATTGCTCCTCAAGAATGTTATAAAACACGTGCATTGGCCATCGTCTTGAAGCAACTTTTGTAGTATAAAGACGCGCCATTTGGTCCACTACATCAACCCCGTATTTTGTTTTATTATAAAAACTTACTGTTTAAGGAAGTTTTTTTCCATCGACAGCAACATCCACTCATTGATGTAATGAGCTCAACAAAAGCACATTTTTGTGACTCTTTCCTTGGTATGCAGTAAGTGTTATCTTTTCATCGCTCTGGAATATATGGGTAACATACAATTCTCCATTTTTACTTTTTAGGCTTAGAGGAACTTCCTTTCTGTTGTGATTCAAAGTACCCACAAGACTTGTTGATTTTTTTGCAATGCCTTGGCCAATTTTAACGATGTAAAGTAGTTATCTGTCGTAACATTTTTGCCCTTTCCTAGTTGATTTTCCATTAACCGCAAAATAACATGTTCACCAACACTTGTATCTTTCTTGCGTAGATGGTCAGTGCTAGTATAACGGTAACCATTTACAATATATTTTGATTCCACACATGTCAAAAGCCAAAATTTTATGCCAAATTTATCCGGCTTATTTGATATGTACTGTGTGAACGGGCACCTGGCTTTAGAAGGCAGTAGTTGTTCGTCCACAGTAAGGTTTATTGCCGATTTATAACATGCACCACTATTTTCTATAAATCCATTTCAAACCGCAGAGGCTGGAGCAAATTTGTCGGTTTTCAATCGTTCAGATTTCGTTTGCTTTATGTCAAATCTGAGATATTTTATAATATCCTTGAATCTGTCTCGTGGCATAGTTTGCCTAAAAAACTGAGGACCCATACTGTTGACCACAAGCTGTTGGTTGTGAAATTTTTGGCGCCGTAGACTCCTCTTGCGTACATAATAGCAAGGGCAGTCTCCAGTTCTTCCAAAGTTATAGTCCATGTGTCATTTTTCAAACATCGATGTGCTTCTGCAAGAGTGCATTCTTTATATGACGTAACATGCTGTCGTTGATTATTAGATGCCAAACACTTACCACACAATTGTTCCTCACGTTCCTTTTTGCATACGACGTAGGACCTGATTCCTTTCGATAAATGTTGTGCTGAGCGCGTCGTCCTGTAATGAGCAAACATTCAATGAATATGAAGATACTAAAAATCATAATCTTACCAGGTACTGATCCAGAATCAATAACTTTCCACGTTGTTCCGTCTTTCGATTGTTCGGTGTCTCCGATTAAAATAGTTTTTTCTTGTTGACTTCTTTTTCTTTTGTGACTTGGCTAAGATGCACTTGGATTCACGATAAAATTAGCTGACTCGTGCTGTTGAGTTGTAGAAGCAGTGTGTACATAAATTGGTGAGTCTTGTACAATAAAACTTTCTAACTACTCTGCAGCATCAGAGTCACTTGAATCATTATTTTGTGGTGGTACGTATTGTTCATCGTCTGGCTCATTATTTTCTGCAAATTCAGATTCACCTCCAGAAACATCTTGTTGTATTTTTCGTATTTCTTCAAGAAGTTCAAGCTCTGATAGTCCACAATGAGACATCTTTACAGTCGTCTTAAATTTTCACAATTGAACGAATGTTTCAAAATTCTAGAAACGAGAGTCTGAAGTCATAAAATATGAAATTAATATTGTGTCAAATAAAAGAACTACAATAACTTCAAATCGCAACAGGGGCCAAATTGGCCCCTCCGACTTTCTAGTGTTAAAGGACCAAAGTTTTTTTTTAGTTTTTTTAGTTAAGTTACATATACTCTAAGAAGTTAAAATTACTCAACATTTTTTTTGAGTAGACGCAACTCTGTCTGTTTTTCAATGTGCCTTCAGTAAGTTAACGTTCCATCATTTTCGTAGTATTCCCATTGTACGTCTTTCTATTTAGGAACTGTCTCTCACTTTATTTACTATTCTACGTGTTGACATTCGATATTATCGTTCCATTCCAAGCTTATATGTCTTACCCAGTCGTCAATGTTCTCTATCTTGCATCTACGTCGAAAATCTGTACTTCTAGTTCTGTCCCATAGTGTCTTTCCAACGATGTTTCTCAGCGTTTTCATCTCTGCTGTTTCTAACATTCTTGTTGCCCTCCCTGTATAGGTCGTGTTTCTGCCGTGTATATTATTATTATTATTCTAATAATTGTTTTGTAAATTCTACCTTTTATTTCTTTCCCGATATATTTATTTCTCCATATTGTTTTATTAAAGCAACCTGCGGCTCCGTTTGCTCTATTCACTTGGTCTTCCACTTCCGTTTCGGGCATTCCGAGCTAGATAATGTGATGCCTAGATATTCAAACTTTAAATAAAAATATAAGACTAAAATACTGACAAATTAGTACTTAATTAACACATTATCTATCAACTGAAAAGAAATAAAACTAAAAGATACATTAAAAATTACATAAAATAAAAAAACGGATATGTCGAATGGTCAGTATATGTAAAATTAAAAGAAACGTTTAATTGTGATCTACCCTCATGTCTGAGAAGAAAAATGCATGCAATCTAGTTTTATTGTTATTTTACTTGATGCTTTCAAATTGTTACAGGTTAAATACTTGTCAAGATGTCTAAATCTAAGACTCATTTGGTTGCCCTTTTCGATAGACCAAAAGAGTTGGTTATTATGCCTAAAGGACCCAATAACATCTCATTTGATGTTCCACTTGAGTATTTGGTAAGTAGACAATATAAACGATTTTATATCATTATTATAATAATTAGTATACTACTAATATACTCCTATACTACTATACTAGTTTCTAATGCTTACACAACACCATACTTATAATGTCTTCTCAGAATTTTCTTGTTATTGGATCGGAATAATGTCAACAAACATGGAGTTTGAACTCTTTATAAAATCTTCGTATAGACCAATTAAGTAAGATTTTTACTGGATACAACTATATTGACGGATTTGAGATATTACAAAAAGACTTTTATCAGAAGGGAGTTATCTTAGAAGGAGTCATCAATTTTTTAGTGGAAATAAAAAATCAAAATGCGAAACTCATTATTTTTCCGCAAATCGCCAGGAAATTTTGACATTCCTGTCAAAATTTCTTGAAGAAAAAGTCAGGACTTCCTTACTGTAAGGAAATGTCATTTCCTTACTGTAAGGAAATGATATTTCCGTACAGTTGTTAGTGTTCTACATACAAGTTTGACAATTCAACCTCAATACGTTTCCATAGTAACCCAAGTAATTTTATTAGGAATTTCAAAGCACCATTTATTTGGGAATAAAATTATCGCGTTTTTTTTAAATCAATCAATATCTGTCGAATTTTAAACGATTTGCGGAAAAATAGTATGTTTACCTCGTAGGAAAAGCCACATTCCTGGATTCTGTGTTGCTAAGTCTCGGCTTGCGCCTCGACTTAGCAATCTTCACAGTCGTCCAGGAATGTTAAGCTTTTCCTACCCGGTAAACAATGTACTATTCCTCATAACTATGTTTGTAGCTTTTGTTTCCTTGTTATTTTTTTTGGTCACTATTAATCTTATTTCATTTGGTATTTTGAAAAGTTTTTAACAAAAGTTTTTTCCGCAAATCGCCAGGAAATTTTGACATTCCTGTCAAAATTTCTTGAAGAAAAAGTCAGGACTTCCTTACTGTAAGGAAATGTCATTTCCTTACTGTAAGGAAATGATATTTCCGTACAGTTGTTAGTGTTCTACATAAATGATAGAAAACACATTGCTTATAAGGAATTAATTTATATTTTAAAAACATCAAGTCACTGCTGAATACATTTTTAAGATCAATTTGTTATATTTACAGTAATTTGACAGTTAGTACAATTATTGAACATTGGAGGAACACTCTTAGAACTATGAGAAACATTTTGGACAACATGCAGGGTGGAAGTGTCATTTTGTTGAATATTTTGTACTGTGAAAATTTTATTTGCCACCTCAACCTTATTGTTAAGCGATTCTTCGATATATCCTTCAGCAACGTTTGATGACTTCCATCCGCCATGCCTCTTTAAACTAGTTATGTCGGCACCAGAGTCAACCAATATTGTTGCAGAAGACCGACGAAAGCAGTGACCAGTATATTCTGTCGGATTTACCAAGTTCAAATAGGTAGCAATTATTTTGGGCATTTTTCTAAATTGATGAATTCCTACCACTTGTCTACAACCCTTTCCGCTTTGATATTTAAAGAAAAATCGGTCACTGTTCATATTTTCTGGTCTTAACGAAACATACTTTCGATAAACATTCAAGTATATCTGATTAATTACAAATGATCTTGGTTTGTTGGTTTTCGAATCAGGTATGCTGATTAAAAGCTTAGATTTTAAGTCTTCTATATCGTGTAGTCATTCGGACTAACTCATCCATTCTACAGGCCCCAGAAATACCAAATATTACAGCCACCTAAAAAATAAATAAAGCTATAATCTAAATAGAAATTAAAACCTTGTAAATTACCTTAATCATTAAATTTTCTTTATCTGGAGCTTCCTGGATAAATTTTTCAATTTTTTCCTTCGTTAAAATCTTAGATTTCTTTGCCCTATAACCTTGAGCTTGCCGTTTCAATAAAGAACGAAGTTTTGAGTATGTAGATATATCTACATTGTGTTTTAGTGCAAGGGTTGACTTCAGCATTGAATAATTGGCCCATAATGTTGAAGATTTCATCTTTAAACAAAGGTCTAGGAAGTATGCCATTACAACATTTTCTGAGAAAGAACTCGTATTTTTACTCATGCGATAATCCATAAAACGTCTGTATGCATTTTCGTACTTTTCTCTTGATTTCTTTGGCAATAATTCTAATGAAGCAGTATTCACTGCCTCAACCAGCTCTGGAGGAGTCCCAGGAATGGAAATTTCATCATCACTTATTATTTTACTTTCGAGAACACCAGCAATTAAATTTATAAGCGTCAAGTTTGACAATTCAACCTCAATACGTTTCCATAGTAACCCAAGTAATTTTATTAGGAATTTCAAAGCACCATTTATTTAGGAATAAAATTATCGCGTTTTTTTTTAATCAATCAATATCTGTCGAATTTTAAACGATTTGCGGAAAAATAGTATGTTTACCTCGTAGGAAAAGCCACATTCCTGGACTCTGTGTTGCTAAGTCTCGGCTTGCGCCTCGGCTTAGCAATCTTCACAGTCGTCCAGGAATGTTAAGCTTTTCCTATCCGGTAAACAATGTACTATTGTTTGACAAGTCTAAAAATATATTCTCTATCGTTGTTTTACGCGTTTTAATTGCAATAGTATTTTGCCATTTTTGTGTGTCTCAAAAGTACATCGAAAGTTTACAGAAGAATTCGTTTTTTTCGGCAACAATTTTTACCATTGAGTTAATGTTAATCCAAAACTAATTTCATTATTTTTTTAGCCTGAAAAATACAAATACATAGGAGGTCAAATTTCTAGTCGATTTGGAGAAGAAGCTACCGGAGGGAAAGTGCCTGTCAATGTCATCTCAATTCCACCGTTAGGAGACATTTAGACTTAAAGAGAGATGAAAATTTCTCATTGTGGATTCCCAAACATAGAAAAATTGCTGGCGAATTAATTAATATCTACTTAGGTAAAAATATAGTCTTAGAATCATTAATTAAACATATTTTTTCTTATGAGTATAAGTTTTATTATTATTAAGGTTATAATCAATAAAATAATCAGTAGAGTAAAATTTATTGCACTTAAAATACAGTTTCAAACAGTTAATCTAGCAATCAAATGCAGTCAAGAATCTCTAGAAATTTTAAATATTAAGTACTTAATTATAATAACACAATACATTAACACGATATTTAAAAAGATAATTAAAAATTCAAAATATATAAAATTTGTTAAGTAAAAACTTAAAAAAAAAAGTAAAAAAATTCATCCTAAGAAATCAGACACAATATAAATATGGTTCTAAATGAATCTAATTGAAAATTAAATATTTTACTATTTACTTATAACTTTTGTTGAATTTTCATACTTAGGTATACGAAAGTAGCAATTTTAAATATGAATAGGTTTTTTGTCATATAGACCAAGTTAAAAGAGGTATACATAAAAAAATGTGTTGAATGTAACATACCATTTATAACTTGTATATCGATTTAAAATAGCCTATATTCTCAAAAGATTTTTGAATGTAATACTCAAATTTGTTATCACTTATTTAGATAGCAGATCTATATCGAGAAAGTAAGTTCTCTAATTGTGACCATCTTGTTAATTTACTATATTGTAAAATCCATTTCAAATCATTACTACTTAATCTATTCTTACCTACATTGACGATTACACTAAAATTACTGCTATTACACTACTCATTACACAAATATTATCACACTCGTGTCCCAACTGATTAATGTTTAATATATAGAAATATACAGTCACTTGTAATTTTACTTCTCCAGTTTTTCAATGGGATATTATTGTCTAAGTCTCTTAAAAATGATTCAAATAAATCTATTAAATTATTGTCTAAGAATTCTGTTATCTCTTGTTGCCTCTTCTTATGCAACAAGTTTCTTCTGTCTTCGGGATTCTTTCTTTCTTTAGTACGATGAACAGTGACATATGATGGTACTTCAGGAAATATATTAGGAACTGCATTGTCTTTTAATTTGGAAAATATTAACTTTTCAATGTGTCCATTTCCATCTTTATCTTTTCATTGTTCAGTCCCCTGAATATCATCTTCATGAAAATGTTTGGCACATACTACGGAAGATTTGGTAATTGTATAGCCTTCTCTATTAATAGAGCATAACCCAGTATTAACCTAGTAAGAAGGTAGTACCTTCTTTAGGGATCTTTGGGAAACGAAAACGTATTTTCTGACTGTTTCGATTTTAAAGTACTGGCATAATTGGTTTTGCAACCAAGTACACAACAATGCCAGGGCATCTGTAACAAAAAACAAAAGTATTATTATTGTTGTTTTTAGTTTACATATTTTATAACAAGAAGCAAAAATATTATTATTTTCAGTTTGTTTTGTAGGTTATATTTATACTTACCTTTTAAATTGTCGTTAAGAATCTTCTAAAAGTTTTAAACTTAATGAAATTTCACTTATATTAATATTTTCTAATTGATTTAAACACAATTTACGAATAAAACATTCGAATAAAGTTAAAAAAACACTAAATTCAACAAACTTTACAAGCCTTCCTATATGAAATGTTAAACAAAACAAACCACGGTCGGACTACCACGCGTTGTTGCCAAATTTCTACTTCATGGCTTGGAAGTAAAGGTGGCTGTGACAACACACATTGGCAAATATTTTCCTTTTGAGGCATACGAGTAGGTCTAATTTAAATACATAGTTTAATTAACCAAACGCTGTCCAGGTTAATCCAGCTCACATGTTTGATTATCTCTGTCTGCACAATATCCCTTCCATCAACAGCAATGTTTCGATTTAGTATCAGATTTTTTATTTAATATTATTTATTTTATTATACACTGATGATGGAATTTGCATTCCGAAAACGTTCTGGAATGTAATTGTGCTATAGCCCGTTTGGGTATTTCATTATATACTTTTTCTAAAGGATTTTAATTAAAAAAGTAAACAGCCAGCTACAGGAACTTAGTTTTCTAGTGGATTTTGTTTATATTAATCTTTAGTCCGACCTCCAAGGAAGCGTGATATAATTTTTCAAACATTATTATAGCATCATCAATTATCTGATCGGCTTTAAGGATAATGTTATCTGCAAATCTCAAATTACTGAGCTTTTCTCCATTTATGTTGATACCATGCCGTTTATGTGCCTTCTTATAAGTATGTTCTAAAATTCTAAAAGCGTCGGGAATAGTTTTGGAGAGACTGTGTCTTCTTGCCGTACTCTTCGCTGTATAGAGAATTTATTTGTTTCTTGTTCAGATAGTCTTACGCTAGCTGTAGCATTTTGGTATATATATATATATATATATTATATATATATATATATATATATATATATATATATATATATATATAGAAAAGAAATTTAATCTTTGCAGATAAGTTAAATAGTAAACTCTTAAATATTGGGGAAATCTGCAAAAAAAAATTCTAATGTGTATCAATTATTTCACCTAACGTTTTCGCCAAAGAGAATTTGGCTTCTTTAGGCCTGAAAGAGAATAAATTAAAATTAGCTACCATATATTATCTAATAAAAAACATTTACCTTACCGTGAAATTTTAGAAATGTCAAGTTATGATGTTAAAAAACTTTAGCTAGGAACAACATAGTGGTGTTTTTTTGTTACTATGTGCAAAAAAGTTTATTTGTTAACGTTGGAAATGTATGGTAGCTTTGAACTTGAAACGCAAAGGTTTACCCAAGGACAATCGAAAAGCCCAATGTAACTACATTTAAAGGAAGTATTTCTTTGAATTGTCGGCAATAACTAAATTTTTAATTGTTGTAAAGTTTGAATGTGAGCTTCTGTTTTATAGAACGCAAGCGCCGAAACAATTACAAGTAGTTCTTTTGATATCATTGTCGTTAAGGTTCATTGGTAAAACCGATGAAGTTAGATCCCAGTCTGGGAAGATATTAGTTTAGAATTTTCTTAATTGAAATTCTTTGTTTTAATTAGTATATTGTTCATGTATTATTGTAATAATATCTTATTAAGATGTATCTAAGAAAAGCAAGGGAATGTTATCTTTTTTTGTTAATGAAAATTATTATTAAAGTAGGTTAGTTGTTAATAGATATATCAGTCAAGTTGGTTATCTGTGATGTTGTATTGTTCTTGGTATCTGATTTAAGTAAGAAGTGGTATATATCGCTTAGATTCTTAATGTTACTCTTAACATTGATGGAAAAATCGTTAAGGAAAATATAAGACATTTCAATGAACTCTCTTTTAGATTTATTGTTCTCACGGTGGAGAATTGTAGTGTTCGTATAGTCCATGTGATGACCAGTGGAATGGACATGTTTGGCTAATGCATAGCGGTCAGGGTGAAGTCGAGAATCACTTTTGTGTAGTGTAATACGTGATTTCAATAATTGAGATGTTTGGCCGATGTAGGAATTGTTGCAAGAGAGGCATGGAATGTTGTAGACAATATTACTAAGCCTATCTATGGGAGTCTTATCTTTTACCTTCGAATAAAGATTATTAATTGTTAGGGCTGATCTACAAGCCACATTAAGTTTAATGTTATTATTATTATTAGAAAAGCTATTTTCAAAACTTTTTAGAATCCTTGTTAACCCCGGAGTGATATCTCTGAAATAGGGTAATGAAAAATATTTATTGATAGGAGTATCCGAGACTGGGTTCCTACTTAAGACATCAGGATCAGCATTGTTAGTCACGATGGAAGGTGAAGTTGAGATGGTAAATAAATATAATGGTTACATATTACCATCTAATTATGTCCTCGTTAGCCTTGATGTTGTATCCTTATTCAGCAACGTTTATTTAGGAATATGTTTGACATCAATAGAGATCAACTGGGACCGTATTAGAGGTTGTTGTTCCATGTCTTATGACAGATTCATCAGTATCGTCGAATTTCTCTTTAATAACACTTACTTCTCCTTTAATGGTAAATTCTATCAACAAACTTTCGGTACCCCTATGGGAGCAAAGATTTCTCCTATTATTGCAACTTACGTTATGGATTATGTGTTAGACTCAGTCATTCCTTTACTATCCTTTCAAATTCCATTTATTAAAAAATATGTTGATGATATAATTCTGGCTATACCCAATGACAAGGTAGATGAACTATTAGACACCTTTAATAGTTATGACCCCTACATCCAGTTCACTATAGAGAGGGAAGATGGTAATTGTTCCGTCCCCTTTCTCGACATAAGGATGATTAGGGAAATTAACAACATTAAAATAGATTGGTATCAAAAACCGACACATTCTGGTAGATACCTTAACTACCACTCTTACCATAATAACTCTACCAAAGTCAACTTAATCAAACAGATGAAAAATAGAGTAATTAAACTATCAGATCCATCATTTCATACAAAAAACCTACAAATCCTTCTGAAACTTTTTATTTCAAATTCTTATCCAACACCATTAGTAAATAAGATTTTGTTTAACACTATCCATAACGAAGATACTTCACCTTCCATCGTGACTAACAATGCTGATCCTGATGTCTTAAGTAGGAACCCAGTCTCGGATACTCCTATCAATAAATATTTTTCATTACCCTATTTCAGAGATATCACTCCGGGGTTAACAAGGATTCTAAAAAGTTTTGAAAATAGCTTTTCTAATAATAATAATAACATTAAACTTAATGTGGCTTGTAGATCAGCCCTAACAATTAATAATCTTTATTCGAGGGTAAAAGATAAGACTCCCATAGATAGGCTTAGTAATATTGTCTACAACATTCCATGCCTCTCTTGCAACAATTCCTACATCGGCCAAACATCTCAATTATTGAAATCACGTATTACACTACACAAAAGTGATTCTCGACTTCACCCTGACCGCTGTGCATTAGCCAAACATGTCCATTCCACTGGTCATCACATGGACTATACGAACACTACAATTCTCCACCGTGAGAACAATAAATCTAAAAGAGAGTTCATTGAAATGTCTTATATTTTCCTTAACGATTTTTCCATCAATGTTAAGAGTGACATTAAGAATCTAAGCGATATATACCACTTCTTACTTAAATCAGATACCAAGAACAATACAACATCACAGATAACCAACTTGACTGATATATCTATTAACAACTAACCTACTTTAATAATAATTTTCATTAACAAAAAAAGATAACATTCCCTTGCTTTTCTTAGATACATCTTAATAAGATATTATTACAATAATACATGAACAATATACTAATTAAAACAAAGAATTTCAATTAAGAAAATTCTAAACTAATATCTTCCCAGACTGGGATCTAACTTCATCGGTTTTACCAATGAACCTTAACGACAATGATATCAAAAGAACTACTTGTAATTGTTTCGGCGCTTGCGTTCTATAAAACAGAAGCTCACATTCAAACTTTACAACAATTAAAAATTTAGTTATTGCCGACAATTCAAAGAAATACTTCCTTTAAATGTAGTTACATTGGGCTTTTCGATTGTCCTTGGGTAAACCTTTGCGTTTCAAGTTCAAAGCTACCATACATTTCCAACGTTAACAAATAAACTTTTTTGCACATAGTAACAAAAAAACACCACTATGTTGTTACTAGCTAAAGTTTTTTAACATCATAACTTGACATTTCTAAAATTTCACGGTAAGGTAAATGTTTTTTATTAGATAATATATGGTAGCTAATTATAATTTATTCTCTTTCAGCCCCGAAGAAGCCAAATTCTCTTTGGCGAAAACGTTAGGTGAAATAATTGATACACATTAAAGTTTTTTTTGCAGATTTCCCCAATATTTAAGAGTTTACTATATATATATATATATATATATATATATATATATATATATATATATATATATTATATATATATATATATAAAATTATGTTGGTAAAGCGATGGTCTATTTAGCTTTCTGTCAATTATTTTAACATTTTCTGATGGCTTATACTACGGCTTACGCTATTGTATTTTGCAGACTTCTCCATCGGGTTCTTTATCTTTAGTAAGTAGTCATTAGTGCTATATCCCGATCTAAATACAGCTTATTCTCTAAGCTGATAAAAGTCTAACTAATAAGGGGCTGATTCATGTGCATTTATTATGGATAAATTTTACTGATGTAAGAAGTTTAGCAATCTTTGCCCTCATTCATTTTTTTCGCCATATCAATACTTATCCATTGCTACTTTTGCATCATCTTGTTTATACCCAATTTTTATATTTAAGTTTTAAATGCTTGTCGCCCATCATTATTGCGTAATATGCTGGTGTGGCACGTAACACTGTTTAGGTCCTCATAAAATTCTACAATTTCTTCATACGAGTGGGGAGTCATCATATATTTCACCATATAAAGCGTCTTCTTCTCCTCTAAAATGAAATACATGTTCTAATTTAAGAGTAATCTGCGCTTCTCCTATTCGTCTTATTTAAATGAGACCGATAGTGTCCCATTTTATTTCTTTCAGCTCTTTTCCAGTTCCATCATGTTCTGATCTGATATAAGAATTCTAATATTGTATGCTGATAAGTAAAGCCTTTTTACTAGCCAACACGCATGCTTGGCTAGTGCGTGTTGGCGAGTTGGTTTGGAAGTGGAGGGAGGAAGGGGTGAAGATGAGATTGCTATATTTTATTCTGATTTAAGTAATGACAGTCTTAAAGTTGTAACATAATTCCACTTTGCCTCTTCTGATAACAACACCAAAGATACGTTTATGAAAACATAATTATATATTAATTACAGTAAGTAAGCGATGAAATATCAAATATCACTTTTAACTCTTTGTTCGTTTATTAATGTTGTGTCTCGCTTTACGTGTTTCGTTAAGTTATTATATGTTTTACAATAAAATATTCTCAGGTCTGAAATCTGGTCTGGTAGAAGGTAAAAGGATTACCTGCCGAAACGTTGATTTTAATAAAATAATAAAATCTAGTTCTAAATTTAACAGTAATTCATCAACCAGCCTTCATTCATCACGTCCACTGCTAAACATAGGCCTTCCTTAAACTCCTCATTTTTTGCGATTTTGTGCTCTTTGTTGCCAATTTTTGGTGATACGCTTGATGTTGTGAGCCCAACGTGTAGGTGGTCTTCCTCTACTACGTTTGTCTGATCTTAGCCTCCAATGTGTAATTTTACAGCCCTTTTTTACTTAGCCTCGTACATCGTGAGTCATGTATTTTCATGGCTACATGTCCTTCCCAATTCCATTATAGTTCCACACTTAAACTATGTATTCCAAAATATCAACAATATTCGTCATTCTTTGCAGACCTTCGTTTCTTATTCGGTTTCGCAACGGTACTCCCAGCATACACCGTTCCATTCGTCTCTGTGCCACTCCTAATTTCGAGTCGCAGTCTTGGTTAGAGTTATAGTTTTCCCCCATAGGTCATGACCGGTAATACGAATTGGTCAAATACTTTTCTTTTAAGGCTAATTGGTATGTTGGCCCTAAGTATGTCTCGCAGTTTTCCAAATGCTGCCCACCCTAAAGTAGTTCGTCTCTTGATTTCGCGTGTTTAGTTATCTCTGCAGATTCTTATTTCATGGCCCAAATACTTATATTTCTCCACCAGTTTTACCACTTTGTTTTAAATAGTTAATTGGTTATTGGAAGACCATTAGATATTTGTTGGTCATCGTATTTTAGTTTATCTTACTTACTACTTACCTACTCCCCTCTTGCCTTCAATCTTCCCCTGGATGATTAGTTGAGGGATTAAGTATTTTTTTTTTCTCTCAGAATATGGCCGAGATATCTCATTTTTCGTACGTTGATCAACTCGAGTAGTTCTCTCCCAGTATTTGCCTTTCTTAAGACTTCCTCGTTTTTCACCCTATCTATCCATGGTATGCGGAACATTATGGAAGGTACTCTTAACGTCCATGTTTCTATGCCGTATAACAAAATGGACCACACATAGCTTTTAACTATCCTGCAGCGGAGATTGAAGGGAAGATTGCGGCTACATAGTACTGGTTTAAATTTGATAAAATCATGTCGTGTTTGTTCGGTACGACCTACGTGCGGCTCTCGGAGATAAGAATACGGCCGAGGCCAGAAGACTCTGTCTGTCGTAAGAGGCGACTAATGGGTGGGCAATGAGAGGAGGAGAGCCGTCGTTGGAGGTGTCGGGTTTGTAGAAACGCACTCGAGATGAAATAGCCATCTTGGTCACCGATCTACATTCCTAGTATCCGAGACGAGCATCTCGTGGGACCACTCTACTCTCATTTACACAAGAGCTAGGTGAGGTTAAACGGGCTGGGACCGTACATACCTCCCAAGACCTTACACCACCGAGGGTGGTGTGCTGACCCGGCAAGTACCCGTGGTAGAGGAGCAATTCCTCGGCGGTGACCTGTCTACGTGCGAGGGCTTTACCGCCCTTTTATTTATTTCGTCTTTTTATTTCATTTATTCGGAGACCCAGACTACCGTCGCCTTTTACTTGTTCGATTGGAGCACTATCTACTTGCAGTTGTATTCTTTAAAGTGCATTTTTTCTAATTGCCATGCATTTAGTTTTTCCAGCATTTATCTTCAAGCCATATATTTTTCATACAGTGTTTATTTTACTTAACATCTACTGCATATCATGTTCGTTATCTGTTATTATCGCGGTGTCGTCGGTGTAACGTATGTTATTTATCGGAAACCCGTTTACCTTTATTCTACACTCAGGGCCTTCCAGTGCCTCTGCAAAAATTTTCTTCACATAGAAATTAAAGAGTATAGGAGACAAAATATACTCCTGTCGCACCCCTTTTAAAATTTCAAAGTTTGAGTTTGTACATGTAATTTATTTTTCGTATATTTTAGGAATGCGTGATGTTGATGATCTGCTTTCTGTTGCGGTTTATACCCGTGACAAAGTAAATCCGTACCTCTTCAACTACTGTCTCTCAGTAGCATTGTATCACAGGCCGGATACCAAGGATATCGATTTGCCGTCATTTATTAGAACCTTTCCAGATAAATACGTGGATAGCAAACTGTTTGGTCAAGCTAGGGAAGAAGCGACTATTATACCTGTGGGATCCAGAGTAAGTTTTAAATACGTGTCAAATATGTACTCTTTTTATTTTTCTACCCGTACTAATAATTAAATCCTACGCAAATTTTTCAATCAAATTAAAAACTGACTGTAAAAGTTATGTATCTCTGCCTAACATAAAAGACCTGGCGTAGTACCAAACTAACCAATACATTTTTAGTGAAATCTACTACATTATTATTTAAAAATAGTTTGTATTTCCAACCTGTAAAAAATTAATCCTATTCACTCATTCAGTTGTTAGTCTTTTACTTATGTTAAGTATATATTTTGAATAATGCGTTACACAGTAGTGATCTATCCGATCACTGCTTAATCAAAATCCAGGATCACAATAATAGCATACTATATCCGTACTATCAGCTAACGAAAATTCACTATTAGATCGTTAGAAAAATCCTAATCCTCTATTGATAAGGTAAAATTGCTATATAATAAAGTTAACTAAGTTCAAAAGATCAATTATCCCCCAGTTGCAAATTACTTATTTACATAACGACCTTAAAATATCACAATACACTACTTAGCACGATCCGCCCTAAATGATTTTAACCCATGTGGTAGTGCTTTTTATAGCAACGAGTATAGAGGATCTACAACATCTTATCGAAAGCTTGAGTATAAATAGTGCTGAGATGGGAATTACTATAAACGCTAAAAAAACGAAGTACATGCTGATTACAAAAAGGCCACAAAATATACATCACCTATTGACAATAAATGGTAACGTGATAGAACAAGTAGAAAAATATCAGTATTTGGGAACTTTGATCAATGAAACCAATGATCATACTGTAGAAATAAACAGACGAATAGAGATTGCCAGATCAGCATTTATACGAATGAAGCCACTCCTAACGTGCAAAAATCTAAATTTGGAGATCAGACTACGTACCATTCGCTGTTATATATTTTCAATATTATTATATGGAGCTGAGACTTGGACATTAAAAAAATGTAATTTAAAAAGAATCGAGGCTTTCGAACTCTGGTTATACCTCAGATTATTAAAAATATCATGGACTGATAGAACTACAAATAAAGAAGTACTGGAGAGGGTTGGTAAAGAAACAGAACTAATCACCACTATACAAACCAGAAAACTGGAATACCTAGGCCACGTGATGAGGGGACCAAAATATGAAATTTTGAGACTGATAATACAGGGAAAGATTCAAGGAAGAAGATCTGTTGGCCGAAGGCAGAACTCATGGTTAAAGAATCTACGTGATTGGTACCAATGCAGATCGATTGATTTGTTTAGAGCAGCAAGTTCTAAAATAAAAATAGCCATTATGATTGCCAACCTCCGTAGGGAGACGGCACTCTAAGAAGAAGAAGGTAGTGCTTTAGATACTTTGATATTTAGACGGAATGTTATCTAAATTCTCACTTTCTGCCTTAAAATCACTGTCTTTAATGTAGTCACTTTGTTCTAAATCATTATCATTAAAAAAATCGACCTACCCAATAATCGCTTGAGACTGCATCAATCAGTAAATCTATTTTGAAACTTAATGAAATTTTATATTGTGCGTGATGTAATATGGCCAAAATGACAGTGAGATTGAATTAATAGATTATATAAAATACTCGTTTGCTAATCTTGTATTACAATCTTCTTCTTCTTCTCTGGCTTTACAACTCGGGGTGAGTCTTCGCCGCATCCACTATCGCCCTCCATCCTCTACGATCTTGCGCTTCTATTTCCCATTGCTGTACCCCAATTCTAGATAAATCGGCTTCAACATCATTCTTCGATCTTTTTCTCGGTTGGTCTACTGATCTTCTACCATCTGGTCTTTTAAAAAACACTTTCTTTTACTCTGTCACCCTCTGATCGTACCACGTGACCTGCCCATCTTATTCGGTTTGTCTTGATCTGTCTAACTATGTTTTCAGTTCCATATAGAGTCACTAATTCAGTATTACGGCGTCTTCTCCAATCCCCTGTAAATTGATTTCTTTAAGGGCCAAATATTATTCTGAGAATCTTTCTTTCAAATACTAGAAGCTTATCGAATTCCCGCTGTTTAAGAGTCCATGTTTCACTGCCATATGTAATAATTGGGCGAATAATCGACTTGTACAGTGTCAGTTTAGATTTTCTTTTTAGGAGCTTCGATCTTAATAATGTTAAAACGGAGTATAATACTCTATTTTCCGCAACTATTCTTTTTAAGACCTCTTTTTATATGTGGTTGTCAGCTGTGATTATAGCCCCCAGATATTTAAATTCCTTTACTACTTCCAAGTTGTGATAATTAATGCTGATGTTCTGCATAATTCTTGGTCTTGGATTTTTGGTTACTACCATTTATTTCGTTTTTTCTTCATTTATTTATTCGGAGGCCCAGACTACCTGTTTCCTCCTTCAGTTGTGAAAACACCTCTCTCACGTCTCTCGTAGAATACGTGATTACATCTATATCATCAGCAAAGGCCAGTAACAGTTTTAATCTTTGATCAGCAAATCCTCCTGTCAGCTCAGACGATATTTTACTTATTGCATATTATAAAGCAAAATTGAACACCAACGGTGACAAGGGGTCTCCTGCCTAAGTCTTAAATTTGTAACAAATGGCATCGATGTTCCGCTTCCTATCTTTACTTGCGCATATGATTTTGTCACGCACATTTGCGTTAATTCGACTAATTTTCTCTAATATTTGTCTAATGGTAAATATCTGATCTATAGTTGACCTTCCAGCACGAAAGCCGCATTGGTAATCGCCTAGAATATCTTCCGAATATGGTGTGAGTCTCTTTAGCAAGATAATTGATAGCACTTTATATTATGATGTGCTAATAAGCGATATGCTTCTACAGTTTCGGAATTGTTCTTTGTTTCCTTTCTTCTCTAGGCATTTCATGGGAATTATAACGCTTCCATTCCATTCTCTAGGCATTTTCTGTTGTTGCTATACTGTATTACCATTACCATATTTTATAACAATACGTTTTTTTTTATTTAGAGACCAATTGAAATTGTTAAGGACTTTACTGCTACTGATTTGGAGTTAGAACATCGTTTAGCTTATTTTAGAGAAGATTTGGGTATTAATCTACATCATTGGCATTGGCATCTGGTATATCCTTTCGACGGCGCAATGCAAGTAGTTAATAAGAATAGAAGAGGAGAATTGTTCTATTACATGCATCAGCAAATAGTCGCAAGGTAATGTATCCATAAATATTTTTAACTTTTTATTATTTTTGGAAATATGTTTTCTTTTTAATGTTAAATGGTTTTTGTAGCATTCAATAAGTTTATTAAGATACGAATGGTTTCAGCTGCTGGGTATCAATCTTTTAGTGTCTTTTATTTGTGTTACAAATAGTGACACATATACAAAAGTATTTAAATTTGTTTTTTTTTTTTCTTCTTCTTCTTCTTCTTCTTCTTCTTCCTTTTTGTATGTAGGCTTTAAGGTTTAATTTTAGTCTCCTAAATTGTTTAAATTGTCGCACCATCTTTTTCTTGGTCTGCCACTACTTCTTTGTCCATTTGGTGACTTATATCTCATGCTATTCGTGCTGTTCTATCCTCTACCATTCTATTGATTTGTTCGTTCCACTCCTCTTTTCGTTTTGTCACCCATCCATTTAGGTCTTCTATATTAAATGCTCTTCTTATGTTTTCTCTTCTCTCCCTATCCAACAGACTTTTCCATGATTTCGTCGAAGTATTTTCATTTCTGTTGTTTCTAGTAGTCGTCTCGTTTGGGATGTATTAGGTCTTGTCTCCGCCGTGTATGTTAATATAGGTCCAATTTCTGCTTTATAGATTCTTGCTTTTATATCTTGTCTTAGGTGTTTGTTCTTCGAGATTGCGTCATTAAGAGATCCCGCCGCTTAACTTATTTTTAAGCTTTGTTGTCGTACTTCTTCTTCAACACCACCGTAACTAGTTATATCTATTCCCAGATATCTAAACCTTGCTTCCTGCAATTTTATTTTTTTTTATTTTTTTTTCTATTTTTTTTAAATAATATACAAAAAAAATATTCGATAAGAAAGTAAAAATTATTCTTATAACCCGCATCGTTCTTCCAGAGTTCTTTATCTTTTGCATCCATCTCGGTTCACCATGTTGTTTCGTTGTGGTCTTCTATCTTTGACCTTTTTATAACGCCAAGGTCTCGAATAATGTATAATTATTTTATTTCACCGGTCATCCTTCTATACTAAGTATATTCAGCAAATTTCAATTAATGTTTTACTACTTAAATCAAGTCGACTTTTATTTTGGTTCTACTACTAATTCAGCTGTTTCTTTTTCTATCTGACAGCTTAATGTTGAGCATCTATCTCTTAATATAACTTTGCGTTTTCGCTTTCTATTTTATATTATCCTTAGTAAATGTCCAAATTTGACATAGTGGTAGAAGGGAAGAGATTGTACACACTGATCAAAAACCTTCGTTTTTAGATACTACAGATATTTTTGTTCTTTAACTATGTAAGAGAATTAACTAAATATTGTCCAAGCCAGTCTACTCCTTTTTTAAATTTTCTTCCTATGATTTTCCTTGTTTAGTTTTGTGATATGCTATAAATATGCATATTTATCCACTAGTTCTACTGTAATATTGAGACTTTGCTTTCCTTAGTCATAGTTTAGTTTTATCACAGGCTATCCTACATTTAATCCTATTTTTCTTAATTCGGTATTCAACTCAATCATTTTTTGCAATTATTTTTTTTTTTAGCATCTACATCTTCAAACTGATTGAATCCCATCAGTTAAATCTATTATTGTATTCTCTTCGACTCTACTCAAATTTAATTGCTAATCGCATCTTAATTTTTTTTATTAGATATAACTTTGAGCGACTTTGTCATGGCATGAAGCGAACCGAAAGGTACATTAATTGGAGAAAACCAATTGAAGAGGCTTACTTTCCTAAATTGGATAGTTTGGTTTCAAGTAGAGCTTGGCCTGCACGAGTTGCTAATCAAACATTATCGAACCTTAAGAGAGAGGCTGATCAGATAACGGTGGATGTCGATGATATGGAGAGGTGGAGGGACAGAATTTTCGAAGCTATTCAATCTGGTAGAGTACAAGACGTAAGTATCAAAAAATGTTTAACACTTTTAATCAATATAAATTTCTATTTAAAGTTCACAATGCTAGTAGCTTTTAAACCTTTATGAAGTAAATACTTCTTATCGCTTGGTAAGCCTATATGTTTTTGCACGGGACCAAAATAATCCCATGAGTGACCAAGACGCTTGCAGCAACTTTGCGGTATACTACACATATGTATTATATATACATAAAAGTTGAGTCGATAGTTCTTTACCCGTGCTTCATCATATCATCATCGTTATAATCATCCAGCCTTCATTTATCACGTCCACTGCTGGACATATGCCTCCCTATTTAAACCGCTACTATGTAATCGCAATCTTTCCTTTAATCTCCGCTACAGGATAGTTAAAGGCTATATATGGTCCATATTGTTATACGGCATGGAAACATGGATGTTAAGAGTAACTTCCATTAATAAGTTGGAGGCTAAATGTCATGGCTACGGAACATAAAGAACTAGACAGGCATAAATAACACTGGCGATCTTTTGCATGCCGCAAAAGCCTTAAGATAATTCGCCAACGCACTATAGGTGCACGGCACTATAAGAAGAAGATAAAGCATATGAAATAAGTCGGAAATTTACTGCATGCATCTGAAAGAGACAAAAAGTAGCTGCTGATCTGATCACGGATTATATTAGAAAATATGACGTTTTAAAATAAAAAGAATTTAAAATGTTAGTTTTGCTTTAAAATTTTGGTGCAGAATTACAGCTACATTTGAAGTAGCTTAATAAAGTCTTTTAATATTATTAATAAATTCAATAATTAAAATTTAATAGTTTAAAAGCAAAAGCAGCATTCACTAGAATGAGAACCATTTTCAACAGTCGAGACATATCATTAGAAACAAAATTCCGTCTATTGAACTGCTACATATTCACAGTTCTACTCTACGGAATGGAAACGTGGACACTGACTGTTGCATCTATGAATCGGCTCGAAGCTTTTGAAATGTGATATTATAGGCGCATCTTACGTATATCCTGGGTTGAAAGAGTTACTAATGTGGAGGTCCTGCGTAGAATGGGGAAAAATGTGAAATTCTCATGACCGTCAAAAATAAAAAGTTGGAATATCTAGGACATGTAATGAGAAATCAAGAACGTTACGGCCTTCTCCAGCTGATTCTCCAAGGGAAAGTAAATGGTAAGAGAGGACCGGGAAGCAGACGCATTTCCTGGCTTTAAAATTTACGAAAGTGGTATAACACGACTACCACTGAACTGTTCCGCGCTGCAGTAAACAAAGTAAAGATTAAGAAGAAGAATATTGTTAGTGATTAATAAATAAATAAGCAATAAAAAAAATAAATAATTAAATATATTTATATACAATGTGTTGATGTAATGGGTAACTGTGTTTAGCTCAAATAATATTGTTGCAAGATTTTTAACGTATTTTTTTCATTGCCTTCAGAATCTGAACTGATATTTTCATTTTTTCATTTATTTTCTAAATTTTGAAAATTACCAAAATCAAAAAAAAAATTAAAGAAAAAACTAGGATTTTTTTAATTTTAAAAATATTTAATGCGTGGTGTCATTAAAAAAATATTATTCATTTAGTAACAAGCAGAGATACAATTTTATTAACATACACACAGTAATAACGTGCTATAAGAATTGTTCACTTCTGTCTGCATTACCCAAGTGCCACACGCCGTTTTTATTAAAATATTTTGATATATTATTTTTCATTTTAAAAACGCTAGTCATATTTATATTTAATAAATTCTAACCAAAGACTGAAATGACCAAGAATAAATAATGTATTTAAAATTAATTATTTGTTGTTACTAGTGGAGCATAGATCTCACGTAGACAAACTTATCAACCGGTGCAATATCGTTTCAGCTAACCTTTTGAATCTAGAATCTTATACTTACGTCTTTTTTGAGATTATTCAATAAGTATTTATTATTTCACTATTTTTTATACCCTTCCTTTCGACTTTTTTTATCCTTTCTTTTTTTACCCTAGGGTATATTATGAACGATTTGTGTAAGTATTAGTATTCTCATACTTAGAAACTAACTTTAACTTAGAAGTAAAATAATTTACTTCTTTTGATTTTGTACTACTTATCATGTATGTATATATTTGAAAAATTTGGAATACGGGTGTAACCGGGGCTATGATTAGGTACATTATTAAAATTTTATTTTACCTTGATTTTTATTTTTTAGAGAAATGGTCGAACCATTTTGCTAGACGAAGCCACAGGAATAGATACCTTGGGCAATATGATCGAATCCAGTATTCTTTCACCCAATAGAGATTTTTATGGAGATATACATAACATGGGTCATGTATTTATTTCATATATACACGATCCAGACCATAGACATCTAGTAAGTAGTATTTTATGTTTGTATAAACTGTTTATTTGAGAATAGATACATCTCCAGATACCAAACACGTGTTTGTGGTTTTATATCTCTTATTTCATATTTCTCATATTTCTTTATCGACAAAACTTATTTACCTTAATACATCTCTGTAATAGGTCGAGTTTTCGTTAAATATCTTCTTAATTTTTAACTATCTCGTAAATTACAGACCTTTTTATATATATTTAATAACTGATTGTTTAAATAAAATCTGTATCGCAAAACCAACAAGTTATTAAAATAGGTCATCATCATCATTCTGGCTTTACAACCGTTATGTCCTAGCCTCCTCAAAAATTTCTCTCTAGTCGTCTCTATCCATCGCCTTCCTCCACCAAGCACATATTCCCATATTGCTCATGTATTCATCGATGTTATCAAGGAATCTTGTTGTGGGTCTTCCTCTTCTTCTTTAACCAATGGGTCTATCAAGGAGCGTTTTTCTAGCCGGGTCAATTTGTTCCATCCACATTACATACTCTATCCACCTTAGATGTCATATCTTGATATATTTTACGATTCCTGGTCCTCCTTCTCAATCTTTCTCCTTGGTAAGGATGTCGCGGCGTCATGTAATTTGTTTTAATATTTTTGTCCAATTATCTCTCTCCTCTGCTTGTTGTTTTGCTTCGGAGAATCAGTAACCAGTCATCTCCTTTATCGTACTGGAGATCTTCCTCTGAATCTTTTACCCGCTACGTTACCTTCAACTGTCATTTGTTCCATGTCTTCTCTTCTTCCAGTTGTAATATGTATTGTAAAATATCTCAGTATATTTTGGTTGATAGTTGTGATGTGTCTAGTTTTTATGATAGGTTCTGCTAGAATGGAGTTATTTTTGCGATGGGTAGTCCATGGTATGCGCAACATTCTACGATAGACCCACATTTCAAATGCCATTACACGCTTTGACTCGGAGTTTTTTATTGTTCAAGTTTCTGAAGCATATGTGGCGATAGGAAATAATGCTCGAACAAGGTGTAATTTTGTATTTTTTGTGATGTCAGTGTTCTTCCAAATTTTTGTGTTTTTCATCACTTTGGTTTTCTGTTTATTTATTTTCAAACCATATTCCGTACTTACTGTGCCTAGCCTATTCATAATTTGTTCCAGTTCTTCTGGTGATGATGCCAATATAACAGTGTCATCAGCATAACGTAGGTTTTTAATTTTTCTTCCTCCTATCGTTGCTTCACCTTACCATTCCTCAAAAACTTGACGCATATGTTCACTATATATATTAAATAGAATAGGGGATATTATGCATTCCTGTAGAACTCTAGATTTGAATTTAAAGTTTTTTTGAAAAAAAAATTATTAACTCTTACATTAGCAGTATTATTTACATATAGTTTTTGTAATCAATAGATTAGATGTTGTAGAATACCCATATATCTAAGTATATGTCACATTTTATTCCATTTTATGGTATCAAAGTTTATCGAATGGTCAACTAAGCATAAATATGTTTCTACGTTAAACTCTCGATATTTTTCGATAATCTGATGAATATTAAAAATATGTTCTCTTATTCCTCTACCTGGGACGAATCCGCATTGTTCTTGTAAAATTTGTGGTAAGAGAATTGATTTTAGTCTTTCATTGATGATGGTTAGAAGTACTTTGCACGCGTATGATATCAGTGCTACTGTGCGATAATTACTGCAATCTGTCAGTTAACCTTTTTTATACATGGGAATAAATGTGTGTTTACCCCAGTCATTTGGCCACTTTCCGGTATTCCAAATCTCATTGCAAATTCTAAGCATTACTTTCGTCCCTTTTTTTGTGTTTCAGATGTTATTCCATCTTTTCCTTCTGCTTTTCTGGATTTTAGCTTTTTAATTGCCGCCTTAATTTCTAATTTCAATATTTGAGGTTCTTTTTCATAACTTCTTTTCTCTGTATTTGTTGTTAGACAGTTGTCAACTTTGTTGTTAGAGAATAGTATTTAGCAATATTGTTTCCACACCTCTTCGATACTGTTTGGCTTTGTTTTTAGATTCTTGGCGGTCAGCAGATTCCTCTAGTTGTACACACAATCATGTTTTTAATATAATTATTTTTATCCCTTCTGCACAAGTGTTTTATAGTTGTATTTATGGTGCGTATCTCTATTTATTTTTGTTTTGAATTTAATGTGCCGTTTCTAAGTTTTCGTCTTTCTTCTACAATATTGAGAGTGTCTTCAGTCATCCAATGACTTTTCCTAGCTGTTTTGTCTTTGGGATTAGTATTGTTGATGGCCTTAGTGATATACTTCTTTGTGTATTCCCATGTTTTGTCAGGGTCTCCGGTAGTCACTGGTTCCTGCTATATTCTATAAAGTTCGGAGTTGTATTGTCTTCTCCACACTTCATTGTTTTATTAGATTTGCCTTAGTACTTTTCTTTCGAAACATCGGTCCAGGTCTCTAACTATATCCTAGGACTGGGCCTATTATTGTTTTGTAGATTTTTATTCCTGTACTTCTCGATAACAGCATCTCTTGGCTATGCAAATTCTGCGGTTTATCTCTGTGGTGGTATTATTCTTAGTGTCAAGGAGCGCTACCAGATATACAAATTCGTTCACTGTCTGGATGACGTTATTGTCTATAATAAGTGATCCTAGGATTTGTGGTTGCGTGCTTATTTTCATATACTTTATTTTGTTGGTGTTTATTAATAAACCCAGTTTTGTAGCTGATTCTTTTAACCTCTACCGCTCTCCTACGTTCTCTTAACAATACTGATATCATCAGCATAGGCCAGGATTTGCACTGATTTAATATATACTAAACCAATGGTTGGGACTAAGGTTGCCCTTTATAAAATCGGCCACCTTTATTATAAATTTCTTGATTAGAGGGTACTTTTTCCCCCACAGCCTGGGCTATATTTGAAATTGAATTACCAAAATTGACAAGCAAGAAACATTTTTATTCATAGAAAATTGTGCACATTTTTTATATTCTATGAGACATATATATTTATATATTTTCTAGGAATCTTTTGGAGTGATGGGTGATTCCGCAACTGCTATGCGCGATCCTATGTTTTATAGATGGCACGCATATATTGATGATATTTTCCAAAATTTTAAATCATCCTTGCCTAGATACACATATCAACAGGTAAATCGAAATATGATAATAAACTCTACTTTGTATTTACTATTATTTAATTTTTTTTAGCTAAATTATCCAGGAGTTACAGTCGACAATGTAACAATAGAATCATCACAAGGACAACCAAACATTTTAACCACCTTCTGGAAACAATCTGATGTTGATCTATCTCGCGGAATGGACTTCCAACCACGCGGTGCAGTGTTTGTTCGTTTTACCCATTTGGACCACCATGAATTTAAATACCGAATTACAGTTTCAAATAACGGACCGGCTAAACAAGGAACATGCAGAATATTTATGGCTCCCAAACACGACGAAAGGGGCAATCCATGGTTATTTAGAGATCAGAAACACATGTTTATTGAACTTGATAAGTTCAAAGTTAGTCGTAAGTTTCATTTTTAATTTATATCTCTATTCTGCTGTTGTTAAAAAAAAAACGTCCCAAAATTTCGTGCAAATACATCCTTGACAGCCGTACATTAAAGCTGGTAAATATTTATGCTTGAAATAACCTTTGTTTGAAGATACTAGAAGTACAGTCATTCGGGGTAACTTTTAAATATTTGATGATTTACTTTTTAAATATTTTCTTGATTTATTGTTACACTGACTTCCTTAGTTGTCCTTTTATATTATATTATAACTGTGTATAGTTCGATATTGTGTTACCAAGCTTAAAAATTTGCAACAGTAGCAAGTATAATTAAGAAAAAAATGTTTGGCATGGTTCAAAGTTAGACCCGCTATGGGTGTAACTTTGAACCATATCTAAATTTATAAAGAAAATTCTATATATTTGGTATTTTAAACTATCAGGACAACGTTGCAAGAGTGCATTAGGTTACTTCGAATGTACAAAAATTACACAGCACAAAATGTTTAGCCCAAGCCTGGTTACCATTCTGTTTTATATGACTGTACATGGCTTGATTCAACAATATGTACTCTAAAACTAATTTATGTAATAGAAAACTAATGTCCAGCAAAACAATACTAAATAAAGATTCTTCGTTAGTTTACTATTATAATATATATTAAATTTTTCACTCGATAGGTGAATCACATAGGTCACATAGGTCAATCACAGTTTCTTTAAACAAGTGGCACAAATAAACATATTTTAATTTGATTTGTGGAAGTTTCTTATTTTCAATGCACCTCAAATGAAAATATTCTTATGCACTTTTTACATTTTATACCTAATGAATGCATAGAAACATTAAAAGTGCAAAATAACATAATACAGAAGATATTTCTTGTTTTTAAAATTAATAGCTTTTCCAATTTGTTCTGTTGTGCCTTGCGTTCCTTGTTTACTTTACTGCAATTTTTAACTTTATTTTATTACAACGTTATTACAATATCTACTGGCATATTGTCAATGTCTAAATTGTAGCCAATTGAGCCCTCGACTATAATTTCAGTCATATTGGTTTCTTCCAAAATTTGCTGACCATGCAGATCTCCATAATCCAGCATGTGTTCTTGATTTACCTCATCAAGGTCTTCTCTTTCTTGCACATTGTCCTCAGGTATGTATTCTGCTTCTTGAACAGTTCTGTTGGTCGTAATAGATTCTTGCGATCTATGAACCCCTCGTATTTTTGGTCCACCTCGTGTTTTTGGACCGCCTCGTGGTTTTGGTCCACATCTTGTTTTTAATCCACCTCGTGGTTTTATTACATCTTGTGGGTTCGGTCCACCTTTTGGTGTAGATTTTCTAGTCTTGCTAGTAGTTGAACTCCTGTTTTGATAATACTGGTTTACTTCTTCGACTGAAACACTTTTGCTAGCAGTTATTGCAAGACAGAATTTTTTTTGCCCTCGTTATGTTTTGCAGGTTATTTTCACGAATCTTTTCTACGTATAATTTAAATTCTTTTCCAATGTCTTCATTTATTTCATCCATTGGTCGAGCATACAACGGAAGTTTTAGCAATGCCTTGTTTCTATCAGTGGGATAAATTCGTGAAGCCTCAAACATCTTTTTGAGATTACGAGCTGCAGTGTCCTTTGCGAGGTCCACGGTTGGTTTGAGAAGTTGGCAAAATACTAATTTTGGCATAGCTACTGTCTTTCTTCCTCCCTTGGTCGCTCTCCACTGGGTTAAAATTTGGTGCCAATATGTTTTAAGACTCCATATCCAGCGGTTGCAGTAAGTGGGTAGAGTTTGAACGGAAAATATTAAACGAGCATTATGTTCCCTTGTAAGTGTTAATATCTTTATTGAAATATCTGCTGACATGTTATCGCCAATCAAGATCTTTCTACCTTCGTTTTTGTTGGCGTACGGTAGAAAATGTGTCTTAAACCAGTCATCAAATACAGAATTTTCAATCCAGCGCGATTTTGAGGTGTTCAACTTCGTACCATAGGTGCACCAAAAATCATTTGCACTTGTATAACACAAAGTGGTAAAACAAGATATCGTTGAATTTATAATTCTCTCTGGATTCCTGCACCCTTTTCTGAATAAAAGTTTTCTTTTTGTTGGAACGTCATGGATCCCTGTTTCATTGTTATTGTAAATATTGCTGGGTGCGACATCAGAAAATTTTATCTCCAAGTTAACAAACAACTTACTTATTATTTCTTCATTTACTTGAGCCCTCCTTCCCGAAATATTCATTTGAAACCGTTGAGCAAGTTTTGTGTGGTTTCTCTCCAAAAATAATTGGCTCCAATCCCAGCCTTGTAAATTTTCCTTAAACTGTGATACTTTTCTCGCTTGAGAATTTACTTAACTTTGTGCAATGCATCTTACATCCAACAAAGATATTGGAATTCCATTATCACTTAAAGATATAACATGCTTGGTTATCGACTTTTCTTCGTCTCAAAAAAATACTGTAGGTCTTCCTAATTTTTTTGAATGATTCGGTTTTAATTTATTTCGAATTGTATTACGCAAGATACCGTATTGTTTTTAGGCTTGCCTTTCACTTAGCATTCCACACTTAACCTATTATAGTGTAACGATGAGTCCAAGCCATCACCGTTAAACTAGCGTGCGCGCGAACCAACCCATGAAGTAGGAGTGTATCGACAGTAGAAAGGGCAAAACTTTGCTATATAAACCGCATTATTTCCTCAGTGAGGCAGAATCGTCAGGTGTTGACTGAAGGTTCTCTTCTTCCCTACCCCGGCTTGTGGACGTGTTGAGTTCACAAGTTGTTTCCGTTCCATACCGCCACCCGGAGAGCGTGTTGAGCTCTCCATTACCCGTACTCCGAAGCAGTCATGTTGAGACTATCGAGGAGTGTCCTATTAACCCGAATCACTTAAGGGACGTGTTGAGTTCCTTTCTTTTCTTTGTACCTATCGTCCGCTGTTATTACAACGTTCACGTAAAATTCCGAAAACACACTCGATTGCCGATAAGACGAACTTCATACGACAATTGTAAATATGTACATAAGATTTTTGTCAATTTAATTTAAGGAAGACAATAAAGTTTTATTTTTATTTTGAACTCTGTCTCTGACTGTCCAAAAGCTACCCGGATAGTGACTCCTACGAGAGGACGTCACAATAGTATTGTTTGTAGGTGTTGCTCTGTATATCCGCTTTAAGTTCCATACCGACGGACCCCAGTATGTAGACTATGTATCCGTTTTCTCGGCATTTAAAAAAATCCTGAAATACAAAATAATTAAATTTAATAAATAAATTTTCCCGCAATTTTAAATCGTCAGGATAACTTTGAACCAGTTTCAATGTGGTGCAAAGTTAGCATGAAATCATATAAATTATAAGGCCGGCCAGTTTTTGCTGCAATTCCGCTTTATTTTAATGAAACTTGAAGCTCTGATGCACCGAAAGTGATCCGAAATTAATAATAAATAAAAATTGTGATCCGAAATTAATAATAAAACAATTAAAATACCCTGCACACTTACTTTTTCGACAAAATCGCTGTAAGTAGTTACTTTGAATTATGGTTTACAACATAGCACTTTACAGACCGTATAAAAACTCAAGGTTGACCCAATACAACCTATCAGATGCCTTCAAACTAAACGGAAATGTCAATGACAGAGACATCTATTGCAATTTATCCAAATTAAACAATTTAACAGCTAGAATACTACTTATAACGTACACTAATATCAAAAAAAGTAAATGGTGTAAAGTTAGACCCTGTGGATCAAAGTTACCCCGAATGATTGTATATTTTGTCTAGAATAACTTTAATAAAATTCCCAAGGACTTTGTTAAACAATCTTTTTTTGCTTTCTAATTACTTTTATAATTACTGTAGAATTTTAGTTACTCAACTTTGTATGTTTTTAGTAAAACAAGGTAAAAACATAATAACCCGTAATTCCACGGATTCTTCCGTAACCATACCCTTTGAAAGGACCTTCCGTGACTTAGATACGACCAGACCAGAAGGAGGTGAACGTTTGGCTCAATTTAATTTCTGCGGATGTGGTTGGCCCCAACATATGTTGATACCTATGGGTAATACTGACAGTCCTGGATTTCAATGTGAACTTTTTGTTATGATTTCCAACTGGAGAGATGATGCTGTAAGTACAAATTTGTTCAGGTATTTTAAATAAAGTTTAAATACTTAAACTGGTGTCGATAAAAAAGGAATAGAGTTATTAAGAATTGACTAACTATCTTCACCATTGGCCTTATTTTACTTTCGAAAATTGCAAAGCTTATTTGTGCATTATGTTTTATTCTCCGCTGGTTGATGCCAGTTTACTCCATCAATTTTTCTTAATCTTTATTGAAATCATCATTTCATCTCTGTCTTGGTGAACTTCTTTGTCAAGTTTCTTTTGATTTCGCCAATAGGATAGCCCAGTCTAGCAGATCTAGAAGCTCTTATCTCAAGAATAATAAATATCATCATAATTAAATCGCTATTTTTGTGTTATAGAAAACAGCGATTATATTTTGTAATTCTAATTGGCATGTTCTAAAGCTATTTTTCTATAGCATGAGTAAACCACAATTTTATTTTAAAATTGTTTATTTTGACGTTTTGATTTTCACGTCAGAAATGGTTTATTCTCAGTAAAAATAAAATATTATATTAAAATGAATAGAATTTTTGTACATGCGTCAAAGTCCAATTCAAGATACTATGTTGGTCAATATTTGAATCGATATCTTTAAGTTTTTGCATCTGTTGCTTAGTTCTGTGCATTAATTTGTTGTTCAATATTAAAATCGATTTATTTAAGTTTTTGCATCTGTTGCTTAATTCTCTGCACCTCTTATTATTTACTCTAGCGTACTGTTACAGCACGTCAGTACATCTTTCATCTCAATTCTTTATAAGTGTTGAATGCTTGATAATGGCTAAAGAGATAGTTAAAGAACCAATACCCCTTCTTAGACATCATAGTTTATTTAAGTCCTTTTAACACTAACAGTCTTTTAAAACCTTTATCTTCTACATATTTCTTTATCTAATCTTTGAATTGATATTTTGTTTAACTGTTTCTTTGAAAGTCTGTCTTAAGAACTATTTATTTAATACCAAACACATTTTACAGAAAAAAATGTAACTAAAAGTATGAGTTTTTAACTGCAATGATCAAACCACCACCACAAGTTTTATTATTATAACTTTATCTCTTATGGCTACATTATACCTTTTGCCAAACAAATTAGCATTCTGGACATTAGTATTTAACCACGATTTAGTAATAAAAATGATGTCGTAGTTACAAGACAACATCTTCTTGATGTGCCTATCCATTCACGTGCAATCTTTATCTTATCTGCAGTAGCGCGGAAAAGCTGCACAGATGTTGTATTGAATCAGATTCTGAGGATCTTTAATCAAGATGTTCTTCCTCTATCTGGACCTCGCTTTGCAAATATTTTTCCTTACAGGATGGCTTGAAGGAGAGAATATCTGGATGCATTTTGCATAATATATCCGAAGAATTGTAACTTTAGAGATTTGATGGTGGTCAGTACCTTTTGGTTCTTATTCATTATTCTAAGGACCTTCTTATTTGTGACTCGGTCAGTCCACGTGATCCTAAGTATTCTCCAATATAGCCACGTCTGAAATGCTTTCAGTTTTCTGCACATTCTTCGTTCAAGGTCTACGATTTTACACCATAAAAAAGGAGGGAGAAGACGAAACATCGCAGCATTCTTACTTTTGTATCAATAGATAGGTTGTGCCTTTTATATAACGCCCCTATCCGATTAAAGGTGGATCTAGTTTTTTCGATGTGTACTCTAAGCTCCTGGTTGTTGGTCCATTCTTTATTTATTATGGTGCTGAGGTAGTTTTAGTGCGTCACTCTTTCTACAGGGATTGATTAACGTAGAGTTGACTTTCTATTATACTTTTCTTGCTAATCATAGGCTTTGTCTTCTTAACGTTTATACTGAGTCCATATTGTTGACTGCAATATGGACTAGTTGTCCATTACGGACTAAGTTGTCCGCAAATACTATGTTGTCATCTGCATATCTGATGTTGTTTAGCCGTTAACCATTTAGTAGAATACCTTTTTCAGTTTCGTGCAAAGCTTCGATAAATATTATTTCAGAGTACAGATTAAAGATTAGAGGAGACAAAATACAGCCTTGCGTCACTCCATGCATGATTTTCACATAGTCAGTATGTTCACCTTTAACTCTAAGATTTTTTGTCTGATTCCAGTAAATATTTCTAATTATTTCAGATCTTAATTGTTAATTCCTGCTTCTTCTAATGTTTCCATCATCTTGACCTTCTGTACTCGATCAAACGATTTCTCGTAATCAACCAGCTGCTCAATTTCTCTGAATCTTTGGAATAAGACTTGTACTGAGAACAAAGTCTCTCTAGTACCAACAGCATTTTTGAACCCAAACTGGTTGGGGGAAGTTTGACTTTCACACAACTTTTAGATTCTCTTATGAATTATCTTTAGGAGAAATTTTAGGCGATGACTCATGAGGCTTATAGTACGGCGATCTTCACTTTGTAGATTACTACTGCAAGGACTATTTGTGCTAATAACATACATTTGTTTCTTCTGAATCTCTATGATTTCTTCATTTGAAGGATCTACTATTAGATTCCTCTCTACTTGCATTCTTTTGCTGGCAAAATACTGTAAAATTAGTGATCCACTAGACCAAACTTCTCTCTGCCCAGCTCTCCTAAAATTTGACAGGTTAATAGTTACCTTATAAGATGTATAATAACATCTTTCAGGCCAAACAATGGCCTGAAGACTGGACAAAATCCACAATAACGACCATACATAAAAAAGGCAGCTTCCATAAATGTGACAATTATAGAACTATCTCTCTTATATCCCATGCTAGCAAAGTAATGCTACATGTAATCAATGAGAGACTGAAAACATTCCTTCAAAGAGAAATTCCACAAGAGCAAACTGGAGTTACCAAAGGTAGAGGCACTCGAGAACACCGAATATAAGACAGATAATCGAGAAATCTAGGGAATTCATCATCCCACTATACATCTGTTTTATAGATTACTGTAAAGCGTTCGACAGGGTCAAGTGGAGACACTTATTGCGAATACTAAAAGAAGTAGGCGTACCACAACATCTAATTACGCTTATAACTGAACTATATGAACACACTACTGGATCAGTTAAAGTACTTGACACACTTTCGAACGAATTTCATCCAGAACGGGGTGTCAGACAAGGATGTATACTATCTCCACAATTATTCAACATATATGGGGAGTATATTATGCGAAGAGTACTTGAAGGATGGGAAAAGGGCACCTCAATAAATGGCCATAAACTAAACAACCTACGTTTCGCAGATGACACAGCCCTTCTTGCAAATAGTCAAGCAGAGTTGATGGAACTTATACGACTGATCGAAAATGAAAGTCAAATATTTGGTCTGCAATTAAACATATCAAATACAAAGATCATGATAGTGGATAGACTACACACCAATCATCCACACATAACCACGATTGACCGGTTCGAGGTTGTGAGCTCATACTTATATCTGGGATCATTAATCACAAACACAGGGTCATTACAAGAAGAGATTAAACGTAGATGTTATCTAGCAAAAGTTACCACAACAAAAATGACCAAAATATGAAAGGACTGTCAAATTTCAAGAGCGATAAAGATGAGGTTGATCAACTGCTTAATATTCCCAATACTGACCTACGGATGTGAATCTTGGACTCTAAGACAATCGGAGAGAAGAAAGATAGACGCCACTAAAATGTTCTGTTGGAGACGCATGTTACGAATTCCTTAGACCGACCGTAGAACAAATAATTCAATTTTAAGAGAGCTAAAAGTTAGCCAACGACTCTCTAGTAAAGTCCATCTCCAAAAATTAAAATATTTTGGGCATGTTATGAGAGCAAACACAGAAAACATGGAAAGACTCATAATACAAGAAAAGGTAGAAGGCCGAAGATCACGAGGAAGATCCCCAACAAGATGGATAGATCAAATTACAGGAATATGCCAAAGACCTATGCATGAATTAAAAGAAATGACCAGAGACAGAGATCTCTGGAGACGGACAATACACGACATCACGTCGACCACTACACTCCCCCTGGGGGGTCAGGATTGAAGAGAGAGATAAGATGTATAACCCTCTGGGTACTTTGATTTATGGTTTTTACGCTTCTGAAAAGTGTTGTTTTATCATTAATTTAAAATATTCTAATTTAGTATCGGGTGTTATTATTATTATATGTAAGAATACTTGGGAATAGTTGTTATATTGTCGTTATTGTTTGTTTCAACAACCAATCGTTTCTTTCTGCAACTCTTCTGCAGTTGACATCCTGTTTTATTATCCTCATCCTCTGAGAATAGATTTTGTATAGAAACGTAGTAGAACCATTTTTTGCGTAGTTTCTGCTTTATGAATTGCAGCTCTAACTTGCCGTATATTAACAATATTTTCATTTCAATTCTTTTGTGTACGGTTGTTTTTTTTTTGTTACATTTACATTTGTTAAAGGTGGCGCTGGCCCATTCCGTGTCTATATTTTGACATGATCTGAGTTTAAATTGTTTAGCCTACTCAAGTTTTGTTTACTTGCAGTGTTGCCGTCTCTTTCAAATTTTCTTTGGACATATTTTTCTCGAATTTTTCTTCTAAAAATTTAATTTTTTCTATTAAAAGGTGTGAATTCCCTTCAAGAATTTTATTTTTGATTCTTATTTTTTCAAACAAAATCTTCAATAATTTGATTTCGTTGTTCCTAGGATCGGCATTTATTGAATCTATGTACTCACATGTTTATTCATTGTTATCTTGTTTTTCACTTGGCAGGTTATGATTATCACAAAATTTTTTGGTAATTTGTTTGCAAAAACATCATGATAAAACTTTTTACAATTTAAACATTTAGCTGTAGCATTTACTGTGGTTTTCTTACAATATTCGCAGACTACTTTTCCGGCTTGTTATTTACATGCAATTTATTATTTACATGCAAGTGTCTTTTGCAGAATCACTATTATTGAAAAAAATCGACCTATATAGTAAACATTTATAGACAGTAATCATACTAATTTTAATTTACAGATAAATCAAGATAACCAAGGTGTTTGCAATGACGCTGACAGCTATTGTGGTTTGAAAGATAAGCTATATCCTGATAAACGTGCCATGGGTTATCCATTTGACAGACAGCCAAGAGACAATGTTGATACTTTGGCAGACTTCCTAACGCCTAACATGAGAGTTCAACAAGTTAATATTATGTTCTCTAATAAAACCTACAGGCCAAGACAGGCATAATTTGCATAAAAATGTTAGACAATTGATTGTATGTGTAATGAGCTTAAATAAATAAATGCATTTTGAAACTTAATGGTATATTTTCTTTCATTACTTCACTCTATAAACTGGGTTAATAAGCATGTTTTTTATTTCAATTTACGACTAAATTCATGATTTCACGTCACGATTTATACAAAGTGACATCAGTTGTTTATAAAATTTCCACATCAACCTTAGAGTTAAAATTTCCCTAACATAGATGAAAATACGATACAAATAGAGTTTCTCGATCTTTCATAGGCGTCAACATGGTATTATAATAAGAAAAATGTAATCGTGATTATATTTACACCAAAATAAAACTCTACAAATCAATTATACGCCCAGTCCTAATATATGGTTCAGAGACCTGTACTCTAACAAAAAATAATGAAAACATGTTCAAATATTTGAAAGAAAAGTACTAAGGCGAATCTATGGACCAGTGAATGACAATAAAGTGCGGAGAGGAGGATACAACTTTTAATTGTTGTATGCATGTACCCCCTTGATGATTGATTGGGGGTTACACAAAGAACGGTACTAGGCTCGGGCTTCAGTCTGGTAGAGGTATCTTGGTCGGGGTTCTTGTTACAGCTCAAATATCACGGATCAATTAAAGAAGTACTTACAACACAAAGACAAGAAGTTAGAAGGGAAGATAAGAGGTAAGAGAAGAAAAGTTATTTGGACACCACCCTATTTTCAGAGGAACAGGGAAACCTTAAGGCACATAGAAAAGGATGACGAGAAAGGTAAGGTACAGCTAGAGAACTCACGCGAGAATAAAGTAAACCGTGAGAGAAAAGGTATCGGAATTATGCGGTACACTCCTAATATTTCGACACATATACACAAAATATACGATCAAACAAATAATAATATACTTAATTCAATAAAAAATGCCTGGAAGAGAAACACAAAAATATAAATTCAAATTATATACAAAAATATAAAAGAAATACAAAGCAAATAGATCTTTAACAAAATTATATTTAGGTATATTTGTTAAAGTAAATGTACTATACCAAATTTTATTGGATAGTTAAATGGCCTGATTATTGCGCAACTTATTATTAATTACAAACAAAAAATATCTCTTTGAAAAATAGTTATAAATAATTTAGTATCCTCAAGAATTAAAAAAAGGCAAGGAACATTATAATTATATCTACGTTAATATTTGACAAGCAAGTGAATTTTATGCCTTGAGGATACCTAAATATGAAGTTACTAGGTTTTTGATCGTGATCACTTTAAATCTAAGAATAGAATTTATCAGAAATATAATCTACATATAAAATCAATTGTACGTTATTTATACGTATATATTATCCTGTATTTTTATACTCAGTGAAACTAAACCTCCATAAATAAGAAGGTACACTGAACTGGAGTCATAAATCAACTTCTAAAGATTTCGTTATAACAGTTTAGTCAATAAAAATTATAGGTATTCACAAAACAGGTGTATTTAAATAATGGTATTACGCCCTCAATAAAGCACTTGACTTCGGTCCGTACAACAGGTAGTTGGGATGACAGCCACAAAGAATTGCGGTCTTTTTAACGTAATCCCTTAGATTGTCTTAGGCCGACGAAAAGAGGCAGTTAGACAAAGGTAGTACAATACGGTGAGAGAAGAGTAGTAGAAGAACGGTGTAGAATCTGAACAATGTAGAATCTGAACGGTGTAGAGTAGAATATGAACGGTAAAATCTGAACGGTGTAGAGTAGAATATGAAACGGCAAAATCTAAACGGCAAACAGAAGTGACTTCAATTGGAAGACGTCTGTTTGACAAAAGAGAAGATAATTAATCTAAGACACACTGTATAAAGATAAATAAGGGTGAATAAAAAATCCACTTACCGCCGATTGTCGAAGATAAGACCGCTTGCCACAGGAACCAACTTGGAAATGAACATCGGATTGTGAACTTAGAAGAACTTAGACAAGCGAAGGTTGAAAATAGAGAGGGGATATTGGCTGAAGGATGTCACGCAAAATTGACATTAAATTGCTGGGCTACTGGGGTTCATTTTCATAGCTTTTACCAATGGAAAGTAACTTTCTACGAAAAACAACTCTTCTGTTTTTCTGAGAAGGTAGCTCGGAGATTTCACAATAGAGACCTTTTTCCTTTGTTATTAGGAAAGATTTTTATGTACCAAAACAAGATAAAAAGCAGAAAAAACATTTGGCGGAGTTATTTCTTTGTTAAAAAAAGGCGTAACGAATTAATAGTGTCGGTTATTTGGAAGATATGTAGGCATGGGCGGCGTGAAAATAATTTACTAAAGGGAATAATTTAAAGAAATTATGAACATGCTTCATGCACACCAGATAAAATGTCACTGAGCAGCACTGGTTCCGTTTAAAACATAGCTGATTCCTGCTGAGCGAACGAGATGCGCGTTTTTTTAAGCAGAGTGGGCATTCTAATTGTTTATTATTCTGTGCATTTGTTTTATATATGGCAAATATTTTTTTTATTATTATACAACTTTGGAATTTTTTTTTCTTTTTTCTCCATTGTTCCTGAATTTTAAAGTTCATCTAGGGAACAGCAAATCTGAAACATAAATTTCGAGAAGCATTTAAAAAAGAAGTGCCCTTGCGTTATAGTTTACCAGAAAAAATTAAAATGATTTAAACAAAAACAAAATGGCGGACAATTGAAAAAAATTAATTACTATTTAAATGGGAATAAGTCACAATTAAAGGTTAAAGGTTAAAGTTAAAATAAAGAAATCGTTCTCCGAATACGACACTTGAATCATTAAATGTCCAACAGTTTTGTTTTTTGACAATCAAGGTGAATGAAATCTTACAAAAAAAGTAACCTACCAAGTAAGAGTAGTTAACTAGATAGGACAACTAAACACATAGGTCTTAGGTACTACTTCTTGAAGAAAAAAGAAAATTGTTGTTGGAGCTTAAACATGTGCCACCAGTAAATCAAGTTACAGACTGTCTTACTATAGCTTTTGATATAAATAAAATGAGACTTTGTACGTAACTTCGAGATATACAAAAATTGTCCGTTACATTATTAGGCTATGAAATCTGTATGAAATGTAGTTTTTAGTAATTTTTAATATAAAAATTACTTTAAAATATTTGTTTAATAACGTATAGTCCTATTTTTACCATAAAATCTTTGTGAAAAATTCTGATGTAGCTCTCTAAAGCATGAGCTTACTTTTTTTCTTGTAAACACACATAACAAGTTAAGCCGTTATCGATAGCAGCTGGCTTGAGTACTTTCTTGCTTGCTTGTTTCTATCTATCAATTTCTTTTGTTCTTATATATTATTGATTTTAAAGAAGTAATACAGGGTCAATATGAACAGTTGAAATAAAAGTTTCTGCTTTGAGTTATTGTACAATAGTTTTATTTAAAAATCCTTAATAAGATCTATATTTATAATTAAAAATACCCTTTCGAGTTACATTACAGAATGGTTTCAGACTAAAAATTCCATCATCAGTGCAGTTACATAAAATAAGTATTACCACTTTAGTGAAAGCAAACATACAGTTACATTTTAACTAACGTTGTAAAAGCAAGTTAGATACTTACTATAGTAAAATTCATCAAGCGGTGCAGGAAGATGTAAACATTAAATCGTGTCCGAACCGGTATGATGAGCTGCCGAGAACGTCGGCAGACGAAAGAAAGATGGACATTTCGGTCAGTTTTTAAATATTTTTGAAGAACTGTTACTTGCATTTATGCATAAAATATTCATTAATTTTATAAATCGGATTATTGTTTTACTGACTATGTATTCAGTGATAACATTAATTTATTTACTATGCAATAAACACGAATATTTGAGAAAAGAAAAAAAATAATAAAGTGTCATAATTAGGTATACTGTTAAATTATGCATTCCTAAACCTTTTTCATGTCAGTAGATATCAAATTAAAATAGTAATATGCTTTTTTTTCTTTAATATTTTCCTTCTAAAACTGAATATCAAAAACTATGTAAGAAATAGAAGAGTAGAATGGATCGATCATATATGTCAAATAATGGAACGATCATATATGTCAACAAATTTAGTAGTAAAGACGACAAGACCACGAAAACGATGGAATGACAACTTACTGGTGGCACATTGAAAAACAGGCAGAGTCATGTCTATATAAAAAGAAGAAGAAGAAGAATGGGTTTAAGGATATTTTCAAATACATTCCAAATGGTCAAATAAGCTGTCTAAATAATATTTTAATCTTCATCTATGTTTCAAAGTCCCAGTTCTCTATTGATTCTTAAAAACGTTTAATACATTTTCAATTCATATTTTATTATTCTTAATGGTGAGACCAATTTTCTATTCATTCATTTTGTATATATTTTTGAACTTTAGTTTAAAAGAGAGAATTTGCCTTGTTCATAGAGTATTAGGTGTGCATCATTTTCTAGTAACATCAATAGGTTTTTTAGCTTAGACTTGTGGGCATCAGGGTATTTCTAGTGTTATCTATGGTATCAAATCGTCCCCTTACTAACAAATAAACGTATCTCGATTTTATTGATTATGGAGAATTATCGATAACCATCTTTTAGTTTTGTTTTACAAGAGATATTACTGTTGATTTCAAATATTCATAAATTATTACTCTACAATAATTTTTATACAATATTGACGATCATAAAACTGTAAACGAATGGAGTCTTGAATATTTTTGTATATAGTAAAAAAAATGGTTTTTGTGTTAATATTGAGATACGTTTATACGTTATTAATGTAATCCTTGATTTTTTTTTATACTCTATATCCAAAAATATATATAGTATATATAGTATATTTTTATACTATATATACTATATATATATATATATATATATATATATATATATATATATATATATATATATATATATATATATATTTTTATACTATATATTATAACACCAGGTCTATTGCCTAACGAAGATACGTTAGGCAATAGACCTGGTGTTATTTATTTGTAAAAATACAAAAACTAAAAAAATATATCTAAATATATACTAAAATTAAAAATTAATTACGCACAATATTAATCAATGTTTATTCGTTGTCTGAATTTTTATATATAGTTATGTTAGGCAATAGACTTGTTTATTTATTTATTAAAATACATAAACTAAAAAATATATCTAAATAGATAATAAAATTAAAAATTATGCACAATATTAATAAATTTTTATTCGTTGTCTGAGTGTCTGAATCCAGCGTTACCGTGTGCATACCACTAATCAACTCTTCGTAGAAACTGTGATAGTGAGGTGGTATTACACCTTGATCGCACAGGTACTTTAAATCTTCCAATTTTTTTAGCAGCCACTTTGATAGGATGGGTATATATCTTTTGAAGTTCTAAATCATTATAATAATTGGTAATTCCCTTTGTCATCCGTCGTATGAGTTTGATTCTTTTGAATTCAGGGTAGGACTTGTCATATTTGAAATAAATATAAATATGTTTAATATACTTAAGTAGGGTTATTTTCAGCCAGTTAATCTTGTTACCATCAGTGTCAAATTGTTTGTTTTTAATAATTTCTTTTTTTAAAGCTACAACATCAAAAAACATAGCTCGATTCATCTATATTACCTTGTATTTGGATTGCTTTGATGCAATTCCGACCGCTGCGTACCATCCAGAAGGATGATATATATTTAAGTTTTTTTTTGATTGCTCAATATGCGCGTGGGCCGAATCGCATTCCATCATTGAATGTCCTAGTTCAAAATAACCATGTTCAATTTCGGGAATATCCAATACCTGTACGGCATAAACAAGAGTCGCTGCTAAAAAGACATTCCAGTTTTGACCACCGCAAGTATCACTCATTACGACAAATTTTTTACCATTAGCATTGTCTGACAAATAAGGATGATATTTCATTAGAGCCTCTTGCAGCAATACCCTCATGCCATATATAATTTGATGCACATCTTGACTTCACATCATAGACTGTGGCATTATATTTAGCAAGTTGACGTTTATAAAATATTGCTTTTGACGATACTTTGGGACACTGTCTCACAGCCTCTAAATCTATTTGTATAAAGTTGTTAACATTATTTTCTGCTATACTCCATTCGCTTAGCTTGGGCATATTTTGACATATTCATTGTCGGAAACCTACAACACAACAGTTCGTACTTCTCAGTATTAATAGCTTAAGTATAGTACTATTATTGCAGACTTCTTTCTCTGAAAAAAGAAGAATTATTCTAAATAGCGGGAGTGTATACTAAACCCATCAAATTTTGGGTAGTATATATTTAAAAACTATATTTTAGTTGTTATAATTTAACATAACTATTTATTATATCGTGCAGATAAATAAATATTGATTGTAGGTAATTAGCATAGATCTATTTTATTTACTATTTGGTTTGCTTACTATTAATATTGGCTATGAGTAACTGTGCTTGGTTGTATAGTAATTTCCGGCCACTTTTAGTCTGTCAAAAAGTAACTAACTTCGCAAAAAAATAATTACTAAATTCACTAGAAAGTTCAGACTGGGAATAGCGAACCGAGTATAACAACTTATTATCATCATATCAATCATATCAAAGCAATCTTACGGCGAAATAACGTAGGCTTTTGTTCTACAAATATTTTATATTCGACTCAAGAATCACACATATCTTTGCGTGGTTTATGAAATTTGTAATTTAAATTATTTAAAATTTTTCTATAATGCCATATTCTCTCTGGGATACAATTTTGCTAATGGCAACGATCAACTTACAAATTATATATTAAAAAAATAAATGACGGTTGCGTTTCGATTTAATTTGAGTCTCTTACCACTCCCTGACACGTGTTTCTGGGTCTACCCGTCATCAGAAGGAGTTTGTAAGAAGACTCAAACCAAATCAAAACGCACCGACTACTAAGGCAATTATAGTAAACATAATTGCCAGAGTATGCTACTAGAGGCCAAATTATATATTGTTGAAAGTGATAGATCTTCTGCTAAAGATTTATAGTTTGTTTTTTTTTCGACAGTAATGGGATGGCACACTAGGAAATGATAGTATGTGATTTTCTCTCATTTCTTTGGCTTAGTCGGTCTAGTAATACTGGGTCGGTGCTTTCCCCTTCTGCTGGGTACAACAATATGGGCTTCATTTCTATTATTTAATATATTTCGTACGAATTCTTCAGATATATCTAGTGTTGCAAAAAAATCCTTGATGTACTTGCACTTTTTGGCCAGCATTGAAAAGGAAAAACTGATGCGAGTTGTTTCGCCTTGAATTTTCGCCAGTAGTTTTGACTTTTTTGGTCGTTACCACAACCAACGTTGATATATATTGCATTTGTTTTTCTGAATTTCCTAAGGCCCAATACGTATTATGAATTTCAATTCTGCTATCTTCCGAAAAAACTTGACTACATTTTCTGGGACACTTTGTACAATCTTTGCGTTGTCAGATGCTAATAATAAATGTGTAGCAATAGTTACGTTTTTTGTTTCTGACCATAAGAGATTCATAACAGAAATACATAAACGCATTTGCAGATAGGTGTATCTGTTTCTAAATGTTATTAATATTGAAGAGATACGCCAAGGTTTAGATTCCTAACGAAGAAATATTGAGTTACGTGGCTTTGTTATTAAATAGAACTAATTATTTTTTAATCAATCATTCACTTATCTCAAAAACGTCCAAATTCGAGATACGTTTATTTGTTACTATGGGGACGAAATATAAATAAAAATATAAAAACAATATTTGTTTTAATTTTTATTAGATATACTGCAATTAAATATGAAGAAAGCCTAAATGATTTTAATTATTTTATAAACTTATTTGTTGCTTGATGTTGGTTGTACAGTCCTGTTAGAAAATCTGATAACTATATCTTGAACCCTCATATTTGGTGTGAGGAATTGTTGCAAAGTATCTATCCCTACTCTCGCTTGTCTATCAAATGGATATCCCATTGACCGGCGATCAGGATAAAGTTTATCTTTAACACCGCAGAAAACATCAGCACTGTTACAAACTCCAGAGATATCTTGAATGATCTAAAAAATAAAAAAATAAAAAAATCCCTAATACAGTTTGATTATTATTTAAAATTTAAACAAAAATTGTAAAATATTTTAGGACTTACTCTGTCATCGTCATAGTTAGAAATCATTACAAATAGTTCACATCTAAATCCAAGGCTATTACCCATTGGTATCAACATATGTTGGGGCCAACCACAACCGCAAAAGTTAAACTGCTCGAGACTATCACCTCCTTCAGGTCTGTTGGTGTCCAAATCACGGAAGGTTCTTGCAAATGGAATAGTTACGGTAGATTCGGTAGAAGCTCGAGTAATAGTATTTTGTCCCCGTTGTACTGAAAAATAAATATATTTAGTGGTGTTTTATCCGTTTATTTTCCTAGATTGGGAAATATTTGCAGAAGTGTCATCAACATTACATTTATCATTTTCTATGCTACTTTTTTTACAATAGGATTAAGAATTCTTCAGCATATAAGAAGCATAGAAAATATTAAATGTGATTTTGACAATGATGTTATTTAGAATGATATTCCAAAACATAAATATAAAAGCAGGATATTATAGGATGACGTCTGAAATGATATTTTTTTTTGAAAATAAAAAAATCCAAAACGGCTCGTCAACCCTATTTGAAATACATAGGGGGTTAAGGCAGGGAGATGCGCTAGCGTGTCAGCTTTTTAATGTCGCCTTAAAAAAAGTTGTACGAGACGCTAATTTAGATAGCAGGGGAACAATATTTAATAGATCAGTCCAAATTCTAGCATATGCAGACGACGTGGACATTATAACAAGAACCAGGGCGGAAACTGCGGAAATTCTAACCGAGCTAGTAGCAGCAGCAGAACGAATGGGGTCGATATAACTTTAAACTGCAGAATATCTACAACCATACGTTTGGTGGTAAAGATATTACCCCTATAATTTAGCAAAACCGCCTGCAATGGTCAGGACATGTAGCCCGGGCCCCTGAATCGAACATGATAAAAAAGATTTTAACAGCGCAACCCGTGTGAATGAGAAGACGGGGAAAACCAAAACTGAGGTAGATGAATGGGGTAACACAAGATGCGAAGAAGATTGGAGTCGGCAACTGAAAAATGGAAGCAAGGGATAGAACAGAATGGCGTACATGGTAGGATATAATAGAAAGACAAAAAAAAAGCAATATTGATAAAATATCCTGTTGGTGATAAAACTAACAGTTCTTTATAAGAATGAAGCAGCCAAGGACATAATACTGATAACCTACATTATGGTGCAACTAATAATAATGGTTTAAGGTTTAAATAGGGTAGTTAGGTGCAATATATGACGCTGCATCTAGTTAGCACCACCAGCCAGCACCAGATTGCTTCGCTTGAAAAAATATACACAAAGGCACCTGAATATCACCAGATGGACTTAAATATAACAGATCGTGTTATTGTAAACTCAAGACACGTATATAATAAATGTCCGCACCAAGATAGGAGCCAATGAATTTCTTTATCAGTACCTAATTGCAAGGGCCTAGGGTAAGGGCCAAAATTTCAAACATTGAAAAGAAAAATGTTTTTAAACATAACTGTATAATGTTGAAGCACTTGATAAAGATTTTAAAGAATGCAGAAACATCACAAAAAAGCCGCTGAAGAAGTACTAGACATGGAAAACAAAAAATAACTATAACTAGTTTGACAAAGAATGTCAGATTATAACAGAAAGAAAAATAACATATTCATTGATGCAACTAGGGTACAGAATCCGACTAGCAGAGGAGGAATATAAACAACTAGGAAGAAAGAAGAAAGAAAATATTAACAAAGAACTTTAAGGACTACAAGAACTAAGTAAGCAAATAGACAAGAAAGTTTTATCAGATTCTAAACAAAAGCAGAAAAAAATTTAAACCAATAACGACAGTATAAAGAGATAGAGGAAGGCAAACCCTGATATACGATTGGAAGAAGCAGATAACAGAGAAAAGAGTCCACCAATAGTAGCCAAGATCACAACAACAGTTGACAAGACATAAACAGCCAAATGTTGTCGAGCCAGTGATGATGAAGAAAGCTTAATATTAAACAATTAAACAAAAAATAAAGAGCAGGTACAGGATTTTTATTGTACTTACAGTTAACTCTAAATCTATCCATTTCAATAAACATATGCTTTTGGTCTCTAAATAACCATGGGTTTCCCCTCTCATCGAATTTGGGTGCCAGGAATATTCTACAAGTTCCTTGTCTAGGAGCTCCTGTGTTACTCACGTTGATACGATAATTAAATGGTTGGTGGTTAAGATGTGTAAATCGTACAAAAACGGCTCCACTAGGTTGAAAGTCCATTCCTCTGGAAAGATCTACATCTGATTGTTGCCAGAAAGTATTGAGAATATTGCGATTGCCTGCCGATTCCACACTAACAGAATTTACTGTTACTCCTTCATATATTAACTAGTAATAAATAAAAAACTATTTAAATTAATTTTAAATAAAATTTTATGTGTCCTTATCATATACATATTATATATGTTGGATAAATATGAAAATTTATTTATAACCTACTTATCAATTAGGATTTTTGAAACATGAAGAAAAAGACCTGATTTCGATAAAAATAGACTTTTCAGAAAATTTCGGTATGGCATTATTTCATATTCATTTCTCACAAAGTTGTTAACCAAAATCGTTATAAACAAATTAGGCCATCATTTAAACTTAACTTTAGGGGTTATAATTTTGAAAATGGTATTTTAACTTACATATTTTGAAAACATAGATAAAAACAATCAAAATAAGATTTTATAAGGTGTTCTAAGGTGACGAAAATAACCGCGTTTTTATTATCAAATAAACAAATTTCTAATAAAAAATTGGAATAACTTTTCATTATCATCATCATCATTGGTTCTACAGCCGTATAAAAGAGCCTTGACCTTCCCAAGTCTATTACGCCCGTCAATTCTATCCATTGCCAACTGTTGCCAGTTTGCTGCGCTTATTTTTCTACCATCCTCATCTACACCATCCCTCCATCTGAGTTTTGACCTACCCCTACTTCTACGTCCCACAGGTTATGACATAAGGATTCTTCTAGGAGGGTTGTTCTGCTGTAATTTTTCCAGATGTCCTACCATCTTAGTCTTCCTATTTTTATAAGAGATACTACGTCTTTACCACCAAATATGTTTATATCTGTGATATATGCCGTAGTTGTACCTCCTTCCTAAACAACATTTTCACAGATACCACCGAATATTCTTCTCAGGATCCTTCGTTCAAAGATAAGCAGGAGGTTTTCATCTGCCTTGGAAATGGTCCATGTCTCCGATCCATATGTAAACACTGGTTGTATAAGGGTTTTGTTTTTTTATTTGGCTTAAGTTTCTGCTTCTCATATGTCTACTCAATTCAAAATAGCATTTGTTTGCTAGGATTACTCTTCGGTTGATTGATTTCTACTGCTCGGTGAATTGGTGGCCGATATTTCTAGCTCTATTGGTGGGTGTTGATGCCATTATCTTAGTTTTCTCATAATTAACCAATTTAACCAATCGTATCAGTTTTAGCAGGATGTGGAATTCATTCATGGAATAACTGTTAGATAAATAAATATTTTTTAACAAAAATTTATGTGTATCTTAGGGGTGTTAACCTTTAACTACATCGGTACACACCGGAGGGACCGCAGACGTTCGGATACAATTAGCGTCTCTTAGCAAAGACAATGACGTCGACTTTGCTAAGTATCAAGACAATTACTCTGCACACACAAAACACACACACACTACATTAATACAATTATCTTGAGATAATTGTATTAATGTAGTGATTTTAAGTAAATGATAACAAGACTGGCCGAATGACAATTGTCCAAGCCAAAACACACACAAAAAAAAAAAACCTTTAACTACGGGCTACGGTGTACTCAGTACACCAGTCGCACTAAATTGGCCGCTATTTCTGATAAGCACTGGTTGCGCACGTGTCCCTCTACCTAACCTATCTCTGATGTGTCAGCTATAAACCTCAACAGTTGTAAAATTGATTGCTGCAGAGATATACTGACGGTTGGAAAAATTCAGGAGAAGTTTACCAGTGGTGTATGTAGTACACCAAGCACCTAGTTATGTAAGTATATTTTGTGAGATTTATATGTTTGTGTTATGTGACGCGCAGACCTTTTATGTCACCAATTTTGAGGTGTATTGTGGTCAACAACCGGAAGGGCCCTACAAAAAATCTAATACACCAACGGATGTTACCCATCGCCTGCTTCAACCTTGGAAAGGTAAAAACCGTAATTTAACATGCGACAATTGGTATACGAGTTATCCGTTGGCAATTGACCTTTTGAAGAAAAAGATAACGATGGTTGGCACACTTAAACGAAATAAAAGGGAACTACCTCCAGAGTTTTTACCAAGAAAAAACACACCAATTGGATCATCCACTTTTGGTTTTTAAAAAGAAGTTACCATTGTATCCTACACACCAAATAAAAAAATAAAGCTGTCATTCTCCTATCCACCATGCACAGTAATTCTATAGTAGATCCCGAAACAGGAAAACCAATGATAATTTTAGACTATAATTCACATAAAGGAGGCGTAGACACTGTAGACAAAATGTGCAGTACCTATTCGGTATCCCGAAGAACACGAAGATGGCCAATGGCATTGTTTTTTCAACTCCTGAATATTGCCGGAATTAATAGCTAGATCCTGTACAACGCTGCCAACATCGACAATCCTCAAAAATATAAAAGAGTTTTTCTAAAAGAATTATCATTGGCATTGATAAGACCTCATCTTTCTGAGAGGGCGGAAATACAGAGTTTACCTCTGGATTTAAAAATATTCTTGAAAAAATACAAAAACGTACAAGACGACCATGATGAAGAACCACCAGCAAAAAAACGGGGGAGGTGCCATTGTTGTGGAAGGAGCAAAAATAGAGTTACAACAATATCTTGCAACAAATGTAATAGAATGGTTTGTAAAGAACACTCTGTTACAATTTGTGCAAATTGTAATTTAGTAGACGCAAACGAGGAAGAAAACGAAAGTGAATAGCACACATATTCTCAAATATGTTCATTTGTGGATGATTATTTACTCCTATTTTTTAGATTTATATACTAGTTTTATAATATATACAAGAATCTCAAGGTTATTTTTAGAGAAAAAGAAGTGGTTGAGTTTTTGTTCTTATATTTGTTACTAATCTTTATATTTTCGTTATGTATTATTTTTTATGTTAAGACATTCTCTTAAATATATGCCTACATTTATTATAAACAATATATGTACTAAAAATACCTAGTTGTGGCTTTTATTTGCGTTTTTAGTCGGTGGTGTACAGAATACACCTCGCACGTAGTTATGACTAATGGAGGGGCGCCCGTAGTTAAAGGTTAAAAGACATATTTTTATGTAACTTTGTTATTATTTATGACTTTTTATGTTTATTTTTTCTAGAAGTTCGTGCAGTTTTTCACAATTGTTTAAATAAATTATAAAATAAACCAAGTTTAATTTAGAAGGTCTCAAATAAATGGTTTTTTACAACCTTAAAAAACAAAAATAAAAACTTTTAATTAGGAAAGAACTATTGAAAAAGTTGAAAATGATGATTTTCTGTGATTTTGCTATAAAATCAATGTTGTCGTTATTTTAAACTGATGCTGTTGGCATAAATCCATATTTTCATACTAAAACTTAAATTTGTTCAATGATTCGTTTTAAAACAAATTACTTTACATTTTATTTTTTGTTTATTGGAATAAAGAGCGATGTTTTGAAGCTGGTATTTTGGAATCTCCATAGAATAAATTTAAATACAACAAATAAACACGTATTAATTTTTTGTATTATATCGATATTGTACGTAAATTTACAAAACATTAATAAAGTAAACACAATTTAAATCATGAATGTGTTGCTTGTGTGAGTCCATTTCAAATAGGTAACGAAATAATAAATAAGACTTACTCACAATCAATTTAATTTAACTATCAGACGACCGGTTTCGCTTTCTACAATATGCAAAGCATCTTCAGGTCTCGATACAAAGTTAAATAAATGATGCCGGTACTCTATTAATTTATTATTGATGGATGGTAGAACATGGTTGTAACTACTATGTATTGTTGAATGGAGAACTCAATTCTGCTATTGTAGTTGTATGACAGTACACGGAAAGTTCTTGAGGAGATAGATTTGATCCAATGAAGCAGATATATGTGTGTGATTGTTTGTTAACATCACTTTTCATCACTGTTACATCACTTTCTTTTAACAAACAGTCACACACATATCTCTGCTTCATTGGATCAAATCTATCTCCTTAAGAACTTCCCATTTACTGTCATACAACTACAATAACAGACAACAATACATAGTAGTTTCAACCATGTTCTACCATCCATCAATTAATAGAGTACCGGCATCATTTATTTAACTTTGTATCGAGACTTGAAGATGCTTTGCATATTGTAGAAAGCGAAACCGGTCGTCGGATAGTTAAATTAAATTGATTGTGAGTAAGTCTTATTTATTATTTCTTTACCTATTTTAAACACAATTTGTTTATTGTAATTATTATCAATATAGTATTTTCCGTTCGATTTTTTATAATGTAAATGTTTAAATTTACCATTTTACCAATTTACCAAATTTTGAAATATGTCCAAAAATGTGGTTTTTGGATATATTTCAAATGCCTCATATGTGTTGCCAAACTATATTAGAGGATTTGAGCCACACAATAAAGAAACAAGTAACATTTATTGTCACTCTAAACAATATATCAAAGGATATAGTTTTTGCTTATCTTTAGTGAAATATTTTAAATCAATTGATTATATAAATAGTATATTCCGACCGATACAATGAAATAAGATTACGAGACTACAACGATCCCCAATTGAAGTATTGGCTGTAAGTCTACACAAATATATTTTAAACAAATAAATTTTAAAAACACCAGAAGTTTAAGTTTTAATCGCAAGAATTACAGGGCAAAAGAGAAACTGATCCTCAGGTTTGAAAGAACGAAAATTAGAAAATAGGTATCACAATATACAGAAAATTGAAAGCGATTTATAAAGGTCCTGGTTCAACGTCGGAAAAGACTCTCTGTGTGTGGTGACGATTTGAATGTATAAACAATAATAACTATTTTGGAACAAACTTTATCAAACTTTGATTTTTCTTGAACAACGACATTTTTGTTAATAAATTTGTAAATAGTTTCAGAACTTCACAAAATTATAAAGTAAGCACTGGGAGATAATAAATATAAAAATTTGAGTTTATTTCTAGCACATGCAATTATAACGTCATAATTTAAAACTTTAAAAATTTAAGTAAATAATTTTTTTTGTTTACCTGTTGAACAGTATATCTTGGTAAAGTGGATTTGAACTGTTGAAACACATCGTCAATATATCCGTGCCATCTATAAAACATGGGATCACGCATGGTTGTAGCAGTGTCGCCCATTACACCAAAAGACTCCTAAAATTTTAATTTAAAGAAATCCTTAAAATTATTAAATGTTAAAAAATTAACATTAGTAGAAATCCTTTAAGATTAGAGATTGGAGATCCAATTCAGAGATTTCTTAATTGCCGAAACTGAAATTCAAATATTTGTCTTCTGCCCTTTTTACAATAAGGTAGGTTCGCCAAATAAAGCCCGGTTCCTAATAAAGCCCACTTGCCCATATTCCTCAGGATGGACAAATAATGGCAGTATGCTGCAATGTACAGATGCAGTAGAGCCATCTAGGTGCAAATTGTTACACTTAGTTGAGCAGCGACGCGAACTGTCGCTTTTATATGATCATTCGTTTACAGTGGGCAATGGGTAAACATCCAATCTAATATTGAGGTTAGTATGCTTTTGTAATTTAATACGATTATTAGTGCGATTTTTTTTATTTTGCATGACATTTGTGTACTTATTAGTTGTACTTTCATAGTACCTGAATTACCATAGAAGTACCATAATTAGTTTTAATAGTTTATTAAAACGTAAATAATGGTAATTTCTAAAAACATTGATCACCTACAGTATTGCTAATAAGGCCCGGGTGGGCCTTATTAAGACTACGGGGGGGGGGGGGGGAAGCTTGTTAAGACCACTACAATAACACGTTTTATAAGTTTTTAACTTTGTTTCAGAAAGAATACTAAAAAGCTTAAGATGCCTAGAGCTTTACGGACTGAAGAACAAATGGCTTTGGCCTTGCAAGCAGTTAAAAATGGGATGTCAGTAAGAACAGCCGCCAAAGAATTTAATATTGCCCGTCGAACACTTAGAAATCATTTGCTTAGTATAAAAGCGGAAAAGAAACTTGGACGCCCTTCATGTTTAACTCCCCAACAAGAATCTGAGTTGTGTGGAAAAATTTTTAGGCTAGCTGACGTTGGAATGCCTCTGACATCAACAGTGATAAGACGTTCTGTCCATGAATATTGCCAAAGAAATGGCATATCTGCACCTTTTATCGATAAAAACTTGGCTGGTCGAAAACGGCTCAAACTTTTTTTAAATCGACATCCCGAAGTAGTTAAAAGAAAATCTCAATTCATGAATCCAGCTAGAGCCGCCAAATTAAACAGATTCATAGTCAATGACTATTTTGAAAAGCTACGCGGAGTTATGTTGAAGCTTAATATCCTGCAAAGCCCTCAACGCGTTTTTAATATTGACGAGAAAGGTTGCCGCCTAAACCTTCATAAATCACAACAGGTATATGCTCGTAAAGGTGTCAAACGAGTTCATTTGATTTCGCAAGAGCACGCTGAGAATGTGTCAATCGTCGGTTGTGGAAATGCTGTAGGACAAATAATTCCACCTATAATCTTGTTCAAAGGAAAAAGAAAGAAGAATAAATGGTATGACAATCTTCCTGCTGGAACAGTTATTGAAATGACCGAGAAATGAAGTAAAACTACGCCAGTTTTCATTAAGTGGGTACAAGATTTTGCTGTACAAGCCAATAGGAAAAATACTGCTTATTTTTGACGGAGCATCGTCCCATCTGGATGCAGGTATTGTTGATGAAGCCGAGTCGCATGAAATTACGCTTTTTTGCCTGCCAAGTAATTGTACATATGAACTGCAACCTATGGACAAGGCGGTATTTAAAGCCTTCGAATCTTACTGGGACGACGAAGTTATCACCTACTGGACAAATAAACCAGATAGAACGATCAATAAATTTTCGTTTGGCACAATTTTCTCAAAAGTATGGCCAAAAGCAACTACAGCATAAAATGTTATTTCAGGTTTTCGTGCTACGGGAATATGCCCGTATGATCCGAGTGTCATTCCTGACATAGCTTTTTGCCCATCAGAAATAACAGAAAATAAATTAGACTCGGAAGATTCTACTATTCCATCAGCTTCGACTTCCGCAACGAATAATCCTATTGGAAGCTCCACTCCAGACAGAAAAAAGAAAATAAAAGCTCTAAAGGAGAAAAATAGGCAAGATAGCTCTGAGAGTTCTGACGGTTCTGACAATGAATTTTCAGTACATGACAGCTCAGAAGAAGAAAACGAAATGTCAGTAAGTTTTAACGCAGTGTTAATAACACCAGAATTGGAAACTAGAAAACGCAAAGGTGCTAGAAAAAAATCCCTGAACTATCGAGCACAGGAAGTCACAAAATCATTGTTTGATGATGCTGGTTTAAATGACCCCAAAAACCAATCAAGAAAAGGAAAAAAACGTGGCAAACGGAAAAATAGTCAAAAAACAACTAAAAAAAGGAGAAGAGAAAAATAAACACAGCTCACTTGAAACCTCAAAAAACAAAGAAGAACGAAAAGATACTTGGTATTGTTTCGTCTGCAATGAGGATGTCGTTAAGGATATGAGACTTTGTGACAGCTGCAAAAGATATATCCATGAAAAGTGTGTAGGACTTTCAGCAGATGATAAAGACTTAGTTTTCATATGTCCAGACTGTTTGCAATAATTATTTTAAGTACCTATTATTTTTTACAAAATAAATGTCCTACATGCCACCTTTGTTTAATTTGGTTAATGTATAGTTGCACCAATAGACCTTAAGCTTAAGACGTACGTGGAACGTCAATGCGACATAAGCTGAACTGGGCTAAACTGGAGCTGAACATCTGTTGGTGCAATTAGGCATAATGGTCACATTTAAAAAGTGGGCCTTATTAAGAACATGGTGTTCCTAATTAGGCCCAGAAGCAACTATTTTTTAAAGACTAAAAAGTAACAACTCATAAAACTTTTAACAAAATTTAACAATCTCATTTAAATATGTGATTTATTTTCTCTGTGGTTTTCAGATTTATATCGTGATTTTATTTATCAAAAAACAACTAACAAACATTAAGTGGGCCTTATTTGGTCAACTTACCTTATATAAAAAAGACAGATTGATGCATTTACCAGGGAATCTACAATTTGCATTTCACGTTCACGACGGTAAATATCTTTTGCGAATTAGTTTTTAATAGCCCGAACATGAGTAAATAAATAAAGCAGCAAGACGTTTGAGATTTAATTTTAATGCAGAGTTACTGCCATTTGCTTATACCGACGCATTTCATACATAAAATTAAATACCTTATGTTATCCAGATATAAGCCGTATGGCTAAATCACTTTTCTTCTAAGGAAAAAATTTACTTAATCCCAAAGAACTGACACATAAAAATTATTAATCTTCGGAGGGAATCCCTAGTACACATTTAGACGTCGCGAGCAGTATTGCTTTTGCATGACTTTATATAGATTGTCGAATCAATAAACTATTATATTTCCTTAATTAGCATTTAAGTCAGCGCCTCATGTATTTTATCCAGTGGTAACTTTTACAAATAAAGTGTAATGAGCTTTGTAAAGTAAAAAGTGAGGTACTTGAAAGTATTTTCGAAGGAGCTTCTAAAGAAGAGTTAATCAGTGAGATGGAGGCAGAGGATAAATTTAATACAGTGCAAGGTACTGTTACGATTTTAAATGTTATGGCATATAGAACTGTAAATATTTTATGACTAATTCTTTTTTATTGATTCTCGTAATTTGTAGGTCAAAATATACCTGAGCTTCGCTACCAGTTGTTTACAGAAATCTCTAGACACTAATTTTAGTGAGTCATCCACGTCTCGAGGTTGAAAAACGAGTCGAGCGCCTTCACCAAAATACGAGATTATTCAGGAAGTTTGCCGAAAGTTCCAGATGACCACAGTTGTGTATATAAATGAAAGATTTTTGTATTTGAGTCAGTCATAAGAAGATCGGTAAACGCGATATTTAAATGTAACGAAACGTGAAATAAATACATTTGTAAAGTTATTTAATAAATTAGTAATTAGCTATCGTGAGTTTTAATAAATTAGAATATAGACAATAAACTAGAATAAAGACAAATAAATTAGAACTAAATAAACTTCACAGTGGTGCAGAAGTGGGATTGTAGATAAATTTAATTTGATTTTTGAAAAAGACTTTTGAACTTTTGAAAGGTATTGTTCGTCGGGAACATCCGCGTAGTCCAGTAGTGATCGTTGTACGAAAGAACATTTAAAAAGTACGTGTGTGCCTGACCAAAGATGCTGCTAGTAGAACTTTCAGTGAAACAGTTGCGTGAGCAACTAGAAGAACGCGATGAAGACTGCAGCGGGTCCAAGAAGATCCTCCAAGAACGACTGAAGACTGTTCTCAACAAGAATGGAGACGACCCAGAGACATTCCAGTTCCAGTCAGCAGAAGAAGCCGTTTTAACGAAAATAATTGATGGAAAATTCGAGACTGTTTCCAAAAGATTCGATGAAACGTCACAAATGATTGAAGAATCTTCGAAACAAAATGATAGTAAATTTGAGAACGTCTCGCAAATGATTGAGGAGACCTCTAAAAAAAATGATGATAAATTCGAGAACGTTTCCAAAAGATTGGATGAAACGTCTCAAATTATTAAAGAAGTAGGTAGACAAAACGACGAGAAACTCGAAAATGTGTCTAGAAGATTCGACGAGAAATTTGAAAATGTTTCTCAAATGATGGAAGAAACTTCTAAAAAGAATAATGAGAAATTTGAAGAAGTCTCTAAAACATTTGATAAAGTTGAAGAGAAAATCAAACAGTTAGAGACCATGATAACTAACACAAGAGTGCTACCACCAATTAATACGGTAGCTTTAGATCCGGTAGAGATAAAAGAAGACGAGACAAAATGTAAGTTGGAAACACGGCCGAAATTTGAAGGAAGTGGAAGTTCCGTTCATGTCAAAGTCCCAACTTTCGACGGAAAATCATCATGGAACAACTACATGAAACAGTTCGAATCAGCTGCAAGAGTGAATGGATGGTCTGAAAAAGAAAAGGCTGTAAACCTGACTATCGCTCTTCGAGGAGATGCCTTAGATGTGCTCCAGACCATAGCCGTAGAGGAGACGGATGATTTCGAACAACTGAAGAAGAGGTTAAATATGCGATATGGCCACGAACACTTGGAGCATGTATATCAGTCGCAGCTCAAAAATCGAAGACAAAAGAAAGATGAGGCTCTTCAAGAATATGAAGTAGATATCGCCAGATTAGTGCGATATGCTTATCCAACAGCTCCCGAAGACATGATGGAAAAGTTGGCCGTTCAAACGTTTATTGATGGTCTTCGTGATCATGAGATGCAAAGAACACTACGATTAGCTCGTCACAAGACGCTGGTTGATGTCTTATCCGCCGCCCTCGAATACGAGTCAGCTACGCAGGCCTCTGGCGGTTACAGTAAAGTTAGGACTGTAAAAGAGGAAGAAGATGAAGATAAACTGAACCAGCTCGTTAATATGATGAAAAGCATGACATACAAGAAGACGAAGACCATAAGATGCTGGAATTGTGTCGAAATAGGACACGTACGAAGTTCATGTAAGCATCCTAGGTACGACACAAATCAAGAAACTCACCATCAGGAAAACTAGAACGGGTCGGCCTTAGGGGGGCAGCTTCGACCCAGAACTTTTCCAAAGACCCTCTCATACTAATAGCTTCTTTGAAATGTCGTGAAGATAGTGTATATGTAGATGGAGAAATAAATGGTAAAAAGCATACGTTGTTGGTGGATACGGGAGCGACCAGAAGCATTATTCGCCCGACAGTTATAAACAGCCGTAAGAAACTGTTACCAACGAGGTTGCGACTGCGGACCGCTACAGGTGAAAATGCTAACATTCATGGAGAAATCCAGGTACAATTAGGAATTGGAGCAGAAAAGTTCGTCCATACTGTTATAGTTGCTGACATCGAAGAGGATGTTATATTAGGAATGGACGTAATGAATACGCATGGATTCCAATTGGATTTTAAAAATAAAGTAATCAAAGTTGGTAACGAGGAGGTATTTCTCCATCCACATGATGACAACACTATGCAAGCAGCCGTTAAAGAAGATACAGTCGTGCCTGCGAGAAGTGAAACAATCATAGTAGCGCGGCTACAGGGAATTGTGGACGAAGGGTCACCTGTTATGATGGAGCCTTGGAACCATGACGACGAAGTTGGCCGTGGAATCATAATTGGAAAGGAATTGGTGACCTCGGCTAAAGAAATTCCTGTTAGACTTATCAATGTCAATGACTACCCAGTGACCATCAAGAAAGAGACAAAAGTAGGAACTTGTGTACCTGTGACATCCATAATCCGTCAGACGACAACGTCTGATAATTCCAACGACAAATTTGATCAAATGGTTGCAGCTGCTGGACAGTCTCTGAATCAGATTGAGAAAAGGAAATTAAGGGAATTTCTTCGGCAGTATCGTGATATTTTCGTACCGAAAGGAGGAAAGACGGGAAGAACTACCGTTGTTAAGCATAGAATTGATACTGGTAATGCTAAGCCAATTCGTCAAACAGCTCGACGATTACCACAGGCGAAAAGAGAGGAAGCTGAAACGATTGTTCAGGAAATGAAGAAAGACGGGGTGATAGAACCTTCTACGAGCCCATGGGTCTCTCCGGTAGTCCTGGTTAAGAAGAAAGACGGAACAACGAGGTTCTGTGTGGATTACCGTTTGCTGAACAACGTTACCAAGAAAGATAGTTATCCTCTGCCTCGGATTGATGACACATTAGACACATTGGCTGGAAGTAAATTATTTTCTACTTTGGATTTGAAGTCTGGATACTGGCAGGTAGAAATGGACCCGGTAGATAAAGAAAAGACAGCCTTCACCACAGGATCTGGATTATGGCAATTCAACGTTATGCCATTTGGACTTTGTAACGCTCCTGCGACATTTGAGAGACTTATGGAAAATGTGTTGAGAGGGTTATCTTGGAAAACGTGCCTAGTTTATCTAGACGACATAATCGTCTTGGGGGAGACATTTGAGGACCATCTGAAGAATTTAGAAAACGTTTTTAATCGACTTAAAGCTGCCCAATTGATGTTAAACCCCAAGAAGTGCCAGCTATTTCAAGGTAAAGTCAATTATCTGGGTCATATAGTCAGTAAAGAAGGAGTGGCCGTGGATAAGGGAAAAATCGTTTCCATTAAGGAATGGCCAAAACCAACTGACAAACATCAAGTGAGAAGTTTTCTTGGACTATGTACTTATTACCGGAGGTTTATTAAGAAGTTTGCAGATATCGCTAAACCATTAACGCGACTTACAGAGGAAGCAAGAGAATACCGCTGGGATGTAGACTGCCAAAATGCCTTTGAGACCTTAAAAAAGCATTTAATCACAGCACCGATTTTAGGGTATCCACTGCCAGAAGGAGAGTTCATCTTAGATACAGATGCAAGTAATGTGGGAATTGGAGGAGTGCTGTCCCAGATTCAGGGAGGACAGGAAAGAGTCCTTGGATATTTCAGTAAAGTTCTCTCAAAACCTGAGCGGAATTATTGCGTCACGAGAAGAGAACTTCTGGCAGTAGTGAAATCAGTAGAGCACTTCTATCAATACCTCTATGGAAGGAAGTTTTTAATCCGAACCGACCATGCCGCCCTTAAGTGGTTGATGCAGTTTAAGAATCCAGAGGGTCAGATAGCCAGGTGGATCGAACGACTCCAAGAATATGATTTTAAGATTGAGCACCGGGCCGGAGTTAGCCACCGAAACGCTGATTCTCTTTCCAGAAGGCCATGCCCAGCAGAGTGTTCTCACTGCAACAAAACGGAATTCAAGGAAGCAGCAGTGCTAAGAACGACGGTGGTCCACGACGACTGGACGCCTACCAAGATCAGGGAAGAACAAGAGAGAGATCCAGTTATACAGAAAATCCGAAAATGGAAAGAAGAAAACCGTCGACCACCTTGGCAAGAAATATCGAACCTAGGCTCAATAGTTAAGACGTATTGGGCCCAGTGGGACTCATTTATCATGGAAGATGGCTTGCTCAAACGAGTCCTGGAAAATGATGACGGTTCAGAGAAGAGAAGACAGTTGGTGATTCCAAAGAGCAGAATAGCCGAAGTACTTCGTCAGTTACACGACAGTCCATCAGGAGGGCATTTTAATGTGAAAAAGACCCTTCAGCGAATTCGGGAACGGTTTTATTGGATGAACAGTTCCGACGATGTAAAAGACTGGTGTAAGAAATGTACTATTTGTGCTACGAGTAACGGGCCTTATCGAAAAAGGAGAGCTCCTATGAGACAATATAATGTTGGAAGCCCGTTTGAAAGAATAGCTTTGGACATTGCTGGGCCATTTCCAGAAAGTGATAATGGAGGCAAGTACATGTTGGTAGTAATGGATTACTTCACTAAGTGGGTCGAGATTTACGCACTTCCAGACCAGAAGGCCGCCACCGTTGCAGATAAGTTGATCCAAGAATATATCAGCCGATTTGGAGTGCCTTTGGAGATCCATAGTGACCAAGGCAGGAACTTCGAAAGCGATTTATTCCAAGGAATATGTGATAGACTAGGTATGAAGAAAACAAGAACTACGGCTTATCATCCGCAATCGGATGGTATGGTAGAACGAATGAATAGAACAGTTGGCAAGTATTTGACAAAGATGGTATCCGATCATCAGCGAGACTGGGACCAATATCTTCCGTTCTTCACAATGGCCTACAGATCTGCTGTTAATGAATCAACAGGCCAGACACCAGCCAGAGTCCTATTCGGACGCGAGATGCGACTACCTTGTGATCTAGAGTTTGGGTGTCGACCTGGAGAAGATGTAGCAGGTGAAGATTATGTGATCGAATTACGAAGAAGAATGGACGATGTACACGAGTTGGTCCGTTCCCATCTCCAAATCGCTAGTGACCGAATGAAGAAACGGTACGATACACAAGCCGAAAAGGGGTGTTTTAAGAAGAACGATAAAGTCTGGCTTTATAACCCCAAAAAGCGAAAGGGTTGTTCTCCCAAATTGCAGCAGTTTTGGGAAGGTCCATACCTCATTATGGAGAAGATCAATGATGTTATTTACCGAATAAGCAAGATTCCGAGAGGAAAGCCGATGATAGTACACCATAACCGGTTGGCGTCTTTCGAGGGTGACCACGACGTAGATGAAGAAGTGGAAGTAAACCAAGTCCAAGATGTGTCTGACCTCACGTTTGAGGAATTCATGGGTGCCTATGGAGGTACCGGTAAAGCAAGACATGGTGTTACCACTGAAGAAAGGCAAGATCTACTCGCGCTTCCCGATGACTACTCACTGGCCCTTACCATCCCGGCCAGTATCAAAGATGCACCAGGGTTGGCATCCGTCTTTCGAAGGAAGTTTGGTCGAGTTGCAGAACTTCAATGCCAAGTGCCAGCTCCTGGTAAAACCTTGAAACTTCAAGATGCATCACGTTACCTTTTCTACCTGGTAACAAAAGACACTGCCCGTGACCAACCTACCTACCGAGATGTATGGGAAGCCTTACTTCAGTTGAGAGAGCACGTACTAGAGTCCGACGTGCAAAAGTTAGCCATGCCAAAGTTGGAGTGCCGCCAATTAGATTGGAGGGTTATACGAAACATGGTGGAGGAAATCTTTAAAGACACCGAAGTCCAGGTGTTAGTCTGTTGCAATCCGCATAGTTACTGCTGCGGAGAGAAAACCGTCCCTTGTCATTTCTATACAACTGGAAGTTGTAAAAGAGGGTCCAGTTGCCGATATCAGCATGTCGTTCAAGTTCCAGTCCCGACAAGGTTCCAGGAGGAACCATCTTTTAAGAGGGGGGCAATGTTACGATTTTAAATGTTATGGCATATAGAACTGTAAATATTTTATGACTAATTCTTTTTTATTGATTCTCGTAATTTGTAGGTCAAAATATACCTGAGCTTCGCTACCAGTTGTTTACAGAAATCTCTAGACACTAATTTTAGTGAGTCATCCACGTCTCGAGGTTGAAAAACGAGTCGAGCGCCTTCACCAAAATACGAGATTATTCAGGAAGTTTGCCGAAAGTTCCAGATGACCACAGTTGTGTATATAAATGAAAGATTTTTGTATTTGAGTCAGTCATAAGAAGATCGGTAAACGCGATATTTAAATGTAACGAAACGTGAAATAAATACATTTGTAAAGTTATTTAATAAATTAGTAATTAGCTATCGTGAGTTTTAATAAATTAGAATATAGACAATAAATTAGAATAAAGACAAATAAATTAGAACTAAATAAACTTCACAGTACTATCAACTTAAGTTCAAATATAATTAAAGACCTAATAATTTCAGTGTCATCAAATGTTAAACGTGAGCGCAAATAAAAAAATAAGACAATAAGACAAAAAAAAGCAGGCTTGAAAGATTAATTTCTCTTTTGGTCTTAGTTAAAAGTAGTGCATGATGATCCATCAATTAATATAAACAATAAAATGACTTATTTTAGACAAGCTGCTGTATAGGGCAGTAAGTTCAAACGCTTGGTGGAGAGTTTTTCTGCAGTAGTTAATAATTAATCAAATATTATTTAGAGTTAGCCAACTAGGCTTGGCAGAGGATCTTCAGAATGAAGTAGATATTAGAGAAAAGTTAATTTCGAGTTGAGTTTCTTGTAGTCCTTGTGATATTTCTGAACTTTATGATATAATTAAAAGTCAAATTCGTTCACTTGAGAACATAGGCATAACTACTGACAGAAGATATGATTCGACTATGACTATAACTTCAGTTTTTACGGCCTTCTTGTTTCGTTTTAAGATTGAGTGGATTAATGAGCTTTTCACAGAATAGAGTGAACAAAAAACATTGATTTGACAATAGAAGGTTTTAATGTACCGACTATAAATATAAATACATATATCCAATAGCCTTGTTGTCATTAAAAAATTGTAATAATCTAAGCAAGGTACTGATCAGCCCGTAGCGACTGCTGCTGCGTTCATAAATTATAAGGTTTGCAGGTGTGTTTTTTTATAAAGGGGACCATGACAGTACAAATTGTTTAAAAGCAGTAAAATTTACTATGGAACAAACACGACAAATATTTGACTTAATAATAGACAGAACGAGTGTTGTAAGAAATAGGAATACCATTAATATTCTGACCTTTAATTAACCAGATGTAGTAACGTTTATTAAAACACAGCTACTTAGATGGGCTGGACACATAATACGAAAGTCTAACAACATGATTGCAAAAAGCTATCGACAGATACACCTGTGAGAAGAAGAAGCAGAGGCCGATCGCGAATAAGGTGGTTAGATAGAGTTAAGATCGACTTATGAATACTAGTCATCAGAAGATGGCAACACGTTGACAGGAACCGAACAGAATGTCAACGAATCTTTGATCAGGCCAGAATCCAGAGAGGGTTGTCGAGCCAAAGATGATGATGAATATTATTATTATTACAAGTTAAATTAAATCGGAGGCTTTCACAATAAAATAAAGTATGTGATTCAACTTTACGCTATAATTTGTAACCATTCAAGAGCAGGATGGATAGTTGGACATGTGACTATGAGTTTATATCAGAGAATAAAAATAATAAACCAAAGTGTCGCTGAGTGGTTAAGTCACAATAGTTTGATTAAATCTTTAATAAGTGTAATGAAAATTATATGAAAAATGTAAAAGGAGGAAAATATGATACAGAGAACACTAAATCTTAGATGAATTATGAAAAGCTGTAGATCTCATTCTGGTGGACAAAATGTATAATTTAAATCAATATATCTTAAATATTACAAAATTCACATAAAACTGGCAATTCTTAAAGGATCCGGAGATATTTTGATTACCCGCGGCAAACGTTGGCTCATGTTTCATAGCTTCTATGTCAAGTTTCTGTAAGGAAACATCGGATCCAGAAGGTATGTCTGCTATAATTCTTGACACTCATTCTTTAAAGATCTGCTGTCCTCTAAATATCTTTCATCAACCGCCTTTTTTCTGAAGAATCACAGGGTCGTAAAGACATGTAATCCCGTACTAACTTCAAACTCTTCAGTTCATTTTCGTGACTAATTGTAAAAATACGCTATTTATCAGTTCTTGTCGCTTCTATGTGAGTAACCAATATATTTACATGTAACAATAAAACACTGAAAACTTTGTTTTCAAACTTCCACAAAATTTATTTTAAATCTTATCACTACAGCTGTTTCGGCTGATTGCCTTTCTCAAGTGATCTATTTTTGGCTTGGGTTTACAAATTTATAGTCTCTAATGAAATAGGTTCAGGAGGGGAGAACTGTTTGTCTCAAGTTGGTCATTCAGAATTATATCTGTGTTTGAATTGAGAATTATTTAAGAATTCTATTGTTTTGTTATTATATTCTATTTTATCTATAGCAATAGTAGTGTTACCTTTGTCTGCTTTTGCAACACAATGTTGTTTTCTATTGATTTATTTTTAATTGAAATTACTGTTTTATTCTCTTTGTAACAGGAATTCTTAGTTTCACTACACACATCTGTACTGATTTCAAAACATCCCGTATTCAAACAGTTTTTATATTGGTGGAGATACGTAGATGACGTACTGGTATGTTTCACAGGAACTAACAGGCAACTCGACCAATTTTTATCATATATTAATTCACTTCATAGTCACATGGAATTTACAATAGAAACAGAACAAAATCAATCCATAAATTTTTTAGATTTAAAAATTAGCAGACTTCAAAACAAACATGACTTCTCCATATTTCATAAACCTACCCATACTGACACGACTATACATAATTCATCATCCCATCCAACACAACATAAACTGGCAGCTTATCATAGTATGTTACATAGATTAATAGAAATTCCGATGTCAAAATACAACTTTGAGACAGAATTAAATATAATTAAGCAAATAGCAGTAAACAACGGATACAACGAACAAACAATTAATAAAATGTTAAATCAAAAACTACACAAGAAAGCCCTGAAATTAGTATTTCCACCACCAGAGAAAAACCCAGTACCTTCTGCTCGATTACATATACAGGCAAAATAACAATAAAAATTGCCAAACACATAAAAAAGAAAGGAATAACACCAGCTTTCCGAACACATAACAACCTAGGCAAATATATTAAAAATAACAAGAGCCAAAATAAAAAATAATTTTTTAGATTTAAAAATTAGCAGACTTCAAAACAAACATGACTTCTCCATATTTCATAAACCTACCCATACTGACACGACTATACACAATTCATCATCCCATCCAACACAACATAAACTGGCAGCTTATCATAGTATGTTACATAGATTAATAGAAATTCCGATGTCAAAATACAACTTTGAGACAGAATTAAATATAATTAAGCAAATAGTAGTAAACAACGGATACAACGAACAAACAATTAATAAAATGTTAAATCAAAAACTACACAAAAAAGCCCTGAAATTAGTATTTCCACCACCAGAGAAAAACCCAGTACCTTCTGCTCGATAACATATACAGGCAAAATAACAATAAAAATTGCCAAACACATAAAAAAAAAGGAATAACACCAGCTTTCCGAACAAATAACAACCTAGGCAAATATATTAAAAATAACAAGAGCCAAGATAAAAAACACTTACCTAAATAGTGGTGTGTACAAACTTCAATGTGGCGACTCTCCAAAAACTTACATCGGTCAAACTGGTAGAAACTTTGATAAACGAATAGCAGAACATAAAAGGGCTTTCAAGAATAGAAAAACAGATTCGACATACGCACTTCACCTTCTAGATCATAATCATTCTTTTAATGACAAATTTAAAATTCTTCACATTCAAAATAAAGGCCTTAAGCTATCTTTGTTAAAATCTATGGAAATCAACAAATTAAAAAACACAGATATAATTCTGAATGACCAACTTGAGACAAATAGTTATCCCCTCCTCAACCTATTTCATTAGAAACTATAATTTTGTAAACCCAAGCCAAAAATACATCACTTGAGAAAGGCAATCAGCCGAAACAGCTGTAGTGATAGGATTTATAATAAATTTTGTGGAAGTTTGAAAACAAAGGTTTCAGTGTTTTATTGTTACATAAAATGAATTTCCATCAAGTAACGATCGAATCCATTAATATATTTACAAGTTATTGTCGTCGACACCCACCAAATATAATGCTAATTTGTTCATTCAAAATATTTTGTTCGCTGCTTCGTGAATAATTTTTAAATATTTTCTCTAGACAAGACTCTACTATATGTTTTTCTACATGTTTTTCTGTCATCCAGTGCTGTAATTTTTCATATTCCTTGTCGTAAGCATCTCACGACTTATGTGGTAGTAACTTTTACGTTGCATCTTCAACCAGAGTAACGGCTTTCACACAATGACACTAAGAGCCATGACCAATCACGGGGAAATAAAATGTAAGTGTCAATATAATATAATGATAACAGTCACCAAAGCCACCTCGTCGTATTACAAAATAACACCAAAATAATTATGAATAAAAAAGTCCAAAATTGTGGGTGGCAAGTTCATTCGGTTCAATCGAAAAATAATGCTTTAAGAAAATTCGCAAATGAAATTATTTCACAGGATGTTTCAAAGTTATCATAATAAAACCACGTTTTAATTAACCCCGTAGAATAAGTCAAATATAAAATTTTATTGAAAAACTGACTACACCAAATTAAAATTTATAAATTTATACACAGTGTGCTAAAAAATGATCAAAATAGGGTTAAAAATAAAAAAATTGAAATACTTTGAATATGACCAAAATTTTACCCGTTGCGTTTTTTTGCATCTAAAGTAAAGATGTACATAATAATATCTATTTTTTTTTTAGTTAAGAATAAAAGATTATCTCAAATCGGTTACTTACAAGATGTCTATGATCGGGGTCATGCACATAAGATGTAAAAACATGTCCCATGTTATGTAAATCTCCGTAAAAATCTCGATCTGGAGACAGAATACTTGACTCGATAATATTTCCCAATATATCAATTCCTTCATTTTCGGTAAGTTCAACAAAAGTTCCATTAGCCTAAAATATACAGAGAATACATATATATGAAAATGAAATTGTATAAACATGTATAGAAATATGAAAATAAAATTATACTTTAACTAATAAAATTTACCCTTCTCGCTCGTCCACTGTGAATCACCTCAAAAACACGGTCTCTCCACCTTTCAAGGTCATCAATATCTTGAGTTACTTGATCAGTTTCTCGTCGAAGATTGGCCCAGGTCTGGTTGGCCACTCGAGAAGGCCAACCTCTGCTTGCCACTAAACTATCCAATTTTGGAAAGTAAGCTTCAGGGATAGGTTTTCTCCAATCAATAAATCGTTCAACACGTGAAAGTGAATTACACAGACGTTCGAAGTTATACCTGAAACATGCAAAATATGTTAAAAGAAGATAAACATTTTAATTCTCCAGTAGAATAGAAACCTCAAAAATTGGATTTTGGTGGTGCCTGGGGATTTCCCCATTTTATAAAGTTCAAAATAGATCAAATCAAGGTTTTTTAATAGGTTATATAAAATTGGAAGTCACTAACTCCTTTACGACATTCAACAAAAATAGAGGGAAACACCTTTGAACCCCCAAAAAACTTTTTTTTTTATTTGGTTAAACGGGGTTTTGCGAGTTTGTGCATCGTAAAGTACATTTTTGAGATCCATTAAAGGATTATTCGGGGATTTTTACTAAATTTACTTAACTTTTTTTACCTTTCTATGTCATTAAAGAGCATGTTTTTAATTATTTTATAAAATAACATGAGAATTCTCATAATCAGATAAGTTTTCAGAGTTGTTTTGTGTTGTTTGGCGTTTTTGCTTAATTTTTCCATCTTTTATCACCTTTAAATACTATCTGTTTATTTATTTATTTTTTTTGTCGCCAAAAGTTGATCCTGATCTGTTAATAAAAGAATTGAAAATATTCTTTACTCGATCGTATTAACTACACCAAGCAATATCTTCTGAAATAATCTACGAAGACGTTAACTTAGATTTAAGTTATTGCAAGAGCTGCAAGAAATAATTTGGTTTGACATCAACAGCAAAACCTATAAATGTTATTTGCATCATGGTTTGGAGTGTTAAATAATACTGCTATAGGTGAGCAAATGGCAACAGGTAGAAGGTTGTTATTCGCATGTGGCTACCTTGCTATACTATTTATAACATGGAAGATATTTGGCAAAAATCATTAATCTTACACTGTTTGACAATACAGGTGACATACCTATAATAGAGGAAGACAGTGATGAATCCTAAGAAGTATAATATATTAACATGTATTTTACTTAAATTAATTATTGTATTTTATTTTTGTATCCTATCCAAAAAATATTAAAATTACTAAGAGTTTATCAGCATATTCAGGGTAAGGATTCAGATGCACCAAGCTAAAAACAATATTGATTAAATACAAACCAGTGCTAACATTATCTTCCCGAAACACTTAAAACATATACATTTATATTTGTATACCTAATACCTACTTCCTATTTCAATTGGTAATATCACTTCCCTCAAGAACTTCCCCGCTAAGAGTCAAACAGTTACAATAAAACCGATCATCACCCATCACCAGCAATCCAGGATAGTTTGAACTAGGTTTTCGAAATCACTAATTAATAATTCTTGTACCGGCATGTAAGTAGTATTTTGTTTATTTACTAGTTTATTTCAATTTATTAGATTATCTGATGCCAATTTGTGGGTTTTTACTTTTGTCTGCTTCATCAATTTTTATTCATATTAATAATGACAGACATATAATATTGACATAATTACTGTAACTGATATCTTTATGACAACACCCCAATATTGGTTTTTGTTATTTCAGCATTTAATATACCTGGTACCGTTAGACTTGAAGATGCATAGTAAATTGTAGTATGCGAAACCGGTCGTTTTGGTGATAAAATTAAATTAATTGTAAATCGTCTTATTTTATTTCTTTTTACCTATATTTTTAATAGTTTACAGTATTTTTTAATTTTTTTTCAGTTGACGTTAAAAACTGTCAGAAATATTAAGGTAGAAATCTGTATTGTTTACGCTTTGCAGAAGGCACGTTTACGTGAAAACTATTTAAGCAATTTATTATTTGCAACTTTTTTTACAAAATGCGTTTAACAGAAAGTGATAGGATTGAAATATTAATGATGATTGGTATTGGAGATAAGATGCGGACTCAATAAGAATTATATATCTTTTTTCTTTGCTTTATTTTAATCCTGACCTCTAAAGGAATGATATACGCGGTATAGCAAAACGGGATGAAATATTTTTGGGTTTTTAAAAAAATTTCAAAAACAACCACTTTTTTTTAAACTATACGACCAATGCGCGACCGGAAGATATTAATCAATTAATTTTTTTTTGTAATTGAAAAGTCTATCCTAGTAGCGACTTTTCCGTGGTATAGCAACACAAGATAAAAAACGTTTTTTTCGGCCTACCCCAATAACTAGGTCTATCAAAATATAAAGCAGGCAGCCGGGACCCAAAAGAAGATTTTAATACTAGGTGGAGGAAGACTAGGACTAAGGCGAAGAATAGGAAGGAATAGAAGCTGAACCTGAAACAGATGCAAGGTTGGCTATACTTTACCATCGATAAGAAGTCTTAAACTATTACACAAAATATAGTATAAAAATAGCACAAATATAAAATTTTAAATACTTTCTAGACTAACGTCCTTATATTAGACATTAAAGATTTCTTCGAATATTAAGAATTTGATTTTAACGTTACATCTAACTATTTTATCTAACGTTTATTTATTTGTTCTGAAGAGATAAAACTAACCTTGCTATAATTTGTTGGTGCATATAGTAGAATAGCTCCCCTCTCCTATTTTTATTGACAACTTCAAAAGCACCATCAAATGGATAAACCAAGTGCCAATGCCAATGGTGAAGATTAATCCCTAAGTCTTCTCTGAAATAAGCCAGTCGGTGTTCCATTTCGAGATTGGAAGCAGTGAAGTCCATTGGTATTTCAATTGGATTCTATATTATAAAATAGAATTACCGTTATATATGTATATATTTCAAAATAACTTATTCATAATGAATACGTTTCTTACCCTAGCCGTGGCAGTTGGCACAATACTAGTTTCTTCTCTTGCTCTTGCAAAAACCTTAGCATCGACATATTTATCAGGAAACGATTTAATAAAAGATGGAAGATCTAGGTTTTGGGTATCAGGTCTATGCAATAGAGCAACAGACAATGCATAATTAAAGAGGCAGGGATTGACACGGTCTCTGGTGTACACAGCAATAGATAACAAATCGTCTGTAGTACGCATACCTAAAAGAAAATTGTAAAAATAGAATTTTGTAAATTAATATAAAACAATTAAATTTTAAAGAGAATCTTATTATGCAAAAATACATCTATGTACTTATAATATGTACTTTAATGAGTAATTTTACGTAAAATCCAAATATGGCATTAAAAAAATTATCCAGATTTCAATTTAAATCACAATTATTTTATTTAAAACTTTTTTAATGCTACGCCTATGTCGACCAAAAAGACAGGATGTCATACCTTCATCTGCTAAGGGCCAAAATTTCATTCTGGTATTTGGTTACAACCATTAACTGGTGATCATGCGTCTCACAGACTCCGCACGATTAATAAATATGTAATTCAGTGTACCTCCCCAGCTTTTAGACTGTATTCGAAAGTGTTAATGAATGGTACCTCGCTCGTCCAGTTTTCGAAATATTTACGTCGTGGAGTCTACTAGACGCAAGGTCACCATTAATCTTATTTTAATATGCATAGTTCTCGTAAAGCTGTAAGGGTACGAGACGATGATTTCGAAAAATATATATTATAAAAAGTAATCATTTTACGGACAGTGAACAAGAACTAAGTAAAAATGAACAGCAACAATACTCGAAATGGTATCTAGCGAAGATGAAGAAGAGTGTGTCAATTCCAGCATTATTACTATGAAAATAATAGGTACAAGTGGACTAAAAAGGAGCCAACTAGAAACGTCTGTACGTCTGCTCACAATACTGTTGTACTCCCATCAATTCGTTCAAAAGTAGAAAAGTCAACGAGCTCTCCCCCTTTATTATTTTCATCATCATCAGTAGCTCGACAACCCTTTCTGGGTCCTGGCTTGTTCTAGGATTTTCCGCCATTTTGCATTTGGTTTTTCTTGTGATGTTGTTAGATCTTAGAAGTTTAATTATATGTTTTATTAGCGATATGTATTCTTCTCTTAACTTCTTCACTGATATTGTTATCTGCGGTCACTAGTGAACCTAGATATGTAAAACTTTTCACGCTTTCGATGTTATAGTCTCGTATTGCCAGATTCTGTAGGTTTCTTTGGCCTGTCGATTTACTGGCCTTCATGTATTTGGTTTTTGTTTCGTTAATGTTTAGGCCACTGTTTTGTGCCGCTCTTTCTATCGCATTAAATGCTTCTATCATCTCTCTTTCGCTTCTAGCTATGATATTAACATTATCTGCAAATGTCAATATTTGTACACTTTTTGTTATTATTGTTCCTCTGGTGTTGACTGTTGACTCCCTAATTATTTTCTTTAATGTGATGTTGAATAGAATACAGAATAGGGCATCTTGCTGTCATAGGCCCGCTCTCACATGGATTGTAGCTGTTAGTTCTTTTTGAATTCGAATTTTGCTTTGTACTTTAAGTGTTTTTTTTACTATATCAATGAGTTGAGTTGGAATATTAAACTCTTTCAGTGCATGATTAAAAAACTCTCAATGGATGCTATCATAGGCACTCTCAAAGTCAATGAAAAGATGATGTGTGTTTGCATTAAATTTACCAGCCTTTTCCAAGATTTGCCTTAAAACGAAGATCTGATCTATTGTGGACTTCTGCGGAAACCACATTGATATCCCCCAACTATTTTTTCCGTATATGGTCTTAATCGGTCATACACAATATTTGACAGTATTTTATATGCCACAGTGAGTAGCGTTATTGCCTGGTAATTTTGCATTGAAGCTGATCTCCCTTTTTATGTAGTGAGATAATTACTCCGGTATTCCAGTCTTGTGGCAGTTGTTTATCTGTCTTAAGTAGACTAACGCATTAAGTTACACTGACTGCTTTGTTCGGACTTCCGTACAAAGTATTAACCAAATTTTGTATTAACCTTGGTCAAAATTTTAATTTCACGTCCTTTTAAATTAAAGTGGGTATATGCTTTTTAGGACACTGATGATGGAACATGGATTCCGAAAACGTTTTGTTATTGTGATATAGCCCGATTGGGTTTTTAAATTAAATACCCTTTATAAAGGATTTTATTAAATTTTTTGATACCCAAAAAAAAAATTATTAATAGATGCATTTGAAAATATTATCAGAACGATAACCTGAACTAATACAATAAACAATATATAGTAGTAGATTAGTACAATAATAATAAAAAGAAATATTACAACGCAAAAGAATAAAACTTACAACTACAGTTGAACAGAAAAAACCATTAAATAAATGAAATCCGAAGCCAAATTTAGGGGATTTATCAACCAATTTTAAAAAGTTGAAACATTTAAATACTTATCAGTTCTGGTGAATCAGATAAATGATAGAATATAACTGAAAACACGAATTCTAACATTAAAGCGTGCTTTTAAAACAAAGTACTCAAAAGTTATTCTGAGATAAATCGACAATCAATTAAAAGTAGGTATATGCAGGTTTTCTTTCTTCTAACATTAAAGTTGCCTTACCTATGTAGATATTGATAAGCTCTCCGGCGATCCGCCGATGTCTAGGAAGAAATAAAGAAAAGTTTTCGTCTCGTTTTAAGTCCAAAACATCTCCCAAATAGGGAATCGAAATGGGTTTGACTTGAATTTTTCCTCCAACAGCTTCCTCTCCAAATTTGCTAACAATCTGAACGCCGACATTTTTATATTGATCAGGCTAAAATAATAAAATATGTAATATAGACAGGAAATAATAACATACAAATTCTTGGAAATTATAGATTAAATTACCATTTCATAGTGATTACGTTGGACGTATTTAAAATAGCGGGTTAATTAATTAGAATAATAAATAATGGAATATAATATATGTAATTCTAAAATATGGAAAAATTCTTAGCATAACTTGTAAATGGTCATCAATTTAGGAAACACTCGCTTACTTTTTGGATATGTTTTTAAAATAAAATGCAGCTTCCATAAATAAAGTTTCGACATTGCGACGCTGTCATAAAAAGATGCTCTTGCTCACTAAAGATGTGTTCAACGAGGAGAAGTAACATCTTATACGCTAAACAGGTTCAGCATCTCGAATAAGTGAAACCGGGCGCCCAGTAAGGGCGCCCGGTTTCTCTGTGTGTCGGGATAGACCTTTTTAGTTCGATGTTCGATGATTACGTTTAAATAAACGTAACATAAAAAATTAAAGCTATCATATCTAGCTTTGCTTACAAAATTACTAAATGCAATAGCTTCGATACAGTTTCAAGACATTTGATATAATAAAAGTATTTTAGTACTTTTGAGGTTAAAACTAATAGTTTTCAAACACATCTGGTTTAGATAAGTGATTTCTGAGAACTTGACAAATATTAATTAATATATGTTAGCCGGTTAAAAAATAAAAAATTAAAAGAAGCCAATGTAAAGTTATACTGATGGTAATTAAAATATATAATTAAACAAGATCATACTACAATATAATAGTATACTGAATGAAATGCTCAAGAAATGAGTAGAATGAACCTTAGAATTTTTTTATGGGATTTTACATGGAAAATGAAGCAGAAACAGTATAGCATCGTTTTTACAGGTACATCTTTTATTTAATTTAATTTGTTTTTAATAATTTTTATTTGATTTTATTTAATTTTATTTAATTTTATTTAAGTTTATTTAATTTTATTTAATTTTATTTATTTTATTTAATTTTATTTAATTTTATTTAATTTTATTTAATTTAATTTAATTTTATTTAATTTTATTTACTTTTATTTAATTTTATTTGATTTTATTTAATTTTATTTAATTTTATTTAATTCTATTTAATTTTATTTAATTTTATTTAATTTTGTTTAATTTTATTTAATTTTATTTAATTTTATTTAATTTTATTTAATTTTATTTAATTTTATTTAACTTTATTTTATTGACTTTTATTTACTTTTATTTAATTTTATTTAATTTTATTTAATCTTATTTAGCTTTAATTTTATTTTATTTTGCGAAACCGCTGACGTTTATTAAACAACATATACAGTAACCTATATTTTTAGCAATTTTGCGAAAAAATGAATTACTGTGAAGTAGTAAAATTTCTGATTAACAATATTTGAATCATCAGCTTGTAGAACAAATTAGCAATAAACCAACTGTATTTATTCAAGGACAAAATATAATCGAAATGTCAAATGTTGGTAGTTTAGATTTGTTTAGTGTGTGACTTGTCATCATAGCCTTATTACTTGTTTTATATAGATAAATGAAATACAGAAATAGAGGATTGGTCCCGTATACACAATTTGTGGATACTTAATTGAATTATTTTTCAGATCCGTTTTCGAATGACAATATAAACGACTTAGTAAATAAATGTTCTCCCTTGTACATACTTTCTGCAGCAGATCATTTTATCGAAAAAAATAACCGTAAGGAATCGTATAAGAGTATCGTGATGAAACAATCACTGACAAGATGTTATAAAGAAGAATCACAGAGCTTTAGAAAAATATACAAATACAAAAAACGCAAGAAAATCTCCTGGAATATAAGAAGTTAAGGGCTATTAGTAAAAAATTGATAAAAGAAGCAAAAAAAAAATCTTAGTAAAAATTTTTATCAACAATAAACGGTTCTACCCCAACAGCACTAGGGTATAAATAAATTAACACAACTTAAGGACGCCACACAAACTCTTTAATAAGATATTTAGAATATAATAACAAAATTTATACATCTAGATCTGAGGTAGCCAATATATTAGTTTTATACTACAAGTTATATTCAAGATATGAAAACTCTTCTCTAGAGTTTTAACAATTTAAAACCAAAAAATAATTAGTATAATTTAATTATGATAGCCAACCAATAAATGTAGCCAACTAGAAGACTTAACTGAATCTATAAATTTTATTAAAACTCCGGTCCTGGTCCAGATAATATTTCTATTATTTTTCTTAAAAACTCGCCTAAACATGGAACTTCCTTTTTACTTTATAGCAAAATATGACTTGAAGGAGTGTTTCCAAAGACTGGAAATAATATTTACACAATACCTATCCTTAAATCTAGTAAACCACGTTCAGATATAAACTCCTACTGACCAGTATAGTTAGTATGTGCAATAAGCAAGGTGCTCAAAAAATTAATCATCCAACGCCTTATTTATGTATAGTTAGTAATTGCAATAAGCAAAGTGCTCAAAAAATTATTCATCCAACGCCTTATTTAAATACTAGACCAAAGAGCTAGAAGATGGATCAACTTTAGAGAACTCAGTTGACCTCCAGTCCAAAATACATAAAGCGCTAGCAAATAATCAAAGTTGCATAACAGTATTTTTTGACATAACCAGAGCCTTTGATACAGTTTGGCGCCATGAAATAATTCAAAGTTTACAGAAATTCGAAGATTCCAAGTAAAAGTAGACGATGTCATTTCTACAACAAATATACAGGAAAATAGTATCCCCACGTATCGTCCCTTTGTACTTCTCAGAATATTGCTATGAACAATATGACGGAAAATGATACTCCACCAGTAGCAGTGCAGATGATTAATAATTTATTGTAAAAGAAAACACATATAACTAATTAAACAAACTTTACAAGATACCATTTCTGCATTAGAAAAATGATCAATCAAATCGAGAATAAAATTTTGTTCTAACAAAAGTAAATGTATTAATTTCAGCAGAAAATGTAATGTTAGTATTTCACAACTTACAATCTTTAATAAAAATAGAGTATGTTATAACTATAACACACTTACCATCTTAAAAATTATCTTATCTAGAATATTGCTGACAAGTATATTATGTCTAGTATATTAAAATTGTTAACGGCAGTCATAAAAGATAAAATCGAGGGAGAAGCGAACATGGCAGATGAATAACAAGGCTTCCGGAAGAACCGCAGCACAATAGACGCAATTTTTATTATCAGACAAATAATAGAGAAGTCTATTGAATATGGAAAACCAGCATACATGTGCTTTGTAGATTTAAAAAATTCTTTTGACAGGTAGAAGCGAAATGACATCTTAAATTTATTACAAGCTGAACAAAAAGACCATCAGATAATAAGGACAATTAATGAAATTAACAAGAACAACAAGACTAAAGTTATAATGCCAACACAAGAAACAGAATACATAGAACTAAAAGGAGGAACCCGTCAAGGAGACTTGCTCAGCCCATTTTTATTCAATATGGTGATAAATCAAATAATTCACGAAGTAAGAAAACGACACGGATGCCACATAGGAGCACATAAAATCACGATACTATGCTATGCCGATAATGCAGTACTAATTGCTGATAACGAAGATGACCTACAAAGGTCATATTGCATATTTTGCATATTGTGCATATTTTATGCAAATATTTGATATTTTGGCATATTTGTATAAAAGTTTGCATAAAGTGCATATAAGTTCAGATTTTTATACTGTATTTGAAAATTTTTAAACATACCAATTTATTTCAATTCTTGTATAAAATTTTGTAGTCATTTTAATCAAGAAGTGATCTAAGTACGTAATCTCTACAGGTACAAAACATTTACAATTTCAAAGAAGATCAATTTAAGTAGCCCTCAACATTCTTAGAAAGTCTCGGTCACTGAGGCATTCAGTTATTGAATAATCGCTAAGGGTTCGCTCATTTGCATTTTATGATCTAATCCCCAAATCTATCTACAATTTATTGTATCTTAACAGCAGGTAAACGGCTTAGGTTTTGTTCCTAATTTAGGGATTTTCCAAAATCTCCCAGTTTATTGAATTAGGTACCTAAACATTTCTAATTTGATGCTCAGATTTGTAAATCATTTTTGTTTTGATATTCAAAGCGTAAACACTCGTTGTGCGTAACAAAAAGGAAGATTGTGATTTTATAATGCCTAAAACAACCAGTGCTTCAACTTGGATTAAGCCTTATAAAGAGCTGTTTATGGATATGGGAAAAATCTACTGTTCAGTCTGTGGCAAAATTGTAAGTATCTAATATTTTCTATTAAATATCTAATATTTCATACATACAGGGTGTTTCCAAATGACACTTACAACGTTTGACTGTAGATACTTCTCGAAAAATTGAACAAAACGATATAGTTAATGAGGGGTCAAACTTATTTACTTTTCGAGATACAGGGTGTTAAAATTAAAAAAAAATTAAATTCTTTTAGTTAATAACAACAATAACTTTAAAACCAATAAACGTATTTACTTGAAATTTAGTACTCGTAGGTTGTTTTTAAATGAAAAATAGCTTCCTTTAGTGAGAAAAAATTGTCCATGGTACAATACAATGGTGTGTATTTAGAAAAATTTTTCACCTTTACTTTTTTTTATGAAGTCAGCTATTCTAAAACACAATTATTTTTATTGTAATTGAATTAACAAAAAAAAACTTTTGTTGAATTTTAAAATAAGTTATATGATGTACTAATGGTTAGTAACAAAAACTAATTTGTGGATTAATACTGCATTTAAAACATTTAGCGAGTGTTTTTTTTTCCAAACCAGTTATTTGATTAACCAAAAACACCTTGTATCTTTTTATATTTTAAAGGTTGGGTTAAAATAAAGGTTTTTATTTTATTTATAGATAGCATGTGAGAAGAAATTTCAGATAGACCAACATGTGAGAACTGCTTCACACATTGCAAAAAAAGGAAAAATAGGAGGAAAACATCAAACTTCAATGGCTAAATGTTTCCAATCTACTTCAAAAAAATTAGATGAGCAAGAAACTTTTAATGAAGACTTGTGTCGCGCATTAGTGTCTGCAAACATACCGCTTTCAAAATTAGCAAATGTAAATTTTAGTTCGTTTCTAAAAAAATATTGCAAACTTAATGTTTCAAGTGATCGGTCTCTAAGAAGAAATAATGTGAACGGGCTATACTCGTCGGTGTTAATTAATATTAAGGAAGAAATTGCAGATAATTATTTTTACATATCTGTAGACGAAACCACTGATTCCTCAGGAAAGTATATTGCTCATTTATTGATTGGTGTTCTTAAAGAAGATACCTTACCAAAATCTCATCTTATTTCATGCCAGCAACTTGAGAAAACAAATGCTTTAACAATTTCGCATTTTATACAAGAAACATTAACAACTTTTTTTCTTCCGACAACTATTCCTTCTAATAAATTACTGTTTATTTTATCGGATGCTGCTCCTTATATGGTGAAAGCAGGACAAAATTTAAAAATATTTTTTCCAGATTTAATACATGTTACTTGTGTAGCGCATGGATTAAACAGAGTTGCAGAGGAAATACGAAAAAAGTTTCCTCTTGTAAATACCATGATATCCAGTGTCAAAAAAGTATTTCTTAAATCTCCTATAAGAATTCAACTTTATAAAGAAATGCTACCTAACATTCCTCTTCCACCACAACCTATTTTAACGCGATGGGGAACATGGTTAGAAGCAGCTAATTTTTATGCAGATCATTTTGTTAATATAAAGAACATAATTGATACGTTAACAGATGAAAGTTCCCAATCTCTTTTGGATTCTAAACAAACTTTTCAGAGTAACTTGCTTCAACAAGAACTTTCCTTTATAAAATCAAATTTTAGTTTTGTTCAAAAAAAAATTACTCAGTTAGAATCACCAAAACTGTCATTGTTCGAAAGTACAGCATTAATAAAAGAATTTGCGTCATGTTGTCGGAACGTTAGAGGTAATATTGGAAAAGATATTTTAAAAAAATTTGAAGCTACTATGGAAAAAAATAAAGGTTACCATATTCTTTCTGAAGTAGTCAGTGTTCTAGCTGGAAATATTTCGGAAACAATTAATTTAGAACCAAATGTTCTGGTTAGTTTGAAAAATGCTCCCGTTACATCAGTTGATGTTGAACGAAGTTTTTCCATATATAAATATATGTACTCAGACAGAAGCAACAGGTTTTTGTTAGAAAATTTTGAACACCACTTGGTCATTTATTGTTACCATAATTCTAAATAAGTTTATTCATACTTAAAAATGATGTAGTTACTTAAAATAAAAAATGTAAATCTTAATGAATAGTAGGAAATATTTTTAGTTATGTACACTTTTTTTTTAATAAAATTGTTACTATTTTACGATTTTTTTATTTATTTGTATGCATATTTTGTAAAATATTTGCATATTTTCGGGTAAACACGTGCATATTTATGCGCATATTTTCTACAATTTTATTTGCATATTTGCCGAAGTCTAGTGATCAGTCAAGAGCCGAGTAGATGCAAACTAGAAATAGACAGCAAAATTGTAGAACAAGTAATGAAATTCAATTACCTAGGAGTAGAGATCACTAGTGACAGAGATATAAGAACAGAGACCACAGGGCAAGCTCCAAAAGCGGCAAGTATAAGTAGTTGCCTCCGAGAATCCATATGAAGAAACAAATATCTGACCACGGAAAGCAAAATGAAAGTATACAAGACAACAGTAAAACCAATCCTAACATATGCAGCGGAGACAAGGACCGATACAAGAAAGACGAAACAACAAATCAACAATATCGAAATGAAAGTATTAAGATCAATAGCGGGCATATCGTTAAGAGACAGACAAACCAACAGAAGTATACGCGAACAATGCAAAATTTTAACAGGTGGATAAAAACAAGAAACAAAAAACTGGAACGAGCATGTAAGTCGAATGGGACCAGATAGATTAGAGAACAGCTGTAAAAACAACAAGCCGTATAGCAGAAGACCCATTGGAAGTGTTGGAAGTTGGAATGTACAGTCAACAACGACTGAAACAGAATGAGAGGCAGACAAACAGAAGTAATCCTAGATTATGTTAACTAGATATTCTATTGGCAGTATATAAAAGTATCATTAGATTTAAAGTTAAATAAGGCTCAATAGAGTTGCAAACAATCCAAAATTCTGCTGTAAAAATAGCCTTAGGAGCTTTTTGTACCACACCTACAGATAGCTTACTATGTTAAGTAGTAGAAATGCTTCTGGAACTAAGAAGACTATCTTAGCTTAGCCAATTACGGTAAGTGTTTTAACAGTTTAAGTGTACAACACATCTTAATCGAATGCCCGGTATATTTAAATGAGAAGAAAAAGTATAACCTACCGAGAACGCTATGTGAGTGTCTAGAAAAGAATTGTGTCTATTCGTCAGTTCTATGGTTTCTTGAATCAACAGGAATATATAACAAAGTATAAACATCAGTGCGTGTAACAATAAATGCGTAAAAGTCAACGCTTGTAAAAAAACAATGTAATTAACCCATTCGCTGTCATGTTCCAAAATTTGGAACGATTGTTAGTTTCGCTGCTGGTTACAAGATGTCACTGTTGGTCTTAAATCTGATAAACTATTTTTGTTCAGTAGTGTCAAAACAACACGTCCATACTGAATTTACTTACTGGTTTCGTATAAGTGGCATTTGTTTTGTGATTCATATCAAAATTTCAAGGAAGGTGCAGTTGTATAACTTCTAGTTCGATTATATCTATTTTCTGTCGTGAAATATTACGATCGGGGTAAGTTTAAGCAATATTGTATGCCTATACAATGTATCTGTATCGTTTAAATGCTTAACCTCAAATTGAATATACCGAGTAACCTCTAGCTTTTGCATGTTCCAAAAATGGAACTTGGCGGTATATGTTGCTAATTGAGGTTTTTCTTTTTAGTTTGGTATTATGAATAGATTCTGAATCATCGGATGATGTGAATTTCAATAATTTTTCTGATAAGTTTTCATCAAAGATACTGAACGCCCCAGCCGAGGCAACTCTTATTTCACAATGTGAGACACAAGACGCTGAAGATATGTTCTCGACGAGCGATGATAAACTTCCAATAAATGTGGGTCAATCTAATAAAAGAGCGAATAAATCCAATAGACAAAACAACTAGAAAAGAGGTGACTTGTTCCTAGATAATCATCAAGAAAATATCTTACTTTCAAATCAAAATAATATTCAATGTGAAAGTGCAATCGATTTCTTTACACTTTTTTGGTATGATAATTTCTTTGAATACATAAAAGACGAGACTATAAAGTATGCTCGACACAAAAATGCAAACACATCATTTGAGGTTACGATTGAAAAACTCAAAGTATTCTTTGCAATCCTACTGATTTCTGGTTATTCCCAAAGGCCTCGGAAAGATAGGTACTGGAGTTTGGATTTGGATCTCAGAAACGAAGCAATCGCCAACGCAATGTCGAGAAATAGGTTTAGAGAAATTTTGCAAAATTTACATTTTTCAGATAACACTAAGCTACAAAAAAATGATAAGTTTGCTAAAATAAGACCACTCATAGAACACTTAAACAGTTCATTTATAAAATATGTGCCGGTTGATGAAACCATTTCAGTATCTGTTGATGAACCCATGGTACCGTACTACAGCCACCATAGCTGTAAACAGCGTATTCAAGGGAAACCTATTAGATATGGGTTTAAATTTTGGTCTCAGAATGTATCATTCAAATAGAATTCAAATTGTTATGGCGTTCAACCTACAAAATCGGTACGTTATTCTGCAGCAGAAAAAAAATATAATGGTAGACGTTCCCTACGCAATTCAGCAGTATAATACTCATATGGGATGTACTGATTTAATGGATAGAAATATCGCTAACTATAGACCACAACTGCGTAACAATAAATGGTGGTGGCAAATTTTTGTTCACCTTTTGTCTGCTTCAATCTCTAACTCATGGATTTTATATAGAATTCAACATAACAATAACATTCAATCTAACGCTGATGAATTCGTTGAAAGTATGCGTCCATTGGATTTATTAGGGTTTACAAAAAGCATTGTAGCAACATATCTACTACTCAACCCTCGACAACCAAAACCTGGTAAGACAAAATTAGGAACATTATTTCGAAAAATTCCAAAATCTGTTTCACAAAATATGTCGGTTCTGCATTGCCCAATTTCTTTAAAACAAAACAGATGCAAAATTTGTAAAACAAATACAACTTTTGGATGCGGTATTTGCAAAATTAATGTACAGTAATTAATTTATAATTAATGTACATTAATTAATTAATTGAGGTCCCCTCAAAATGTTATCATTTTTTTATCAATAAATGTTTAAGTTTAAATTGACGTTGTTGATTTTTTATTACCTATTTATGGCCATGTTCCAGAATTGGAACAAAAAATTTTTTAGACACAGGGCTATTGTGAAAAGAATAAGAATTTTTAAAATATTTTTCTATAAGTTCAGAACATAAAATTCACCTGTAGAAGCTATAAAATTAAAAAAAGAAGTTTGGCAGCAAATGGGTTAGAAATCTGTGTATGTAAAAATCCAGAAATGTAAAAAAAATTAATACCGAGCGGGGTTAATAAACTGATGATGGTTGATGCGCCGCAAACGTAAATAAAAAGAGACTTAAAACTAACATGCATAGTCTTCAAAAAATGTTTGATTTAAAATACTGGGCACTTGATGAAAAACTTTACAACTCAAGATCTGAAACTGATTGGCACAATATTCAGTCAAAAACTTAATCACAGTGCACCAGTGCGACTAGGTGTTTATTTATTAATTTTACATTTATACAGAGATAATAATTAATTGATGGTTAATAATTAATATATTGAACCCCCTTTTTAATTAATTTTCTTAATATTATTTGGTCAAATATAGGTCTAACCAAACTTTACATTGACAATATCAAACCATAATTGAGCAAGGTGACAATAACATCTTAGCTTAAAACATGGTGCTGCATGGAGACACAATAAAAAGTAACTGAATTAAAAACATTACAAGACAAAAGGATAGTAAATAGGAGAGAGTAAAAAAATTAAAATAGCTTATAACGCTTTTTTAAAGTAACGTACATACTATTTACTTGCTGGTTACATATTTTGACTAATGCATTAAAAAAATTATTAACAGATAATTTACACTTTCATATAAATAGGTAAATGCTTGGCCTTAAAATGTCCAGAATATGAAAACAAGACTCTTAAAAATAGAAATGTCTGAATGAATGAATCTAGAAATTACTCAAGATAAAGAGGTAGGCCATCCAGTAAAATGGACTGACGACTTAAAGATAATTGTTGGAAACTGGATAAAAATGACTCTTACGAAAGGGAGGAGTGGAAAAAACTTAGGGGGCTAAGTTCAGCAATGAACAATTTAGGTTTTTTAGATAGATTCTTTTCTTCAGTTAATAATAGAAAACATGTTTGTTTAAATTTAAATAAGTTTGCTTACCAAATATTCTGCAGGCACATCAAATATTGTTTTGTCATCACCTTTGGGCATAATACATAACTCTTTGGGTCTGTCAAATAATTTTACAAGGTTCTTGGTCGTCGCCATTGTGCTTTAATAAAAGTAATGACTTAATATAAAAAATATATTCGTATGTTCAAAATAACAGATTTATTGTAAAAATTAGGTTTTGTAAATAAAATTTTGCTTTATATAAAGTCAAAAATGTGGTTTTTTGGTTAATATCAGGTAGCCAGCAATTATCTTGGTTGTTTTTAAAAACAAAAATAATTGTTCGTATGAAAATAAAAGATAGGATTTAATAATCGACGGTATCATACGCCATGAAAAATCGTAACAAAACAAGATTATCAATAAATAAAATCACCGAAACTTATTATTGATACTAAAAAATAAATACCAATGTGATAAACAGCGATTATTCGTAATTGGTAATTGTTGATCTGGTGTTGAACTTGCCCTTACCATCTTAACCTGTTCTTTCTCATCTTAGCAGCAATGAGTTATGCCCACAAACACCACTTATTTGTTTCTATCTCTCTACTTTTCTACCTCTCAGGCTTTCGCTATTATTCTTTTAACTTGGAAAATATACAGAATGGTTAGAAATTGCATATCTGATTATTTTTGTGATTTTTAAGAAATACATGGGCTACATAAATGTTTGCAGACATCGTACGATTATGGCTTAAGATTTTACTAATGGAAATTAGTAAAAGTTAAATTATACATTTAAAAGTTCTCCGGTAATTTTTCCCATTTAAGAAGTTATAAATACAGTTTAGGCCAATTTAAGAAGTCAACGAGTGAACGACTGGCTTCTTTTATTGATAAGTCAATTTATTTTTAAGAACTTTTAACAACAAGAACACACACACACACGCAGTGATCAACCCTGCCTCTAGGTACATGTGTATACCATTCTATAGTAACATCCACATGTCCGAACATGATACCAGTCACACTTCGCTATTGAAGTGGTACCTATCTGCCTCCAGGCTTTTTCTCCACCCTTCCTCAGCGTGTGACTTACGTGAGAAGGCTTTTGATCTGAGCGTTACTTTGGGTGCTCTGGGTAATGGAACACCCTCTGTTTATCTTGACTGCGGTTATCCACATGTCTGTAGGGGTAGCACACATATCGGCTTTTCTCTCTATTTACTTTACTGACTCTATAGATGTTAATCTGACATGACTATGGGACTGAGCTCCCTAAGAAAGGTGTGTGCTCCGAGCAGAGAGCAATCAACCTAAGTTGATGTCTATCTGTCCGAAATATATGTGTGTTCGGTTATTCAGCTGCCGATTTGGCAAAATAAATTTTGATCTCCTCGACAATTGCACACCCGAAAGGCATGCCCATCGAGCCCATGCTTGTCGCACATGACCTCAATCCTCAGTTTTCGCGACTGAGATCTTTTCCGACCTGCCTTGATGGCCTATGCCTAAGCATAGGCCATCGGAACTTTTATATTTGCTAATGACTTTAAGTTTGCCTGATAAGATTGAGTTATTCACTTGACATCAATAAAAAATGGTATTATATGACAGATGTTAAGGGTTTTTTTACTAACTAACCTAACCCACAAGTGTGCGTATGGTGGGGTGTTCATTCCCAGGTGTATACGGTTTAGCTCAGGGAAATAAGCATTTTTTCATGACACTCGTCCGGCCAGGCAAACGACAGTTGTTTTGAGTAGTGTGGACCTCTGTAACAAAAACCTATATGTTTCCTGCAGTCGATTTTTTGGACTTAATTAGTTATTAACAAATTAAGTTCAAAAAACGGAAAATTTTTGCTTTTTTCGTCTATCAGCAAAAAGTGAAGCAAATTAAACAAATTTTAGAAGAGAGGAAACTTATAAGTTATATAAAAACCTTCACAATGGCGTTCTCAAAATGTTTCTATCCTTCTTTGTTGTTTAGAAAGTTGCAAAATAAGTCAAAAATTTCGGTTTTTTATAAATGTTAATAACTTTTTTGAAAATAAATTTATAATATTTATATTTCATGGAATAATGTGTCTTGTAGTGCTTAAAATAGGGTTAAAATTTTAAAGTGATCGGTCCAATAGTTTAAAAGGTATTTTATTTGTTTATCCCAAATTAACATTTTTTGCAACAATATAAGTCAGAAATTTATACAGTTTTAGAAATTGTAAGGGTTGTTACTGGTAGAAGAAGACTTGTTTTATTATTTACATTAAAAAAAAATTAGGAAAATTAATTTTAAATATTGCAAAATAATTTTGCAAAAACATGTCGATTTTTTGCTTATAAACAATTAGAATAACTTTTTAACCATTGACTGTAAAAATATTATTTTTACATATTTAAAAAGCTTGAATTTTTTCACAAATTTAAATAAAAAAAAGTTTGTCCTAAAATAATTTGTTACAAAGTTAGCCTCTGTTTTTATTTAATTCATAGCACCTCTGTTTATAACAATTAAGAAATATAATTAGCGCTATTTAAAAGAATATACATTATAGTTTTAAAAAACTAAATTTTAAAATTATTGCCCTTTAATGGAATCATCCACAAAGCTTCAAAATGTATGTAAAATCGGTCGGCTTTGAAACTCTCGGGAGCTAAAGGGAGGGGGAAGGCGCTGTTAACTGTATCTCTGTTCATTTTTTATGTATTTCAACGTTTCTTTTTGAACTTGTATGCACTTTTTGCGTACATTACGAATATGCATTATTTCAATAAATAAATTGTCAAATAAACCACCTTATTTGTTTAAAAACAATTTGTTTTAATTTTTTTAGTAGTATTTAATTTAAGTTTGAATATAAAACAGAAGTACTTTGGGTAATAAGCCACAATTTAAGTTTATAATAAGTTTATTTTTGACGCTTCGATTTCTACTTAGGAAATCTTCCTCAGAATACAGAACATTAACAAATTAATCAAATTTTGTTTTTGGTTACTTGGTAGAAAATTTGGTTGGAAAATTTTTCTGATAACTCTTCTGGGTGATTGATTAGGGTAAGGAAGCTCAGTAGATCTGTTTTAGTAAAAATTACAAAAAAAAGTTATTGACAAAAATTGTAGACAGCTTTAAACTCCACATATTTAAATTAGTTACAAACTTACAGGGTGTTCTATAAGATTGTGGCAGACCAAACTTATGTTTTTTTAAATGAAACACCCTATATTTTATTTTAAATTTAAAATCTGCTTCACTTCCACATCACAACAATGTAAAGTTTTATTATGTTATACCGGGTATTTAAAAAGATATAACCATTATTACCTGAAAATCGTATCAAGTTTAACTCCCTGTATAATTAAAACGGAGTATAGGACCATTGATCTATTGCAACCATAGTTTTTTGATAATTGTTAAAAATTATAAAACATATTCGTTTTCATAATATTCGTTTAATCAAATACAGGGTAAGTCAAAATGCAAGTACATTATTTTCTTGGTAATTTTAAATAGAATACCCTGTATTTTATATCACTATCGAAAAGTACTAATATTGTACTTCAAATTTTATAAAGTACTCCCTATACATAAAGTTATTAGTTTTCTAGATAGTTTTCTAGTTATTTTTGCATCAAAGTATAAATTTTGAAATTTTACCGTCTACCAATAGTTATTGTGAGTTGACTATGATTGATTTGTCGGAAACTGACAGTTTGACATTATTGTTTATTAATTCAGTATTGGGGTACATCGTAAATTAGCAACAATTATTATTTAGCAATTCAATAATTTATTCAATTCCAAATTAGCAATAATGAATTTTACTACTGATGAAATGATAGATAAATATGGTCTGGATATTGGGGGAATGCAATAAAAATTCATTATTATCAGCTAGGCGGTTTCCAGATAGGCGGCAACTTAGACAAGATACATTTGAAAAATTGAAAGATCGATTTAACCGCACTGGTTCAGTGAATTCTGAAAAACGTGAACGAAAAAAAAATTAGTGTGACAGAGGAAAACGAAATGAGTGTGTTGATGGCAGTTACAGAAAACCCACTCACAAGTATAAGGAGTATTTCCACTAAACAAGAACTTAGTTACTACTCTGTTCAAAATATTCTATCTAAAAACAAGATACACTCATATCATATTCAAAAGCACCAACAGAGATTTTTTTTGATTATATCATATTTGGTGATGAAGCTGCATTCCACTGAAACGGTTCTGTTAATAGCTTTTTTAATAAATAACTTTCACTACTATTCAACAAGTAATCCATACCAAATAGTAACACATAGTCAAACAAGATAATCATTAAATGTGTGGAGAAGTATCGTAGGTAACCATGTAGTAGGACCATATTTGTTTAAATATAACGTAAATAGTAAGATTTATTTAGATTTTATCGTACACCAGTTACCGATATTATTAGAAGAGGTTCCACTTAATATACGTGAACAAATGTGGTTTCTACATGGAGGTGCTTCTGCGTACCACAACGCATTAGTACGTGGTGAACTTAATGATCAGTTTGGTGAAAGATGGATCTTAAGGGGTGGCCCAAGGTCACCAGAATTCAATAAAGTGGACTCTTTTTTTGGGGTTGCATTAAGCACGAAGTATATATAATACCTTCAACAACAAGGGATATAAAAAATAGAATCCGAATTGCATTTCAAAATATTTCTTTACAAATGCTTAGTAATGTAAGTAAGTCTTTCAATGACCGTTTTCAAGTATGCATAGATGTTTTGGGAGGTCATTTTGAACACTTTACTTAAGTATGATTAGTTAAATTACAGTTGTTTTTTATTTTTATATGTGTTGTTATTTTTTTTATTTTCTGTCGGTTATTTATTATAAATTTTATTTGAAACAAATTGTTTTCTTTTCTGTGTCGTTATCTCGTTACTGAATTAAAAAACAAAAATGTCAAACTGTCAGTTTCTAACAAATCAATCATGGCCAACTCCCAATAATTATTGGTAAAAGTTCAAATATCTACCAAATTAATACTTATCTAGAAAATTAATAACTTTAGGTATAGGGAGTATTCCATAAAATGTAAAATACGATATTTATTAGTACTTTTCGATAGTGACTTAAAATACAGGGTGTTCTATTTAAAATTATCAAGAAAATAATGTACTTGCATTTTGACTTACCCTGTATTTGATTTAACGAATATTATGAAAACGAATATGTTTTATAATTTTTAAAAATTAATAAAAAACTGTGGTTGCAATAGATCAATGGTCCTGTTCACCTTTTTAATGATACAGGGAGTTAAACTTGATACGATTTTCAGGTAATATTGGTTATAACTTTTTAAATATCCGGTATAACATAATAAAACTTTACATTATTGTGATGTGGAAGTGAAGCAGATTTTAAATTTAAAATAAAATACAGGGTGTTTTATTTAAAAAAACATAAGTTTGGTCTGCCACAATCTTATAGAACACCCTGTAAGTTTGTAACTAATTTAAAAATGTGCAGTTTAAAGCTGTCTACAATTTTTGTCAATAATTTTTTTTTTGTAATTTTTAGTATAACAGATCTACTGAGTTTCCTCATATTAATCAATCTAGGTTAAAATAAATAGTTTCTAGGTTAAAATTGATCTGTGCCATTTTTTTAGATCGCTCCTAGCTACATGTCCAGCGTATTCCCATTTCAACTTTAATGATTTTTGCACCACATCGGTGACTTTGGTTTTCTGTCTTATCCATGTGTTTGTTTTCTTGTCCTTAAGTGATATACCTAGCATTGCTCTTTCCATCGCGTGTTGAGTGACTCAGCATATTCATATTCTTTTTTGTGATTGTCCATGTTTGGGCCGCATAAGCTAATATCGGAATAATGCATGCATCAAATACTTTAGATCTAAGATGTAATTGAATTTGTTGATTTCTGAGTATATAGTTCAGTTTACCGAATGCTGCCCAAGCTAACTTTCTTCTTCTTTTTATTTTTTCAGTTTGAATTTCCCTATTTAGTATTATTTTTTGTCCCATGTATATATATTCTTCAACTTTTCTATAACTTTATCGTTTATTATTGACACGGTGTCTTCGGAGTGCATGACTTTTGTTTTGTTTAAATTCATTTTCAGTCCTCTTTTAGAAGATTCGGTATGTAGTTCTAAAAGCATGGTTTACATTTCTTGTAGGTCAGTAGCTATCAGGATTATGTCATCTGCAAATCGTAGATTACTGAGGTAGCGGCCATTGATGTTTATTCCCTTAAATTTCTAATTTAGGTTTTTAAAAACGTCCTCCAAAACTAAGGTAAATAGTTTGAGTGATAAAGTATCTCTACGTTTGACTCCCCTGTTTAATGGTACAGGGTTCGTGTAAAATATCTGCTGTCTATTCTACAATTTTGCATTGCGTTTATTACGGCCGTGTGTTCTATGCTATCGAAAGCTTTTTTGTAGTCTACAAATGCTAGGAAAACTGGAAACTTGTATTCGTTACATTTTTCTATTATTATTTTTGTGGTTAACAGGCGATCGGAAGTTAAATAGCCTTTTCTAAAACCTGCCTGTTTATATGGTTGGTATTCGTCTAATTTCCTTGTTAGTCGAGTAGTTATGACTTTGGTGAGTATTTTAAAAAGGTGTGACAGTAGTTTGATAGGTCTGTAGTTTTCCAATTTTCGACTATCACCTTTATTGTGTAATAAGATTACTTTAGAGTTGTTCCAGCTCTTAGGGACTTTGCCCTGATGTAAATAACTGTCCATAAGCTTAGTTACAATTGCAATTAGTTCCTTACCTCCTTCTAATATCATATCTGTGGTAATACTATCTTCTCCTGCAGCTTTATTTCTCTTCATGTTTTCCAATGCTGTAGTTATCTCTGAAATTGTTACTTTTGGCATTATTTCTGATCCAACATTTTTTATTAATTTCCATGCTGGTCTCATCTCATCATCTTGTTGATGTGTTCTGTAAAGTTCTGTGTAAAATTCTTCTATTCGTGTCAGTATGTTTTCTCTAGTTGTGATTTCATTTTCGTCTTTTCCCATTAATGATATCATCTGACGTCGTCCTAGTGTCGGTCTGAGGCATTTCATACTCTTATTTTTTTCAATAGTTGTTGTTATTAATTTTTCGTTTTCTTTTCTTTTTTGTTGTCTGATTCCTTTTCTAATCTGCCTATTAAGTTCTCTATATTCGTCGGTCTCCCTTTTGTTAAATTTATTAAAGATCTTCCTTCTTTTTATTTATTGTAATATTTCTTTGTCTAATTCATTATATGTTGTTGTTGGTTGTTTCAGTTGCAGAAGGCTTTTATTCACTGTTTCGGTAATAAGGTTATTCAAATCATCAATATTATTGGAGTTTATCTGCTGCATACTAACTTGATTTAATGCATGCGTTATCTTTTTATTAAATTCACTATTTTTGATTTCTTCAGATGTCCATTTGTATCTTTTTTTCAGTATTCTTTTTCTTTCTGGTTTTCTGTTAATTATTAGTTTTGTTCTTATTAGTCCATAATCGCTTCCTAGGTCAAACTGATTTATTACTGATACGTCTTCTACTAGGTTTCTATTCTTCGTTAAGATAGATTCTATTTCATTCTTTGTCTTTTTATCGGGGCTCATCCATGTCCATTTTCTGCTTGGTTTTTTATTGAAAAAGAAGTTTATTGAGTACATGTTATGTTTATTCATCAAATTGAGAAGCATTTCTCTTCTATCGTTTCTTTTCTCGTAGCCATAGTTACCAATTACATGTTCATAATCTTCCTCTTTTTTGCTCAATTTAGCATTAAAATCTCCTAATAGTATTAAGTTATTTGCTTTATTTGTTTCTATAGCTGTTCTTATTTCATCATAAAATATTTCTACATCTTCATCGTAGTGGCTTTTGGTCGCAGCGTACACTTGGATCACTTTCAGAGTGGTTCTTTTAATAATCCTGATGATGGGAGATGCTACTCTGTGGGAAACTAGTATATTTAAAATCAGGTTAAGGGACTCGTCGAGAAATAAACAAGACAAGGATAGGTAAGTAAATGTATTACTTTATTTCACTATAATGATTATAATGTTGAATTTTTTCTATAACAGATTATAAAAATAAAATATATTTAACACATTTAGCGCCACGCTGTAATTGGTTAGTTACTCCCTGAGACCAAATATTTAAAATGCTCTTTTTCTAGAAACTTTTTTAGTGACCACTGGTAATCAAGCGGCCCCAGGTTGTAATTTTACATTGTAGGACCAAATGTCTACCAGTGGTCAAGCATTTCATTATTTCTTTTGTTGCAGATTTTAAACAATAATGGCAAGAAGGGTCTTACAGAAGAAGACTTGATTTGGGAGTTGGAAAATTTGTTTATGTTAATGCAGCAGACTACTCCGAGGATCACTTCATTGCAGATCGAGATTACTCATATAATAAAGTAAGCTCCCATTCAAGTGACAATGAATTAGTAGTATCTGAGGTATAGATCGTAGCTGCTAAAGTAGTTCCTTTTACCGATAATATACCCCAGACCAAGTGGGAGGCTGTGGCAGGAGGTTGACTGAAATTTAATTTCCTTTATACCTACACCGATGTAAATGAATATATAATCCAGAAACTTTATGAAGCTTCTCCTATACGCTACTTTTGACACTTCATAGACGATGAGATTATCTCATTGTTTGTGGAAGAAACCAATAGATTTGCTACACAAATAAATACTGCAAATAAAGGTGGCCCAAAAGAAAAAGGAACTCTAGAAACAAATGGATTGACACTGATCGTACAGAGATGCGCAAATTTTTGGGCATCGTCTTGTTAATGGGCCTTATACATTGGCCAAAATTTAGTGATTTATGGAGCAAAAAAGAATTTATGATAATAGAATTAAAAAAATAATGAGCCGAAATGGATTTGAGATGGTACTTTCGATGTTTCATCTATCAAACAATGAGCAACCAATAGATCCCGATAAGAGACTCAAAATTTTTTCTAGAAAAGAAATTCAAAGAATCTTATACTCCCGAAGAAGGACACTTCTTAAACTTCCCAATAATAGGCCAACTCTGTGTTGCTGGACATTGTCGTTAAAAGTCTACATGGGCAAACAAAGAGCGGACGATACATAAGTTGTCGAAAAAATTGTCTAGTAGTCTGATTCAACGGCAAACACATATAGTAGGAACCATAAGGACAAACAAAAAATATAATCCCCCAGATGTGGTAGAAGCTAAATTACGAAAGCATGAAGTTATTATTCAACAAAACAAAAATAAAACAGTTGTCTGCAAATAGAAAGATAAAGGGGATTTTTTTATGCTCAGTTTCAAACATGACGACTCTATGGTGACAGTAAATCGCAGAGAAAAAGAAGTTTATAAACCAGCGATGGTTGTAGATTACAACAAAGAAAAACAAAATTGTCGACACTTCTAACCAGATGGCATCTTATGCGCCATACGTGAGAAGAACCGTCAAGTAGTATAAGCGACTCATTTTTTAATTTGTTACTCCACAGCTATAGTAAATGCTCTGCATCTGTATAACACAATTAATAATAAGAAATTGGGTATAATGGAATTCAAAGAAAATATCGTAAAGACTCTGATTTAACATGATTTAAATCCAATACCATCGAGGCCCTCCACTTTCAAGATAAAACACTTCTTGAAAGAATACGAAGGACAAAAGAGGGTTACCAGCAAAAGGTGCAGCCCATGCTATAATACTATATCCCAGCGACAAAACCCAGTTTATGCTCGTAAAAATTCGAAAAGAATATTATACATAATGCGATAAGTGTAACCTGCGAATGTGCCTCGATTGTTTTCAGAATCATCTTGCGAGTATCTTATTTCCAGAAATTTTATTATTTTTGTTGTATTAAAAATACGTTAAGATTACTTATTTTTTAATATTTTTCTTAGTTTGTTTATTTATTTTTACCGTTATAAAGAAAGAATTAAATTGATTTTTGTAATAAACGATGTAAAAACACACAATTACATCAGTTCTTTTTTATTCTACCAAAAATCAGTCTCATACGTCAAACTAATATAAACTGTGCCCACATATGGCCACGGTGACTTGAAGCAAGCAACAAAAATCCACAGGTGGGCACGAGGTCTTAAATTAAACATTGAAAATGTCCACCGGTGGACACATGGCGCTAAATGTGTTTTGTTTAAAATTTTAGTTGTTTTGTCTTGGTTTGAATGTTCTGTTAGAAAATTTAATTGCAACGTCTTGAACTCTCATATTAGGTGTAAGGAACTGCTGCAAGTTGTCAACGCCTCTCCTAGGTTGTCTGTCGAATGGATAGCCCATGGAACGGCGATCAGGGTAGAGTTTGTCCTTAACACCACAGAAAACATCGGCATCATTACAAACTCCTGAAGTATCTTGATTAATCTGCACATAAAAGTGAAATATTTAAAAAATATTAAATTTATTTTATTTTAATAAACTTTTTGAATTATGGAAAAACTTCTCCACCTGAGAGCGAAAATTCTGTGAAAATTTATAATTTTACAGGGATATCGACTTTGGCAAGTATGTGATACATATTGTGGTTATTAATATAAATTAAATTTTTAAAAGTGTGATATGATAATAAGTTTAACTAAAATCGATAGTTGACTTTACAAAAATATTTGTAAATAAACTTTGTTTACATTTATTGTCAACGAAAGATGACCATTGTTAAGTCGGCTTAATAATTGAGATAGGCGAAACAAGTTTGTCAGATGGACAGGACCACAGATACCCACAGTTTAAATTATTAATTTGGCTTTAAAATAAAGGATAACAAAAAAAAAGAAACATGTCGCTAATCTTCCTCGGAACTTTCCCAGACCAAATAACCTACCACAATACAATCACTATGCATCAATTACAACAAAAAATCAAATATTATATAAATTTCCCACAAACAGAACTGGTAGATATCTTTTTAAAAAAATATGGTTCAATTAAAGTCATCAATTAAATTTTCCCTATCCGCAAACTAATTACTCTAAATCAAAGAATTATTTTTACAATGTATGTCCCAGCATACCATATTTTATTTTAGAAGCGTAGCATAAAGCTAGGCCCAAATCAATTCCCTCCTATCAACTTTCTCAAAATAAATGCCTCCTTCCAGAATTAAGTCACTCCATTAGAAAATTATACAACATTACCAGATTCTTTCATCATAAATTTTGACAATACAATGAATGTTTATGCTGTAAACAACCAGGGCAGTTAACTATATCATGCCCATCTTTCAAGATATCATTATAGCAGAAGACAATATAGACAATTTTACACTGAACTTTAACCAGACTTTAACGTTCTTTAAATCAGCTCCTTACACCGCAAGCATATTGGATCTTCATAAAACCTTTGCCGACAACGTACCAGGTTTTCTTAATCATCTGTACGTATATATGTACTCTTAAAGTTTAATAAGGTTAAAAACAAATCAACACACCAACTCAAAACATCTACAACAACTGACAGCGAACTTTATTTTTCTCAAGAAAAATTATTTTTTCTTGAGAAGACTTTTAAGTATTTAAACATTTAAAACTATAATACAATAAACCTTAACAGCTACCACATCCGTTGTAAAGTATTTCGTAAGTTAATTGCTCTGCACACTTTATCAGTTATTTGCTTCACAAAACTTATTTCAAAGGTTCTTCTTGTTTTTTTTTTCTTCCTGTTCTCTGTTCAACTATTGTGCGTTGACTATTAAATTGGATATACTAATTTTGTTGATGGCATCTTGGCAAGGAGATGCAGAGCATCTGTTAAACAATTTGATTGAAATTGATATATTCAGTCTTCTCATCTCAGTTATTGCATTATGTTCATTTATGAAATTGCATTGGGTTCATATAAACAATGCACATTTTATGTGCCTATTCTACAATTAATTCCGATATCAAATTTCGCCATGCAGGAGATGCTTCGCACTCTGGCTTCATTTAAGAGGCGCCCTTACTCGCGACAATCAGCCATAATTACAATCCTCAGTTCCTTTAGTTCCTCAGCCATAATTACAATCCTGAAAAAAATATTGTAGCAGTCATCTCCTTGGTTTTTAGGCCGCGTAGTATTATGTATTGACCGTCTAGCCTCCATGACTTCCGATTTTGCAGACGATTTCCAGGTTTTATTTTATATAAGCCCTAAAATCAAGGCGATGACATCTCCACCCTCCAAACCGTAATGAAGACTTTCTTCTCTGCCAAAGATGCCGGTGTAGACTTCATTCGTGACCCTGTACAAGGGATCCTTAGCAGGTACTAAACTTGTAGCTTCCCTGGTTAGAAAACACCTTCAATCTGCGGACGGCAGAGATTGATTCATTCACTGTTTTATACAACGTATCCCACCATACCACATTATATTTTAGAAGCATAACTTATAAATCAATTACCTCCTATCAATTTTCTCTGCTGTATCATGCTCACTTCTCAAAATATCAGTATAAATTTCAAAGAAAAGAATAAAGAGGATATAGAATAAATTAAAGAACTGAACATGTAGCCTAAGAAATTGTAAACAACAAATATCAGACCTTAAAAAATACATTTTAAACACCCAGATCTAAGAAGCTCATTTCACAGATTCTTCTTCTTCTTCTGCTTCCTGTGCCTTGCTCGATCATCGTGCTTTGGCTAGCAAATTGTCTGTACTGACTTTGTTGAGGTCAGCTCCAAAAATAGATGCAGAGGATATGTTAAAACGTTCCATTAGATTTCTAAGCTAGTACACTAATCCCGATATTGATATATGCAGTCTTCTCATCTCATTTATTGTATTATTTATCTAAACCCTGTAAATTCCATGTGCAAATATACAAAGAAAGCTATACAGCTACAAAAATGCATAACAGAAATCCCTAGTGGAGGGGAGGTCGTTTCTAAAAACTATAAAATTTTATTTTGGGAAGAAACGTAAATTACACAAAATCGTTTATATTGTTTACATAAATACGTATAGAACAATAACCGCTGGGTTTGACTTATTGTAAATGTTAAATATCTACTTTCAATAGGAAAGGATTATAGACAAATTGTTCCCAGAAATATGTAAAAATAAATGTATTTTAATCTTTCTACAGATTTCTGGAAATTAATTTTCACAAACTTAAAGAATTACTGACATGAAACTAAAATAATAAAATAAAATCGAAAAATAAAATGAATTAAACTATAAGGAGACAGAACAACCTTTGTACGTATTTTTTCCAATGTTATAGTCTATAACTTTAGTGGTTCTGAAGACATTAAATAATTGTAAGTAATAAAAAAAGAGAGGAGCAAGAAACTGTATATTATCAAGGAACTTTAAAAATCGTTACTGTCTCTGTATCATTATTTTACGGCTATCAGCACTGAATTAGTTAATGATCAGATAGGGTCTGTAAACACTTTGAATTTATTAAAAAACCTTTACATACCTTATCACCCTCGTAATTAGAGATCATGACAAAAAGTTCACATCTGAATCCTGGATCGTCTGTATTTCCCTTTGGAATTAACATGTGCTGTGGCCATCCGCATCCACAGAAGTTGAATTGGGCTAAATCGTCGCCACCTTGAGGTCTGTTAGCATTTAAGTCGCGGAAAGATCTTTCGAATGGAATGGTTACGGTAGATTCGGTTGAAGCACGAGTAATAGTATTTTGGCCCTGTCTTACTAAAAATATAATTGGGGTTTAATGGAAATAAAACAATATTTTAATTATAAAAGCGGTTATAAGCCGAATACTTACGATCAACTCTAAATCTATCTAGTTCAATAAAAAGACTTCTTTGATCTCTAAATAACCACGGTCTACCACTTTCATCGTATTTAGGAGCCATGAAGATTCTACAAGTTCCTTGGCGTACAGCCCCATTGTTGTCTACTATAATACGGTAATTAAATGGTTGATGATTAAGATGAGTAAATCTCACAAGTACAGGACCACGAGGTTGAAAGTCCATCCCTCTGGAAAGATCTACATCTGACTGTTGCCAAAAGGTATTCAACGTATTTGTTCCAGTTTCAGATTCTATTGAAACACTTTCAATAGTTACTCCCGAATAATTCAGCTACAAACAGCAAATTTGATATATCTATGTCTGATATAGATAACAATTTATTTTACCTGGTCAATAGTGTATCTTGGTAACGTAGATTTAAATTGTTGAAAGATATTGTCAATAAAGCCATGCCATCTATAGAAAATAGGATCACGCATAGCTGTTGCGGTATCACCCATAACGCCAAAAGATTCCTTAATAATTATTAAAACATTAGTAGAATACACAAGTAATATATATAAATATATATACCAAGCCACTTAACGTGTAGGTAAAAACCCTTAAAATACTACGTTAATTTTTTAAATTTATTTCATCTTTGTTAATAAGTTGGTGTGATGTTAAAGTTTTTACCAGATACCCTGCATGACAATGCAAGACTACCAATTTGGAAGATGCTTTGTCTGATCTCTAGATAGATAGCAAATCTAGGTGGCTCAGTTGCCATCTAGAGTCCATACACAGACATCGTCTCATAATCAGCAACCTTAAACTTGGGAATCTTACGTTTCCATACAGGATATCTGTCAAAAACATTATGATTACACCAACTTATTAAAAAAGATGTAATAAATAACAAATTTTGTACACTTTTAAGGGTTATTTACCTACATATTTAGTAGCTTGACTCATAGACACCTGGTAAATACACTGAAGATGAAATTGTTATTCCGAAAATGTTCTGCGATGTAGCCTGAAAGTTTCTTTTTAATTATATACGTTTTATAAAGGAAAAAAACTTTTATGATTTATGGTATACAGCCAACTACAGGAATTTTATTTTCCTTGTGATTGTTTTTATTCCTTAATCACGAATATAAAAAAGACAATCAAAATGATTTGATAAAACGAACATTTTTATTTAATTTCGTGAAATTTCAAATCCCTTATGCATCGTGTTAATTTTCTTGCCATAAACGATTTGATACCAGATTTGTATTAAACGTGACTAAATGATAAATTTTTATACTTACAAGATGTCTATTATCAGGATCGTGAATAAAAGCTATAAAAACGTGGCCCATATTGTGTAAATCTCCATAGAATTCTCTATTAGGTGAAAGAATACTAGATTCAACTATGTTTCCCAAAATGTCAATACCTTCGTTTTCTGTTAAATTCACAAAGCTACCATCACGCTACAATATAGATATAATTAGTAAAAAATTAAAACTACGTAAAATATGCTAATTACCCGCATAGCTCTTCCATTGTGAATAGCATCAAAAATTCTATCCCTCCATCTTTCAAGATCAGCAACATCCTGAACAATCTGATCCGCTTCTCTTTTAAGATCAGACAGTTTCTCATTAGCAACGCGGGCAGGCCACGTTCTACTGGCTATTAAGCTATCCAATTTGGGGAAGTAGGCTTCGGTAATAACTTTTTTCCAATCCAGAAGTCGTTCAACACGCTTAAGGCCATTGCATAACCGTTCAAAGTTATACCTGTAGGTATATTATTGTGATCAAAATAAATAAGTATTAAAAGTCTAAAGACGGCTAGTATTAAAATTTATACAGGTACAGAAGAAAGGAAGATCTAATAATTAAACTAAAATTGAACTAAACTTAATTTTATTTATAATTTATTTACATTCATTTATGTTAGTTTGATTTTAGTGTTACAAAAATATTTAAGTAAAACTAATTTACATAGCTCGGAAAATGAACATTCCATTTGACCCTAGGTTGATGGAAGACCGAACAAAGTAGAAAAAAGTTGTACAGTCAGTCAAGACCCACCTAGGATTGTAGCGCTACGTGATGATGATGAATAATTTACATAGCTAACAACTAACATATTGAAGGGACTGAGGCCGATAAGTTCGATATCATTTGTACTAAAGACTCAAGAAAAACTACTCGAAAGGATGGATGGTGTATTATTTAAGAGTACGATATATCATTGGCAGTATGCATAAATAGCAGGACTCTTTTTTCGTACAGAAAATAATGCGTTTTGGCAAAAGAAAGAGATCATAATGGTTGCATTTCTCAATATACAGGGAGCATTGTTAACACTGCTATATCAATTATATAATATGAATCAGTGATATGGTAGCCAAAAATGTAGCAAAAAAGTGCCATTTTCAAACTAAACAAGGTGCAAAGACTTACTTACCTCGTAATAACAAGGGCTCTGAGTGATACTCAAACAGCAGCTATAGAGGCTCTACTTGACCTCCCTCATCATCACATCGTTGTAACGAGAAAGGCTGCGAGAATTCTTGAGAAATTAAATGGTTGTATTAGGACAGAACAGAATCATAAATACAATAAAGGCTATCCAATAAATAATGACTTTTAACTAGTAACTAGATATAGGTCTAAACTACATTTACAAGTGGATATCTGTCCAGAAGAGCGATCAGACAGAGGAAGTATAAAATCCAGGCAAAAGGGTTATAGTTTGTATAACAGATGAGTCTAAAATTGTAGAAAAGCGGGTGTCGAAATATTGAGTAGTAGTAAAAATGCAAATATTTCTATTTTACCAAAAGAATAAAACTCCATGCTGAATAAGAAATACTCAATCCGTTATAAACATTCTAAGTATGTTTTTAATATTGTTCTGAAGCTATTTTCTTGTGGCATTTAAATTAATTACTATTTAACTGGGAATAAGCCACAATTAAAGATAAAAATACGTTTATTGACGTTTCAATTTCCACTTCGGAAATCGTTCTCAAAATACAAACAGTAAATTAAACAAATTTTGTTTTTTGTTACATAGTGAAAAATTCTTCTATAATTTAATTTTATCTGACTCATTTATATTGACAATTTAGACATACATTATGCATTTTAAAGTAGACGACTTTAAAATGATATTGCCAATATTGTTGAGTTGCGCTCCTGGGACGACTTTATTTATAAGATAGTTCATTCGATTACATGAAATCAACTTTAACTTGAGAATATCCGTCAGTAAAAATCATAGCATGTAATTCGTCTTTAAAAAGACAAACACATGACATGATGACAGTAAAATTATCCTGTTAGTGATTCCATAGTAAATTATGAGGGAAAAAACAGGAAAAAAACCTCATAATACTATGCCGACATGGTAAGTATTTGTTCGTGCATTTAGTTTACCTTCAATAAACACCAAAATTCTGATTTTATATGTTTCGTTATTTAAAAAACATAAATGATGTATCCTCCATATGATACTGACTTACTAATATTGGTATTTTCTTATTAGTAACTTCCTCTTTCAATATTGTTAACCAGATCCTACTACATTCTGCCGAGGAATTTGCGACACCATTGGCCTCATTTAGCATAATTAGAGCCGCTTCTTTGATTTTTCCTTTTTTACCATCCGTTTCTTTTAGGACTACATTTGAATTATTCCATTGAACCCTATGTTCATTATCTCATGCGTGTTTACATATTTGAGATCTATCAAATTCTCTATTTTTAATATAAGATTGATGTTCACTTATTCTAAGATTTAACGGCCTTGATGTTTCACCAGAATAAAACTGATCGCATTCACAAGGTATTTTATAAATGCAATTATCTCAAACTAAAATTATTTAAAACGAAATTATCTAAACCTCAAAATTAGTTCAAATTGTTATTGACAGTGACATTTGGTGGTTGTCATAACTGTAAAATTTGTTTACAATTGAAAGTATTTTATCTACTTTATCTTTATCTAGTATTTTATCTACCTTTATATTATTATACTTTGCAAAATGATTATAAAATGGATAAAAAAAGATACATTTACATACAAGTACAGAAATTGAATTCAAATGCTACATAAATATATATCTAATTCATACCGAATTCTAAAAGTTTTTGGATGCCTTAGCCTAGATATTCCTTCTTCAAAATCTTCATCATCAGATTCAAAAATATTAATATTAACTGGATCCATATCAAAAATTTTATTTTATATATAAAAACAAACAAAACCACGGCTCTTCTTCTTCTTTCGTTTTATGGCCTCCACCTCTTAGGTACGTGGCCAGCTCATGATAAAAACCACAGTTCAAAGATCGAATGGTATAAAGTGAGGTTAAAATATCACAGATTTGACAACCCCTTGCCGACCAATAGAAATGCAGTATAAATTTATACTCGGTATATCTGCTCAACTTTGGAGGGATAAAGTTATTCTATAGATATACTCATGATACTATGAATAACAAGATAGGATCTTCCCGTAGCTCAAAATCGGTCGGGTTCGCGCATGCCATCATTGGAGACTAGAATTTGAATTCTTGTTAAAGTTAAATGAGATTTGTATGCATTCTGTGATGAAATTACTAGACGAAAATAAGTAAAGAGGTTTAATAATTACAATGATCGTACACATAAGGATATCTCCAAACTATTTATTAAAGATTATTTATTGATATATACAAAAACTGACATTTCGAATATGAACAAGTCTCCAATGACGTCACAAAAACATGCGCAATATCTTATCTTATAGTCATAGTATCATGGATATACTCCGATTATCTTATTCCTAGTTTATTCTTTGTTTGTAGAACACCCTTAATGAAGTTATTCCAAGTATAACTTTAATCTCAGTATATACTAGTATTGTAGAACCGGCCCTAAACCATTTAAAGCGGTGCAGTGTTTAAAATTTTAAATCGTACCCATGTTAAATATCTAACAAAGAATAATACAATTATTATATTTATTGGGATTGGCTTAACTGTACACAAGTTTGCTGCTAATATTGCTTAGGAATAAAATTATCTTTTAGACATTATACAAAGTGTCTACATATTCTATATTATAGTGTTCAACTAAATCAATCAGTTATTTTTTTTAGTATTTTTTTTAAACCGCATAAAAATAAGTGTTACTTCTGAACCTTATACAAATATAAAAATTAAAACGAATCCCCAAAAAAAATAATGCAGTAAATAATCAAAAGTTTGCTGATGTGAGCACAAATTTATAAATGTTAGGGAGTAGGGTCTTATACTCACAATCCGTATTAGGTTTTAGATTTTTATTAAACAAAAAATTGGGCGACTGGTTGCGGTGTTTACAAGTTATACAACATTATATATACACATATAGCTATATACATCTTGAGGCCTTCAAGAAACTGATATTCTTTTGTTCCTTGAATACCTGCGAAACCGGTCGCCAAATCTCTCTCTTAATAAATATCTAACTTAACACGGATTGTGACTATAACACCCTAGTCCCTAACATTCACGACTATGCAGTAAATTTCGCTTAACCAAAACTCACCTTGCTACAATCTGTTGGTGCATATAATAAAACAGTTCTCCTCTTCTGTTTTTGTTTACAACTTGAAAAGCAGCTTCATGTGGATAGACCAAATGCCAATGCCAATGATGTACATTAATACCTAGGTCTTCTCTAAAATAGGCTAAACGATGTTCTGGTTCTAAATTTGAAGCAGTAAAATCTCTTGGAATTTCGATTGGGGTCTGAAAGGATTAAACCCTTAATCAGTAAGGTAAAAAAATATTACACAAACGGTTAGATACAGCTTATCATAGTACCATATTTAGATAGTTATAAAAATAAAATTATAAAAGAATTTTTGAAGTTATACTTCTATACGCGCGCTCGACGTTGGAAATTTGTACGGGAGTAAATCTGTGAAACCATTACATATGTAAGATATGAGTAAGAGAGAGACAGAAGATAATATTCTCTCTCTTTCTCTCTCGAGGATAAAAATGTTCCTTTTGTATATATATATTTATATTATATAATATATATATATATATATATATATATATATATATATATATATATATATATATATTTATACATAATATATATTAATATTATTATTTATGTGATATGTTTTGTATTATTTATTAAATGTTCATAATTATTTTAGGCTTTTGTATTTCAAAATAATCACTGTATTACCGAGAACTGTCAATTTTGAAATCCGTTAATGTCATGTCTAATTGGCAAATCTTTTATGTCTTTGGTTCATACGCTGGTGTATGTTAGTTCGAATCAAAATATGAATTTCTTTTTTTATTTTTGAAATATTTAAAAACCTCACGTTAATCTTATTAAATATATGTAATATACGCAAGAATGCTAAATTTTAAAATTAAATGAAAGTTGACAAGATAAACCGAGTTGTTGATTTTTTATTTTTATCTTCGTAAAGTAAGTTATGTATATTGCCAGTTTTAAATACTTATGAAGATTGCATTTTAATTTGTATTGTATTATTATATTGAATTATGTTGCAGTGTATTGGATTGTAATTTTTATAATAATAACAAAATAAACAATGCATTTTACTGCAGAGTATGTGTAAAAAAAAATTTTCTACACATCTTACCCACAGATCACACATTACAGGTTAAAAACTAACTTTTTGTTCGAGTGTCTGTGGTTACATAAATACAATAAATTACGCTTACCCTTGATCCATCAGGTACAATGGTAGCTTCTTCTCGAGCTTTGGCAAACACCTTACTGTCGACATACTTATCAGGAAATGAGATGATAAATGATGGTAAATCCACATTTTGGGTATCAGATCTATGCAACAATGCAACAGAGAGAGCATAGTTAAAAAGGTGTGGATTTATGCGATCTCTAGTATAGACAGCAACCGAGAGAAGATCATCAACATTTCGCATTCCTGAAAGGACATAAAATGTTAACAAAGCATTGTAAATTACAGTATTTTATATCTATTTCTTTACAAAGGTAATTAGTTTTTTTTTTCAATAAACAAAGACGCCATTTGTAATAAACCAATAATCAAATATAGATAAACGGGTACATTTAAATATTGGACGTAAGATTCTAATGTCACTTTCAAATTATAACAGTTTATAAGAAAGTGCAGGGTAGGTTAGAAACCTCTTACTTGAAATAGGCAGATTCGATACCTCTGTATTAGGATTCTGTGAAACAAGGTGGCCAAAATCAAAAAATTTACTCTGGGACAAACGATGAGTTACATCAGAACAGCGTAGTGGTTATACAGAAATTGCTTGTAAAGTCTGTTCACGTCTGTAAACAAAATTTCTCTCATTATGAGATCGAGTGATGCCAATTTAATCAACTACATTCCCAGTGAATATAAATATAATACAAGTATAAGAAACAACTGCAGATAAAGAAAATACCGCAATTAAAATATTTTTTACGACATATATCTATTAGCTATGACGAAAAAACACGAACTTCCTATAATCATAGGAAATTTTATTGCGAAAAAAGGGATCATTTACTTTTAATAATGCTGGAAAGTTCGGTCTATAACAACGAAATAAAAGAGGAGAACTATTTGTACAGTTTTGCAAAGAGGAAAAATTTGGACTTATGAATACATCGTTCTTACCAAACCATAGACATATACTTGTAAGTCTCCAAGAGATCGAGAAGACAATATTGTAAGAAATCAAATTGATTATACAACAATCATTTAACGATTTCAAAACTATAATAAATCGATCAAGACTTACCTAGGTCCCTGATATTTGGTCACAATATACTCTACTACAATCACAGTTGGGCTGAAGAAAGTCTGTGCAATTCAGAAAAAGCTCCAAAATATCACTAGATGCACTCCAAGACCCATGTATCCTAAATAATGTGTCTCAAGAAATTAACAAATTTTACGAAATTAGATAAGAAGATAACAACAACATAGATAATTGTTGGAAACAAATGAAAACAACAATAACCACGGAATCTCGAGAAAATCTTAAGACCTCTTAGATCTAATGAACATTCGAAGGTAGTGCAAATCGATAAACAGAGAAAAATACAATGAAATACATAAAGAAATAAAAAAAAATTAAAGTAGCAAATTAGTAGCATTAATCAGGAAGTATATGCCTGTTTCATTGATTTTGAGAAGGCATTTGACAGAGTGCAGCATAATCGACTTAAAGACATTTTATTAAATAAAAACATAGACAGTAGAGACATTAGAATCATCTGTAACCTCTATTGGAATCAAACAGCAAAAGTGAAAGTTGAAAACGACCTGACCAAGGATACCCAGATTCGCCGTGGGGTCCACCAAGGGTGTATTTTATCACCCTTGTTATTCAATTTATACAGTGAAGCCATCTCAGAATTAGTGCCTACCGAGATCAGTGAGGGCCTTATAATAAACAGCAAGCCACTTAATAACATAAGATATGCTGACGACACCGTCCTTCTGGCAGGAACACTAGAAGAACTGCAACACCTTGCTGAACAACTAAATATATATTGCAACGATTATGGACTAAAAATCAATTTGAAGAAAACCAAGTTCATGGTATTTACAAAAGCACAAAACATCAAAGTTAAGCTAGTACTAGATAATACCGAAATTGAACAAATATCTTCATACAAATACCTTGGAGCATGGATCACAGAAGATACTGATCAGACAAAAGAAATAAGATGCCGCATTGAAATTGCGCGGTCAACTTTTAATAGAATGAGAAAACATTTTTGTAATCGCGATATCAATATATCTCTCCGGATAAGAATGCTTCGATGGTATATTTTCTCTACCCTTTTGTATGGAGTTGAAGCTTGGACACTTAAAAAATCCAACATTAAAAACCTAGAAGCATTCAAAATGTGGTGTTACCGACGTATTTTGAAAACATCATGGATGGATCGCAAAACAAACAAACAAGTTCTCGAACAACTATAAAAACAATGCGAAGTTTTAAATTCCATAAAAATCAGGTAATTGAAATACTTGGGGCATATCATGAGAGGTGAAAAGTACGAACTACTAAGGAATATAAAGCAGGGTAAAATCAAAGGTAGAAGAAGCGTAGGAAGACGTAAAATCTCGTGGCTACGCAATCTCCGTGAATGGTTTGGATGCAGTTCAATTGAACTATTCAGGCGAGTAACCAATAAAATTATAATTGCCAGAATGATTTCGATATCATTATCGAAAATTATAATTGATATCTCCGATAGGAGTGGAACTTGAAGAAGAAAAGAAGAAAGTAGCAGAAGACCGATGGCTACAAGAACCCTATTTAGAAATTGAAAAACTAAAGCAGTCATACGAAAGCTTTCAGTCATATACAAAAGTAAAAGAATTAACAGGCAAAAGCAGAATTTATAGGTAAAATATATTACAAGATTTTGGTGGTATAATTTTAACTGGTATTAAAGAGCGCTGTAGCGAATGGGAAAGTAACATAATAGAATTATTTACCTATTCTAATCTCAGAAGTTCAGTAGGCCCTCTACCAAATGAAACGAAGGAAAGCTGCTAGTCCTGATGAAATACTTTTAGAATTGTTACCACTATTAGAATAAGAGTGTTCTGATTACCACCTCCTTCTTTAAAAAGATATACAGCAGCATCAAATTACCAAAGAATTAGTTAGAATCAATAATTATTTAACTATTCCCAAGAAAAGGAATGGCAGACAGTAAAGCGACTATCGACTTATCTGTTTAATCCGTCATACGCACATTTTTTTTATAAAAATATTGCATTGTCGCATATAAACTTTGTGAGGGATAACTGGTGATAAAAGCAGTTTGGTTTCCGAAACAATAAGGGTACTAGGGAGGCGAATTTTTGTATTCGAATACTCTTACAAAAGAGCATTGAATTTAGGAAAAACATTTACGTACGTTTTATAGATTTCAAAAAAGCCTTTAATCGAGACATATATTACCATTTCAATGCTTAGACTTAGTTAATCTGGACACGTATAACATTAGATTGCTTAAAAATCTTTACTAAAAGCAAATCGTTTGTATTAAAGTCGATCAAGAGGTTTCAGCTAAAGTTTCTATATGAGATGAGACAGGGATATGTTATCGATGTTGTTTAATGCCTGGACTAAATCAGTTTTTAAATTAGCGTTAAATAATTGTCAGAAAGATGTTAAATTTGGTGGTGAAATTATTAATAACCTCAGATACATAGATGATAAATAAAAAGAGCTTAATAATAAACGCAAAGAAAACAAAATGGATTATGGTCGAAAAAATTTACATCAAAGCACTCAAATTAGATAACATTATCCTAAAAAGGATGGAAGACTATACAAATCTGGGTAAATGGATTGACTGCAGGATTGAAAGTGGCGAGCAAATTTCTACCAGAATATAAATTGCACAAAAAAGCTTTATTACCTGGCGTTCTGTATTGTGCAGTAAAAAGCTGGTATTGACCACACATCTAACAGTATAGAAGTGCGCTTTCTGTAAAAAACACCTTTCTGATGTAAAACCTAAACAACAAAAATAAAAATCGTAACAAATTAGAAGCGTTCGAGTGTGATGTTACTGTCGCATGTTTAAAATCTCCTGCAGGGCACACATATCTAAGAAACGTGTGCTAGAGACCATGCATAAAGAGCGAGAATTGATCATCATCAAAATGAGAAAGGTCCAGTACTTCAGGCATATGATAAGAGGACCTAAATATAGCTTACCTTAATAATTCATTCAGGAGAAAATCGAAGGAAAACTCTAGATCAGAAAAACAATGATTTTGGCTGTGCAACATTAGATAAAGTGGATTATGAAAGCATTAAATAATATCAATGTGTGGGCCATAGAACAAGCTATTATTAATTATGAAGTAGATTCAAAATATAGGCAACTAATACAATATATATATATATATATATATATATATATATATATATATATATATATATGAAAACATAACTAGTCTTCTTCTTCTTCTCGTGCCACTCCTATCGGAGATTGGAAATCATCATGGCCACTGCGACTTTGTTAGCAGCTCGCCTAAAAAGTTCAATCGAACTACACCCGAACCATTCACGTAGATTACGAAGCCACGATATTTTTCTTCTTTCCACACTTCTTTTGCCCTTAATTTTGCCCTGCATGATGTTTCTTAAAAGTTCGTACTTTTCACCTCTCACAATGTGCCCCAAGTATTCCATCTTTCTAGTTTTTATCTCATTTAGAATTTCGCATCTTTTGTCTAAAGTTTGGAGTACTTGCGTGTTAGTGACGCGGTCCATCCATGATATTCTGAGAATGCGCCTATAGCACCACATTTCGAAAGCTTCGATGTTTTTTATGGTCAACTGTTTTAGTGTCCAAGCCTCAACTCCATATAACAAGGTAGAAAAGACATAACACCGCAGCATTCGTATTCGTAACTTTATATTGATATCACGATTGCAAAAGAGTTTGCCCATTCTATTAAAGACTGATCTAGCGATTTCTATTCTACATCTAATCTCTTTTGTTTGATCAGTATCGTCTGTGATCCAAGCACCTAGATATTTATAACAGGGCACACGCTGAATCGTTGTATTGTCTATTACAAGATTAGCTCTGATGTTCTTTGATTTCGTGATTACCATAAATTTAGTTTTTTTCAAATTAATTTTCAAACCGTAACTGTTACAGTATATATTAAGACTTTGAACGAGATGCTGTAGTTCTACTAGCGTTCCCGTTAGGAGAACTGTATCGTCAGTATACCTTATGTTGTTGATCGTCTCTCTATTTATTATCAGCCCAAGATCTTCTTCCTCGAGTGCTTGTTCACAGATAGCTTCACTATACAGATTAAATAAAAGTGGCGATAAGATACATCCCTGCCGGACGCTTCGACGGATTTGAATTTCTTCTGTTTGTCTGCCCTCAACCTTGACATTTGCTGTTTGATTCCAATATAGATTGGATATAATTCGAATATCTCGGCTGTCTATATTTTTCTTTATTAGAACTTGTCTTACTGGTTCATGTTGTACTTTGTCAAAGGCCTTTTTGAAATTAATAAAGCAGGCGTAAATTTCTTGGTTCATGTCTAAGCATCTCTGGGAAAGAACGTTCATTACAAACAGAGCCTCCCTTGTACCCAGCCCTTTTCTACATCCCATCTGAGTGTTGGTACATAACTAGTACAACTAGACAAAAATAAAAATCGCTTCTCCATTAAGACAGGAGTTAGATAAGTCAACATAATGTCACCAAAGAACATTCAAGGAATTACAAATTTTAATGAAGAAACTCGCAATACGTCGACCTAAAAATGAATATGAAAAAAACAAAACAATGACAAACATAGACGGTCGGCAGTCGGCAAATCATTAAAAGAGTAAGACTGGCATGGACAGAATTTGAGAAACTTAGTTGGATACTTACGAATCGGAAAATACCCTTATACTTGAGAAGCAAACTGTTCAACCAATGTATTCCATTTATCATGACATATGGATGTCAAAGTTGGTCACTAACCAAGGCAAATATGAATAAACTAGACACAAAAAAAAAGAACAATGGAAAGAGCAATGTTAAGTATACGACTGTCAGATGAGTAACGACTTGGTAAGATAGAAAAAGGGCTGTTGATATCACAACAAAAATTGCCAAACTCAAATGAAGCTTCGCATGTCACACTATTAGACAAAAAGACAGAGCCACAATAGAACATTACAGACCCTACAAGGGTAAACATCCAAGAGAAAGATCACAGATGAGATAGATGACATAAAAAGAGTAGTTGGAACAAAGTATGTTGCTCAGGATGGAGATTGATGGAAGGAGTTGGTAGAGACCAATATCAAAAAATGGACGACAGTAGGCTAAGAGGAAGATCAAGAGTCTAATGTTTTGATTGTGTCATAAACAGTATAATTGTACATTTAATAATAAAACACTTTAACATTTAAATTTTGTTTGCTTTTATAGTAGGCTAAGAATTTTTAATACATCCTTGTACATAATAATAATGCACTAATTACCTAAATAAATGTTTATCAGCTGTCCAGCAATTCTTCTATGCTTTGGAATGAACAGAGAAAAGTTTTCGTCTCGTTTTAAGTCTAAAATTTCGCCCAAAGGTGGAATGGAAATAACGTTAACTGGAATTTTGCCACCTTCAGCCTCTTCTCCAAATCTAGTTACAATTTGCTTTCCGATGGATTTGTATTGATCCGGCTACAAAAAAATAACATATATGATTACATTACATTTTTTCAGTATAATAAAAACCAGAGGTTAAAAAAATATTAAAAAAAAACAAAAGAAAGAAGAAAAAAAAAACAAAAAAAGAAAGTTTAATTTATGTGGTTTTATGATTAAAAATATTTTGTAAGTGTATATTAGTTAAATTTTTGTAGGTATATTATATTTATTTTAATTGTTTAAGTAGGGTAATACAGTAATAATTATTAGGGAAGGTGTCTTACCAAATATTCTGGTGGAACGGCAAATACAGTTTTGTCATCTCCTTTGGGCATTATAACCAATTCCCTTGGTTTGTCAAATAATTTGACAATATATCTTTTAGAATTCGACATCTTATTTTGATTATTCTAGAATTAGAAAAATGATTACTACTTTAAATCAGATCATAAAGTATTTAAAATTATTCAAATCAACGAAATTAAAAAAAAATACATATAAAGGAATAAGAATTCGAGAACATTAAATTCTCACTAAATCTCAAACAAAAAATTTAAATTTCATATAGATAGAAGTTGGTCCACAAATAAGCCCTCCGAAATACATAAAAAAATCCTTCAAAATCATTAGAGGAACTTTGGCAGAAATTACTGTTGCAATGAGAAGGTTCGATGTAGCATGGATACAATAGTCCTGGCTATACAAGGTTAAAATAATCTTTATTTTGATTTTTCTGATTTTGTAAACATATAGCAACTTTTTGACGAGCCGGAAAATCTTCTGGTGGGAGTGCTTATTCCTTTGTTAAATGAAAAGGATATAAATTTACAGATGAGAAAACTTCATACAACTTATAATGGAAGAGAAAGTGGAAGGAAGAAGAGATCCAGGAAGAAGAAAATGCTCCTGGTTGAATAATGATTATAGACTATATAAAGAGACTATACAGATATGGACACACATTCGATACTAAGAACAGCTCAAGATAGAGAGCAATTTGCTGTAGTTATAGCCAACCTTCACTAATAAAGAAGGCACCTTAAGAAGATAAATTTTCGTTGTGAAGATATTTCCTGCGGAAGATTTTGAAATTATGGGATACATGGCAGATAGTCTTCGAACGCTAATTTCTAAGTTTCCTCAACTTTCATTAAAATAACATCTTCACGAACTGACAACAATGAAAAACGTAGGTAATACTTCTGTTGACATTTCAAAGCCAACTAGTGCAAAAAATAATAATTTAACTGACGAAATGACGAAAAATTTTCAAATCGATGTTTCTCGAAAACGGTGTATCCTAACGACTTAAAAGGAGAATACCTTTTAGTACTAGAATACCTGAAAATCTAATAATCTACCAATGCTTAAAAGTTAAAAATAAAAAGTTATGCGTTAAAATAACCATTGACCTACCCAAAACGGATGGCCATGACCGGTATTAGAAATTAGCAATTAATGGGATCGATTCAACTTTAGTGAATAAATAATCGTACCAATTTCATTCTTTTAAATAGAAGCGTTCTGCATGTATTAAAAAAACTAATTACAAGGCGCCATCTTCAAAGAGCTCATGCTCTATTCGGAAGCATTTGGTTCAATTGTCTTAAAATTATCTGAGGAATCTTCAGTTATTTTTGTCAATAGATTTTCTGGACACCCTGTCTTGAAGAATTTTAAGAAAGTCTTCTATATGGTTGAATACCATAAACTATTTTAAATTATGGGAAAATGAGGTATGCAAAACACTTGATTATGGTCCTTGGTTTCATTTTATTCTAAAGTTAATTCTGTTAATATTTTAAAAATAGTAAATTAATTTATAGTTACTATTAAAATAAATTTATACTAATTGAATGCAATTATTAATATTTCATATTATATCTTCATTGCAGTTAATACAAAAAGTAGAACTTTAGGAGAGAAATTGAAGCAATAGGTCTAAATCATGGACATATATACGTCTATGGTCTAAATAATGAATATTTCAAAAAATAATGAAATTATCTACTAGTGGGCAAAGAAGAAGGCTCATTTTTTTATTGAAAAAAGAGGTGAAAAAAAAATAACCATTTGGCTAAAAGAAGAAAAATAGCATAATATTGATACACCCGTAATATAGGGTAAACTATGCAGTGATTGGCTACCATCAGCTATTGACAAATACATTAACCACTGATATTATTTTACGACAGCAGTAACGCTGTATAAATTGTATCTAATTACATTTTATTGTACTACCTAACCTTAAAAACTTATTATATATTAAAAACTTAAAAAATATTGCAAGGCCAAATAAATCAGAGAATTACCTTAGCGGATGAACAACAGGGTTTTCGCACAGGAAGATCGTGCACAGATGCAGTATTCATCATAAAACAGATTACCGAGAAAGCACTAGAGTATAACAGACCAGCATTCATATGTCTAATAGACCTGAAGAAAGCGTTCGATAAAGTAAAGCTTAAAGATGTAATTCACCTTCTTTACGATAGAGAAATTCCACTAAATGTTATAAAAACAATAGAGAACATTTACCAGAACAACAATATGGAAGTCACAATAGATGACCAGCTTACAGACCCAATAGATATGGGCAATGGAATAAGACAAGGAGACTCGCTTAGTCCAACGCTATTCAATCTAATCATGGATGAAATCATCAATACTATTAATAAAGGAAGAGAATACAAAATGGGGAACAAAGAAATCAGAATACTCTGCTATGCAGATGATGCGGCCCTAATTGCATCCAATGAAGACGATCTATAAAGACTAACCCATAGATTCAACACAAGGGCAAAGGACTTTAATATGGTGATCTCTACACAGAAAACTAAAACAATTGTAATCAGTAAAGAACCAATTAGATGTAAACTGGAAATCGATGGTATCAGCATTGAGCAACTAATAGAGACAAATTACCTAGGAATTACACTGTCTAGCTACGGAGATGTGGAGAAGGAATTGAAAAATCAAGTACAAAAGGCTAATAAAATAGCAGGTTGTCTTAATAACACGATATGGCGCAATCCCCATATTAATACCGACGTGAAATCAAGAATCTACAAAGCAACAATAAGACCAATAATGACATATACTTCAGAGACAAGACCGGATACCTCCAAAACTCAGCAACTACTAGAAACAGCGGAGATGCGTTTACTGAGGAGAATTACAGGAAACACACTGAGGGATCGAACGAGGAGTGAAGAGATCAGAAGAAAATGCATAATACCAGAAATAAATGAGTGGACACTGAACAGAAAAAAGGAATGGAACGAATACATAAACAGAATGGAAGAGACCCGATTAGTCAGAATAGCGAGGGACAAATCACCAAAAGGTAGAAGAAGTATCGGGCGACCACGCAAAAGATGGAGTGATAACCTCCAATAGAGGCATTAATCGACATTGAACAAGCATTTTGCTTATAAAAGAGAAGAAGAAGAAGAAGAAGAAGTTATTCTATGATGTTTAAAATGAGCAAATTTAAGTCAATAATTGCATGAATGTGCTTCTGTCTCATTAAATTATCTATGCCACTGGGTGTAATTTTTTTACGTTAGACAGTTATTGGCCACCTAGCCATTAACTATAAAAATACATTTTATTATTAGAATTGTATGTTTACTGATTGGCACATAGGTGTATAGGGATAATAGGAAAAAATATGCTGAAGAATAGGTTTCGCTTGCGTTGAACGCCATCGAAAATGGGATATCACAAAGAAACACTTCCCAGACTTCTCAGAAAGGTTGTTAACGAGATTACTTTGGGACCAAGCAATATTTTGATCAGTGAGGAGAAAGCTATTTTAAGAGAATGGATATTAACAAGTTACAAAAGAGGATTTCCAGTTGGGAAAGTAGATATTCAAGCTTCCATTAAGGAATTATCAGATTCTAGAGATTCTATAGATTTAGATTTTAGACCTTTTAAGCACCATGAAATTCTAGCTCACCGAACACCAGAAAAAGTTCTTTCGATCAGTTCAGTTGTTTCAGAAGAAAATGTTCCTAAATGGTCTTTTAGTCTAGGAATGATTAAAAATTAAAAAAATAGATTACATTCTGCATTCAAATTTTTATTGGGGATGAAACATATTTTTACCTGTACCCAAACAATTTTAAAGTTATTGCCCCTCGTGGAGCTCGGAATAGTTATGAGGTATTTTCTGATCAGGCAAAAATAAATATCAGCGGGATGTTTACCTATTCTGCATCTGGTCAAGTAACTGAGCCGATGCTTATTTCTTCCTACAAAAGATTTTCCACTTCTATAGTTAATTCAGTGCCTTCTTCATGGGGAATCAGACATAGTGATAACGGTTGCATGAAAGTTGAGGCATTGTAAGACTTTGGTAATGTTTTGTATCCATATTTAAAAAAATGGCACCACCTTTCCAATAATCCTATTTGTAGATGGCCATTCTACTCATTAAACAGTAAAGTTGAGTCAACTGTGCACCAAACTACAGATAATTTTAATACCGTTGTATCAAAACGCAACATAGTTAATGCAACCAGCAGATATTGCTGCATTCAAACCGTTAAAAACAAGTTTGAAAAAAAAGCATTATTATAATTCAGAAGAAAAATACACATGAAATACTTATTAAAGAAAAATATGCACCAGTACTGAAATATGTCATAGAAGACTATGCAAAAGCTGAAATTATGCAGATGCAAGATGTATCCAGATAATAATACACAAGTGGAGAAAAAAAGTTTTACTAAATATTCCATTTATCTGTTTCAATCAGTTCATGAAAATTCCTAATTGACCAAGGGAGAATAGCAATATTTACAAAAAATTGATCAGTTTGACGAAGCAGATCATGATGAGTTTATTTTGTTGCCTAAATTATATAAAAAAATCTAAAAATATCAATAACCATCTGTATACGGAAATTTGTAATGATTCAGAACACCTAGAAATCAACAAAGAACTAAAAACAGAAATTAAACATAAATGGAAATTATTTTCAACGAAAATCTAAATGTTCAGATGTAAATTAAGATCCAAAAAGCAACCAACATTTATCAAGTGACATGTCTTTAGAAGAAAATATGGAGACAGGTTAAAATTACAACATGTAGCACAGGGAGGGCATGTAGAAGAATTACTTATGCAGGAAAATAAAAAAGAAACTTAGCCTTTACAAGAAACCATGAAGATAAATGATATATTACAAGAAAATGTAACACAGAAAGGATCTGTAAAAAAATACTTATAGAGAAGAATAAAAATGAAACTCAGGCTTTCGAACAAACTGTGCAGACGAGTATTATTTCACAAGAAATTGTAACCCAGGAGGTGCCTGCAGAGGAAGAATCACTTATGGAGGACAATAATGAAAATACTCAAAATATTCAGAATCCACTCAAGAATTCAAGATTTCGTGATTTGACCTAAAACACCAGAAAGAAAAAGAAAAAATCATAGCTAAAGATTAGCGTTTCTTTTAACTTGTTTAGGATGGTAAAAATATAGATGCAAAATGGGCGATTAAAAAACAATAACAGGGAAGAAAATAACCACGTAAAACGGAAAAATTATTCAATAAAAAACAAAAAGCTACAAAAATAAATTGGGAGAAAAAATATCAAAAGGTCAAAAAAAAAAACGATAGACCGAAAGAAAACAAAAATAAAACTCAATATAAAAGATTTAAAATAGGCATTGACCGCCTGAACAAACACGAGAATGCAGCACGGACAAGCGGATAAACAAATAATACAGAAATAACTCAACGTCAAGTCAGCAGTTCTGAAAGTGATGATCAACCCCAACAGAATGACTAATGTTAAATAAGAATCATTCTAGAATACTTCACACCCAAGAGAGCGGCGCCAACACAAACAAAAATCAAAGTCGAAGAACTAAATATGGAATCTACGGTAAAATAATATCAGAGAAGATCGCTGGGAATAAAAAATTAGAAAACGATAACATCGAGAGACACTAACATATCAAAAAAGAAAACACCGTAGTTTAGAGAGGAAGGAAAGGAAACACAACAAACACAACATTCATATAACAACTATAAACAAATCACAAAAATAAAACAAATACTTTAGTTAGACTAATAAAAAGGGAACACTGGCAGAGCTTCCTAAAACAGATTGAACACAACTTCTACGAAACACAAAAAGAAATATGGAGAACGATAAGAACACAAAGTAAAGAGATGAACTAACTAATAAAACGAAACACATTTAGAAGGAAATATGAGTAGACTAATTTCGATCCTTATTTGCTAAAGGTGACCATAATGACCAACCAACACCAGAGGTGACGACAAACGAAGAAATAAATATTGAGAAGAAAGAAATAAGGAAAGCAGTAAGGAAATTAAAAATATAAAATCACTAAGCGAGGACAGAATACCGAACAAACTCCCTAAAGTACGAAGGACCAGATATGACCAATTAAAACCTATTAAAACTAATCCAAAAAACAATAGAAAACCAACAAAATTACTCAAGAATGAAGATCAAGAATTCTAATAACTCTCTTTAAAAAGAAAAACAAATTTAACCCGGAAAATTATAAAGCATTAACTTATTTAACACAACACTAAAATTAATCACCAAAGTTATAAAAAATAAACTGAATGAAATTATAACACTAACAAAAGAGCAATAAGGTTTTAGGTTGGAAAGAACATGCACCGACGCTATATTTATAATGAGGCAAGTGCAAGAGAAATTATTAGAATACAACCTAGACCAACTACAACCTTAGAGACCCTATTGAAGCTAGTGATGGAATAAGACAGGGAGATTCCCTGAGTTGTCTATTGTTCAATCTGATTATGGACGAAACAATAAAAAGTAAGAACTAAAAACGTATACCAAATGGGAGAAAAACAACTTAAAATAATCTGTTATGCAGACGAGGCAAGGCTACTCTCTCAAAGTAAAGATGATTTAAACTGTATGCTGCACCAACTTAATATAACGGACAGCAAAAATTAATATGTCAATTTTTCCAAAAAAGATAAAATACATGGTTATAACAGAAAACTAAGATGTAAATTGGTGCCGGAAAGTTAGATAATAGAGCATCACATTATCTAGATATAGAAAGCTCGACACTGAAGTGGAAGGTCAAGTAAATAGAGCAAATAAAAACGCATGTTGCCTGAATAAAACAATATGGAGAAATAAAAATATCGGGAAAGAAATATAGGGCAGAATTTACAAAACAGTCTTCAGACGAATAATGACATATGCAGCAGATACTCGACCTGATACAGAGAGGACATAAGGGATGTTACAAACACCAGAGATGAAAATACTTGGAAAAATTGATGGTAAGACACTATGGAACAGAACAAGAAGTACATATATGCGACGTAGATGCAAGATGAAAAACATAAAGAACTAGGAAAGAAATAGAAAGTAGAGTAGAGTAGGAAAGTAGAGACGGTTTCCTAATAGGAAGACGATAAATGTCTACATAAAAAAAAGAAATACCTGTTACTTATATTTTTAAAAAATACTATTTAAAAAATACACATTACCTGGAACTGACTAGTAGAATAAAAACATTGCATTTAATTAGCCAAAATGTTGCTTTTATACTATGTATTCCATTCAAATATTGACAACATAATTTAATCTAATCACTGGTATTGGTTTTTCACAGACATAATATATTTTTTTTAACATTTATTTTGTCTGCGAATTACTGTTTATTATTATTATTATTTAGAAAATAAAGCCGCATCCACCATAGGGGTTATTGGCGGCAGCTCAGAATTACAAAATTAAATTTTATAAAACATTAATATAGATTTAAAATTACAGTATACCATGTTTTCTATATTTTTTTAGAAATTCTAATTAATATAATATTATATCCATCGATATAACTTTTTTGGTTTTCTGTTTTGCCAGATATGCCATTACATTTTACTTTTAATATTCACTCGCATTATTCTTTTCTATATATATATATTCATCATCATGTGCAGCTTTATCAACCGTTTTCAATTACGGTGCAGCCTCTCTTATTTCAATGGGCAACAATGTCTCAAAACCCACATTTCAACTTAGAGCCCATAAAAATACTTATAGTATTTGAGCAGGAGGTTGATAATCAGTCGGTATGCTCACGCTAATCCCATTTGTACCGAGTGTCTATTACTATAAATGGATGCCCGATTCAAACAACTGAGGAACTCAGGGAAGCAGCAGTGAATATAGATAACGATTATGATTACCAGAACGACGAGTCCTTTAAAAATCAACCTCATCTCAACCAAATTCTGCATTCAAACCCAATAATTCTAATCATTCCGATCATTTTAGATGACGAAAATGATTTATTTACAGTCTACGTGAACAAATTGGAAAAATTGCCTACCTTTACCTAACAAACCCATCAATGCCAAATCTCTGACGAAAAATCTCGGAGAGTTTTTCCCGGAGAGAAATACCTTACCACCATGAACAGATCCAACCAAAAACACCCATCACATCCCCCACTACAGTCCCACAAAACATCACATAAACACACACATTCCTTTACAATTCTGCAATTAACACCGATTCAACCGATTATTTAAAACCCAAAATCTCCTCAGTCCTAATCCCTTTTGGGATGTGGTGACACCATCAGGTCTCTACAATTTGTTTCACGATTTCCCTTCATTCTTCTCTGTCCTGGACTAGTTGTTCGGCTTCATGTAATCCTTGGTTAATCAATATTTTTGTTTGATCTACCCAACGGCTTGGAAATCTTCCCCTAGGTCTCTTTTAACTATAACCTCGACTATCAGTTTTTAAATCGTACCTCTTCTTCTAGCAATGTGTCCAAAATGCTGCAAATATCTCTGTTGTATTTGTTTAAGCAATCTATCCTTTACTTTAAGTTGTTCTAATATTGATACGTTAATACGATGATCAATCCAGGATGTTCTCAACATGCGGCGATATACCCACTTTTCAAAAAGCGTCCAGTTTATTTTCATCTGCTTTCTTTAAAGTCCATGTTTCGGATATATATGTTTCAAAATGTACCCGGCTCAAAATTCAGGTACCTTACAGTCAACTCTCCCGGAAAATCTGCCACATTTACAACCAGATCCAAAATCAATACATCATCCCAACAACAATACCTTACATCCGATATCGAAGATGACAACATTACAGTTACACATGACACACCACAAAAAATTGCGACAGAAACAATACCTACTGAACCTTCACCCTCCAACTTTACAACCAAGATACACAAAAAGATATTTAAACAATTTAATCGGTATTTAAGTTATTATTGGTTAAGATCTACTCAAAAATTTAAATAATATCAAATAACAAATAGTTTTCTTCACATGATTTTAGTATTTACTACCTACGTGTGTTGTGTCATTTATGGACAGATTTATTCATGTTAGAATACATAGTAGAAAACAAGACACCACGAGTTGGCATGGTACTGGACCTGATAAGTGAAGTAGTTAAAAAGATCAGCAAATGAAATAGATAATTAGGATAAAAAAATCAAAAAATATATACACAAGGCACTATACTAGTACTATATAAGTACTATTACTTCGTTCGTTTCATAGTTTTAAGTTTTCCACAAAAGAACAAAAATTTTTTGCAAAGGTACCATAGACGGAACATCTGCGATTTAAACTAAAAACTCAATTTGGTACGTTTTCTATGCTAATCTGTTGATGCATAACAATAAAATCAATAAACAGTTTCGACGATAGGTCCACTTCGCGGGGATTATTACGTTTTTTTCATTTTTTACACTTCCAAATTTGAGTTTATTTTATTTTATAAAGCTCTTTATGTCCTTTAGTATACGCATTTTGTTTTGTATTAATCACGTTGTCACGTTGGATATGAAATATGGAATTTAAAAAGATTTGTATTTTATTATGTTTGATTCATCAACCTGTGTGTTCCACTGCTGGATATAGGTATCCCTCAGCTCTTTCCATCTGTCTCTGTCTTGTGCGGCTTGCATCCAGTCACTGCTGGTACGCTTTGCACCGTATTACTTCGTGTCTTGGTCTCCACTCGACAAAACCTTTTATCCATCATTTGTCTGATAATCTGGCGACGTGTCCTGCCCAATTCCATTTTGGCGAGCCGATTATTTTGATGGCGTCTTTTTGTTTTTGTTAAACGACGTATTTCTTCGCTTGGGATTTGGTCTCTTAGAAAGCCACCCAACATCCGACGATCCATAAACTTTTGAATTACGCTAATCTTATGAACCAACTTTTTGGTGAGTGTTCAATTTTCTAAACATTTTAGCAATTTCAGAAAGTCACAGAGTCGTCTAAGTACGTGAATTTTTTTTTTTTTAATTTCCCGGTTTTACTTTATCTTATTTCTTTGATATATCTTTTGTGGTGTCAATGGTTGTGTTTTAATCACGTAAGAACATGTGTGTGCCATATGAAATCTCAGAAATATGCCACAAGCTGGATTAATAGGTTCTTTTAGGACCATTAACTTCCCATGGCAGATGATATCTATGGATCTTATTGGACCATACTGTTCCTGCTATTATTAAATATTTAGGGGAGCAAGCTTTCTTGTTATTTGATGTTCCACAAACAGTAACGAGTGATAATGGTCCTCAGTTTGTATCTAAGGCTTTTAAAGACCTCCCCAGTAAATACAAGATACAAAAGATTTTTTTGCATATCATTCAGAAGCGAACCATAGCGAACGTGTAAATCGCAGTATCGTGACTGCTCATATACTTACGAAGTCCATCGAGCTTTAACGAATAACTAAGAAATTACAGTACGTTTAGATAGAAGCAACTAAAGTATTTTTATTTATATTTGGGTATCACATGCAGCAATTTAAACTTATTTGTAAACTAGTTTGTAAGGTTTTATTATGCAATTAGTATTTTTGTTAAATTTTGAAATGCATTGTATATTTATATTTTTTTTATTTTGTGTTATTGACGATTTATGTAATTTTACTAAATTTTAATTGTTAGTGTTATTTCTTTGACTTGTAAGATTTGTCCATAAAATTGTACAATTTTTAGTGACGATAAAGCATATTTTTATTTTATTCTATAGGTATTTTTCCGTACTTGTATATCGTAATTGGTTATTATCAATTGTAACTGGCATATTTTGTATCTTTTTATTAGACTGTGACGAAATATTTTTTTGCCAACCAAAAGGAGTACAAATAAAAGGGGTAGAAAATTGGGGACTGAAACTAAGGGGTGGAGATAAGGCAAGCAAAATAATCGCTACTTGTGCGAACGGCACTCAGGGTTTGTTAGGAGAGCTGGGGTCGTGGATAAGTAAAAGATAAAGGAGGTGAGTTGGGGCAATTATAAAAATATGAAACAAAGAGGTCATTAATCTCTTGGAACAAACAAAATAAAAATAAACAGGAAACACCTCTAGTAATTTAATACAGGGCGCCACTTTGAGGTGCCTAATTATATCTATTAAGGCTGATTTATAAACTTTACGTTGGCGTTGGCGCTGGCGCTGACGTTCGCGTTACAACATGGTCAAATAAGAAAGTCGTATGTCTATTTATAAACATCGTTCGCCGTTGGCGTCGGCGTTCGGTTCCGTTCAAGATGAACCAGCTTTATCTTTTGCCGTTGGCCGTTGTAGCACAGAATACACCAACCTTTCTGTGGTTGTAGTTACGATCACAGAACATAAAAAAAACTGCATCTTTGTCATCGCAGACAATAACAATACCGAAAAGGTGACAAGGTTTGTCAAACAAGTTAAACTAAAGATTATTTATTTATGTTTGCGTTTCCACTTTATAAAGTGGAAGAGTTTAGATAATAACAAGTCTCTCTTTAACAGAAATTCCATCAGAGCGATAGTTTACATTTATTTTTGGTTTTACCATTTGCAGTAATTTTTCAAATACTAGAACCTGCATCCTGGTATATTTAAAAAACTGCTCGGTATCCCAGTTTTTCATATTTTTATAATAATTAAAATTGCCTCTTGTCTTTCTGTACTGGTTAATGGACCTCAGTTTGTATCTACGTCGTCTTTTATTTCGAAGGCTCAGTATCAGTGCCACTGCATCTAACAAAGGCCGAGCATTTTCATTTTCCATTGTATTAATTTTAAACAAAATTTTAATTAAAATGTTAGGTAATTTAGATGTGATCTTTAACGCCAACGCCAACCGAAAGTTTATAAATGCAGTGTATGATCCGTTCCGGAATACTGTTGTTCCGGATAAAGTGACTACCAGGAATCACCCATCATGTTAGTGTTCCAACGTCTCTGGTATCGTTTCTCCATCACATTGATATCCTGATGGAATCGTTTGCCTTCTTTTTCGCTGAAATCACCCAGATCTTGGGAAAAAAGTTAGGATGGTTATACAAAGAATAGATTTTAAGGCTCATTAGACGTCTCAAATCTTTAAACTTATCTAATAAATTAGGTACTATAAGCTCGAAGTTAGGGTCTTTTACATTACTTAATTTACGAAACTTAATTACAACTTTTTTAATGCAATTCAAACTTCTTTTTCATTACTAGTTATCTTGATTTCAAAGGTGGAGTCAAACATACTACTACTACTTGTCGGTTTATAAGTTCTCTGCCGCTTTCCGGCTTCCAATCGCCACTTAGTCCAGTTGTTCCATACGTCTTCTTCTATGGTCCCCTCTCTCAGTACTTTATTTATTCCTTGGCTCCAAATTTTCTCGATCTACCTCGTTTTCTCTGTCCTTCTGGTTGCCATTTTATTATTTCTTTTCGAATTTGTTGTTCATCCATTTTTTGTATGTGTCCGAACCAGATAAGTTGTTTTGTTGTTAGGTCATCTGTAATTGTTCGTTTGATTCGTATTATTTCTCTATTGCATTCGTTGGTAATCCTTTCTCTTCTAGATCTTCCTGCGGCTTTTCTACAAAAATCCATTTCTGTCGCTTTCAGCATTGCCAATGTTCTTTTTTTCAGTGACCATACCTCACAACTGTATAAAGTGATACTTTTTACTGAAGTCTCATATATCCTCTTTTTATTTTCTTTGCTGAGGGATTGGTCTCATAAAATACTGTTTAAAATTGTGATGGCTTTTCTCCCTGACGTATTTCTCTCTCTTATGGCTTTGTCTAATTGTTCGTTTTGTGAAATAGTGATACTAAGATATTTGTAGTCACAGCAGTGCTTTATCGTGGTGTTATCGTCTAATATAAGATCTTTTTGTTTTACTCCAATGCACAGGTATTCGGTTTTCTTTTTATTTACTTCTCATCATACTCTTCAATTAATTTTCATGTCATATAGTTTAAATCGTCATAATTTAATCATAGTTTAATCGTTTGCATTTTTGTTTCCATCTTTTTTAAGCACTTTCGACGTATATTTGAAATAAAGTTTGAGTCAAACATTATTTACCCAATATCTGGTCTAACAAAAACACTTTCTTTCAATTTGGCTTAAGATAGATGGTGAAACTTTCCACTCAAGTAATTGAAACATTCTCCATCTTTAAGCTGGGCCTTGAGAAACGGATTCATTAAGCCTAGCTTAACGTGTAGAGGTAGAAGGAGGGTTTTTGGATTTACCAAAGTTTTGTACAAAATGTTCTTCTCGTCAGGTGCTAAAAAATTTCTTATGGGCCATTGTTTTGTACACCAGTGTTTATATCTTGCTCTACTGTCCCATTTACTTGTCCACAAACTAAACATGTAAACTTTGTAAATCCCTTTTGTTGACCAAGTAGCATGCAAACAACTTTTAAATCTCCACAGATCATCCAATTTTGAGCTAAATAGCTGATTTTTTCTAGAATTGTGTCAAAATTTTTATACGTCTCTTTCATATAGACTGAAAAGGCAATAAAAAGTGAAGCATAAGTGTTCCTATTGTGTAGGAGTACAAATTGTAAACTTATTTTTGAAGAGTCTATAAAAAGCCTCCAATATATTGAGAGTAGACCTAATTCCCTTCCTGAATAAAAAATCTTAACAAACTATTGGTCTTTGTACCTGTACTTGTAAATAGATGTACCAGGCGACAACAAATTCTTTTCTTTTAATCTTGCGTCAAGCAATTCTGATTTTTTCTTTGTTAAACCTGAACCTCTTACTAAGTCATCTAACTCAACTTGTATAAACAATTGTGGTTGTAAATTTTTTGAAGGACACTAAAATTCACCATCAATTTCTGGACCACTTTCATTAGATTCTGATTCACTAGTAGTTAAAATGTTATCAATAGGTAAAGGAGGTTCAGGGACTGGCAGTTCAGGTCCATGCTCTAAGGGACAGATAGCAGACGGGAGGTTAGAATAAACAATTACTTTCTTATTTTTGGAGTTATATCCAGAAACATTGACATTACAAAAGTAACAATGATTTAAATGATTTTTTTGCTCTCTCCATACCATAGGCATTGCAAATATGAAAGCTTTTTTGTCTTTCTTTAACCACTTCTTTAAATCCTCAACACAAACATAACACACATTGTGAAGAGCCGAATCTTGTCTTGGTCACCAATTTTCACACCAAAAATATGCAATATACTCTTTTGTGAGAAACTCAGTAATGTTTCTCTGATGTTTTTTAATAAAAAAATCCCCAGTTTGTAACAAAATATATTTGGACAATATTTACAACCGTGACCAACCATACTTATGTTTATTGGAATAAAGGACCTACACAGCTGCTATGAAGAGAAAGAATAATAAAGAGTGTTGTACAATTCATTGACAGTGCTACCAACCAAGTAACATTAAATTTTTCTACTCGTGAAACAAAATAAAATGTAATTATGCAATTTTAAATTTTAAATTGTGAAACAATGGTGGGCGATAGAGCATTTTAATATGATCTTCGGACTCAGCACACTAAAATATATAAGATAGAGGTAATTTTATCAAAATTTTTTTCATCGTTGACGTGTGATTATTTGTGTCTACTTATCCATAACTAAGCTTCTTTAACATCGCCATGTATTGTTCCTAATACTATTCTCTGCCAACTCTCCAAAAGATCGATGTCTAATTTTCTCAGTACCCTCATTTCACTTAATACATATCTAATTGTAAGTCTGATTATCGTCTTGTATCTTCCCCAACTATCATTTTTAAATATTTTAACGTATACCTACAAATGGAAAAGAGTACAAGACACGAAAGTGAAAAGAGGCACTGAGATTGGCAGTGATCATCATCTATTAATAATGAGAATGAGAACAGCAAAAGAAAAGGAAGAAAAGAGGAGAAAGGTAGTAAATGAAAAAGTAAAAGCTACAAATTAAAAGAAGAAAGATATGAGAAGATATTTCAAGAAAAATTAGACAATATTTTAAAAGGTAGGGCAAAAACTGCAAGTATAGAAGAAAAGTGGGAAAATCTCAAGACTAACTTAATCATAGCTGCTGAGAAAACTTGAGGAGAAGACAAAAATTGCAAATACTAGCATGAGGAGAACTGAATGATGGACGGACAAAATACGAAGGCAAATAAAGAACAAAAAAGAAAAATGGAAGAGATATCTAAGTACAAAGCGCCCTGAAGACTATGAGGCATATAAAGAAAAAAGAAAAGAGGTTAAAATAGTTGTGAAAGCAGAAAAAGAAAGGTCATGAGAAAATTTAGGACTAAAAATGACAAATAATTATAGGGAAAATTAAAAACTTTTCTATGGCGCAATAAAACAGCTCAGACAAAAGAAAGAACACATGATGCCAAATATAAAAGACAAGAATGGAAAGGTAGTAACAGAAGAAAACCAGATAATGGAAAGATGGAGAGAATATTTCAAAGAGCTAACTCATACAGACGTAGACAACACAGTGCAGATACAAGAAATAAATGAAGAACAAAAACTAGAACCCATAACAACAGAGTAACTAGAAAAGGCAATTGAAAGAGTTAAATTAGGCAAAGCACCAGGCAAGGATCATATCACCCCGGAAATGATAAAATTCATGGGAATCGAGGGAGAGGACAGCATGAAAGAACTAATGAATGATATTATAAAGATAGCAGAAATACCACAGAACTGAAAGAAAGACTTTATACTACCAATACACAAAAAGGGCGACAAGAGAAACTATAATAATTACCGAGGTATTACTATATCCCTTATGAATTAATTACTATTAAACTGGGAATAAGCCACAATTAAAGATAAAAATACGTTTATTGACGTTTCAATTTCCACTTCGGAAATCGTTCTCAAAATACACACAGTAAATTAAACAAATTTTGTTTTCTGTTACATAGTGAAAAATTCTTCTAATAATTTAATTTTATCTGACTCATTTATATTGACAATTCAGACATACATTATGCATTTTAAAGTAGATGACTTTAAAATGATATTGCCAATATTGTTGAGTTGCGCTCCTGGGACGACTTTGCTTATAAGATAGTTCATTCGATTACATGAAATCAACTTTAACTTGAGAATATCCGTCAGAAAAAAAATCATAGCATGTAATTGGTCTTTAAAAAGACAAACACATGACATGATGACAGTAAAATTCCCCTGTTAGTGATTCCATAGTAAATTATGAGGGAAAACCAGGAAAAAACCTCATAATACTATCCCGACATTGTAAGTATTTGTTCGTGAATTTAGTTTACCTTCAACAAACATCAAAATTCTGATTTTATATGTTACGTTATTTAAAAAACATAAATGATGTATCCTCTATATGTTACTGACTTACTAATACTGGTATTTTCTTATTAATTACTTCCTCTTTTAATATTGGTAACCAGATCCTACTACATTCTGCCGAGGAATTAGCGACACAATTGGCCCCATTTAGCATAATTAGAGCCGCTTCTTTGATTTTTCTTTTTTTACCATCCGTTTCTTTTAGGACTACATTTGAATTATTCCATTGAACCCTATGTTCATTATCCCATGCGTGTTTACAGATTTGAGATCTATCAAATTCTTTATTTTTAATATAAGATTGATGTTCACTTATTCTAACATTTAATGGCCTTGATGATTCACCTAAATAAAACTGATCGCATTCACAAGGTATTTTATAAATGCAATTCTTTGTCCTTTCTTGTTCATTGTTAGGTTTGGTTTTGGACAAAATAGATCTCAACGTGTTTGTTGTTTTGAATGTTGTTGAAATGTTGAATTTGTTTCCTATCCTTTTAAGTTTTTCTGATAGTCCTTTTATGTACGTTATTGTTATTTTCCTCATATTATTCCTTGTGTATGCTGTAGGATCTCGTTCTAAGTTGTTTTGTTCTATTCGATCAATTGTTGAAAATTCCTTATTTATAAACGATAAAGGATAATCATTTTTTAATAAAACAGATGTTAACAAATGTTTCTCCTCCAAGAACGAATTTTCATTAGAACAAGTAATTTTGGCTCTATCGTATAAGGATTTAATTATTCCCTTTTTTACATTAATATTGTGATTTGATTTGAAATTTAAATATCTATTGGTGTGTGTTGGTTTTATATACACCTGAGTCTCATATCCAGTATCGTTCTTAGAGATTAAAACATCCAGTTTAATAGTAATTAATTTACAATGCCACAAGAAAATAGCTTCAGAACAATATATCCCTTATGGTCAACACCTCCCTTCTCAAATGGCAAATAGAAACCCGAACGGAACTGGTCCCCAGGTAGGTGGTTCACATTGTGGCAAATCCTACACCTTATCTAATAAAGTCAGTCTCATCGGATCTGGGGGAGACAATAGTTTGTCAATACAGACAACAAAAATGTATATATTCAACTTTCAATGTAAGATCTTTGTCTAAAGACGAGAAACTCTATGAATTAGAGGAAGAAGTTAAACACCTGCAATGGGACATAATCAGACTATCGGAGGTAAAAAGAAAAAGTGAAAACTGCATCTCGCTAGAGTCTGGAAACTTACTGTATTTTAAAGGTAGAGGAAACGAAAGTTTAGATGGAGTCGGTTTTTTGATATCGAAAAAATATCCTCATAAAATTGAGGAATACGTAGGAATAACAGAAAGAATCGCTTTAATAATTATAAATATCAGCGAAAAGGTCACTTTAAAAATAATTCAGATCTATGCGCCAATATCTACACACAAAGATGAAGAAATGGAAGAATTCTATGAACACCTCACAGAGTCCATGACATATCCAAACACTACATACACGATTATAATGGGCAATTTTAATGCGAAAATGGGCAAAAAACTAGAAGAAAACGAAAACTGTATTGGAGGAATTTGGACATGGAGTAAGAAATGATAGAGGAGATCTATTGGTTAACTATCTAGAAAACAACAAATTATTTGGCATGAACTCTTTCTTCAAGAAAAAGCCACATAGGAAATGGACGTGGATGTCGCCAGATGGGAACACTAAAAATGAAATTGACTACATACTAACTAACAAAAAGAACATTTTCGAAGACGTCACAGTAATAAACTCAACCTCTACTGGTAGTGATCACAGAATGATACGGGCTAAAATAAGTATTAAACACAGAAAAGATCGAAGACAATATGTACACTCTAAGAAAAAAGTCCACCCAGAAAATTAAAGGAGAATAGAGAACAATACCAAAACAAATTAAGAACAGCTGAAGAACTAAAGCTAACACACCTAAATCTAGATCAACTAAACAAAGCCATCACTGAAGAACTTCTTAAGACTAGCTTAGAAGTAGTACCACCAAAATCAGACAAAAAATCAGAACTAAGTGCCATATCTTTAGACATGCTACAACAACGGAGAAGCCTACTACAAGAAAATAAAAAAAAATACAACTGGATACAAAAACCCTTGATGCAGAAATAAGAAGACGTATAAAACAAGATCTCAAACGGCATCAAGAAGAACGAATCGAGAAGATTATAGAAGAAAATAAAAACTTAAGATCTATCAAGTCCCACCTAGGAATAAATAAAATCATTGAGATGGAAAATAAACAAGGTGTAATAGAAAAAAGTAGAACCCAAACATCTAAGATAACAAATGAATATTATAGTGACTTCTACAGCTCTAAAAACAGTCCACCTGATACAACTCAACAAAACCTGAAAAAGAAAATAATGAATATAATCTCTGAAATATTACCCCCCATAACCGGAGAAGAAATAAAAAAGCAATTACCGATATAAAAAGAAATAAGGCTCCGGGATTGAAATGTTAAAAGAAGGAGGGGGAAAAGAAAAAATACTACCCAAAGATACTTTTCAATAAATATTTGTTTGAAGGACAAATTCCGCAAGAGTGGAACAAGACAAATATAATTCTAATATATAAGAAAGGAAACAGATCAAAATTAGCTAACTATAGACCAATATCTCTCTTGTCACAAATCTATAAAACTTTCACTAAGGTGATGACAACTAGACTAAACAACAAATTTAATGCATACCAACTAGTTGAGCAGGCAGGATTTAGAAAGCGGTACAGCACAACTAAGTACAGTTCACACTCTTAAAATATTGATAGAAAAGACCAACGAATACAACCTTCCAATATACCTAGCGTTTGTTGGCTATGAAAAAGCGTTTGACAGCATAGAACTATGGGCAGTGGAAGAAGCGCTAGTGAATTGCTGAATAGATTCACGGTACAGAATGTTAATCCACAATATATATCAAAATGCCACTATGAGAATTCAGCTAGACAGAGATTTGCAAACTTCATTAATTGGAACTTGTAGAGGTGTCAGACAAGGGGATACAATCTCACCCAAACTATTTACTCTGGCGTTGGAAGACATTTTTAATCTATAGAGAACAATACCAAAACAAATTAAGAACAGCTGAAGAACTAAAGCTAACACACCTAAATCTAGATCAACTAAACAAAGCCATCACTGAAGAACTTCTTAAGACTAGCTTAGAAGTAGTACCACCAAAATCAGACAAAAAATCAGAACTAAGTGCCATATCTTTAGACATGCTACAATAAAGGGATTTGTATGAACGGGAAATATTTAAATCATCTAAGATTCGCCGATGATGTACTCCTGATAGCAACAACTATGGAACAACTACAAATAATGATTTCACACCTAGAAAAAACATCTTTTGAGAAAGGACTAAAAATGAATCTAAAGAAAATTAAAATAATGACTAATACAGAAGACAGATATATTTACTTAGGACAAGCTATCAGAGCACACAAGAGTGACCAGACTAAAGAAGTAACCAGAATAATAAAAATGGGGTGGGCTGCATTCGGAAAACTCTCATATACTATCAAAAACCAAAAAATAACTTTAAAATTAAGAACGAAGGTATTTAATGCATGCGTCCTACCTGTTCTGACATATGGTGCCTAGACGTGGACGTGTACCAAAAACAACTTAGATAGAATAATGAAAACTCAAAGAGCTATAAAGACAAATGTTGGGAATATGGTTGAGAGATAAAAAGAGGAACGAGTGGATAATATGTAAAACCGAAGCAACAGACGCTGTCGAACATGCATTGAAATTAAAATGGAAATGGGCTGGGCATAATGAAAGATATCAGGATGGAAGATGGAATAAAGAAATTGGCCGCTGGATACCATATATTGCAAAAAGGTCAAGAGGTCGACCGCAAATGAGATGGAAAGATGACATTGAACAAAGCGCAGGTCCAATGTGGAAAAGACAAACAGAAGACAGAGACAAATGAAGACAAATGGAAGAGGCCTATATTCAACACATGAATAGATTTTGGGCTATAGAAAGATTACTATATCAAGTATTCCTGAGAAGGTATTTGCAAGAATAATAGAAACACGAATAAAAACTCAAATAGAACCAACTATGGAAGATACACAATGTGGATTCAGGAAGGACAGAAGCACACAAAACCACCTATTCACAATAAAAAAATGAGTGAGAAAGTAATTAATAAAAATATAGAAACACATGTATGCTTTATTGATCTGGAAAAGGCATTTGATATAATCCACAGAAAGAACGTATGGAGGACATTAAAGCAAAGTGGAGTTGACAGGATAACAATTGATGTAATAAAGGATATGTACAATAATAACACAAATACGGTGAGAACCAATAACGAGGAATCCGAAGAATTTACTACAAGTCAAGGCGTCAAACAGGGATGCGTGTTGAGCCCACTGCTGTTCTTAGTGGTACTGGATGAAGCAATGAATAAAGCCAACAGAAAAATGAGAAAAGTAACATTAGGATACTGGCAAATAAAAGAGACTCAACTATCAGAGTTTCTGTTTGCAGACGATATGGTTTTGAAAGCAGAAAACAGAGAAGACCTACAGAACAACCTTGAAATCCTAGAAGAAGAACTGTCAAACGTAAATATGAAGATAAATACATAGAACAGAAAAACAACGATAATTTCAAATAAGAGAAAGACACACGCAATACAAACAACTAGAACAAGTGGAACATTTTAAATACCTAGGAGTAATAATTGAATCAAACGGTAAACAAGATATGGAAATAAATGAGAGAATGGGACGAACAGGAAGCTTATTTAACACTATGAAAACGACATTTTTGTGAAAAAAAAGAAATACCGGAGAAGGTAAAAACGGCAGTCGTTAAATAAGTAGTTATACAATCATGTATAATAGCGAGTTATGGACATTGACTGGGAGACAAAAATCTCGAGTCAATGCTATAGAAATGAGGTTCCTGAGGAAAATAGCAAACAGAAAGAGGACAGACAAATAAAAGAAATGAAACAATTAGACAAAACCTAAAACTAGAACTAATAAACGAAAAAATAGTAGAGGGGCAACTAAGATGGTTCAGGTACGTGTGTAGTATGTCGAATGAAAGATTAACAAAACGAGTGTTTGAAACGAGAGTGCAAGGGAAAAACAAACGAGGAAGACCAAGAGTTAGGTGGGTAGACGAAAGAAGTTAAGAAGAAAGGAGTGACGTGGGAAAATGCACGACATCTAACACAAGACCGAAAAGCATGGAAACAACAGTGCAAAACTTAACTCCACCAGCCTTACACCTAACGGTAGAAAGGCTTAGGACTAAGTAAGTAAGTAAGTTTAATGTATACCCACTTAAATTTCATAGTTTCTTATATATTTATGTTTCAATAGCTAGATGTTTCCTTCTTGTAAGTGCAATTTAGAATTTTCTTAATTTTTCAGTTGTTATTATTATTCATTATTAGTTATTAGGGTTTCTCTTAATGTAATCATTACCCAAGATTTCTTACTCCCTTATTATTTGATTGATTATTACTTATTTTAGCAGACATAAATATTTTTGTGGCACTGGAAAAAATTGTTTATCAAAGTACCGAATATTCAAACCACAATATTTGGGTTTCCAAAACAATTTTTAATCGAACGGGTTATTTTTCACATTCCCTAAAAACCACTATCAAATCATCAAAAATATCAATATTGTTCAAATTTTTAGGTATATAAAGGAAACTTTTTTCATATTTCTTCAGTCTGTGAACTCAGTTTACATATTCGTGCATTGGACGAAAGAAGTGAGGTATGTAATTATTTTGTTGTTTAGGTATTTACATATACATATATAAATTAAATGTATATATAAATAAATTCTAAACAATATTTTAGGCAATATTGTTTAACATGTCTACCAGTGCTAAGAAACATGTTGTCAAGCTCTTTGACAGACCAAAAGAGCTTGTTATTATGCCCAAAGGAGATGACAAAACTGTATTTGATGTTCCTAAAGATTATATAGTAAGTCTTTTTAAATTTATTTGCATTTAACTTTTTGTCCGCCAATGGTTTTATATTAACACTTACATTTCTTTTTTGTGCAAATTTTCACAGTTCTAGATCGAAGGTCTCTCTTTGACATTGCCTTTTATACTCTATCAAACCACTTTGTTTTTAGTCTTCCTCATTTTTTAGCTCAGGTAGCTGCTAATCCAATTTTACCTTCGGTAGATTGGTAGCAGAACGTAATATTTTTACAACAAGTAGTATTTTCGTTCCCCTAGTGAGTTGCTAGGTTTCGCATCCATTAGGTTCAACGCTTTTGAAAATGCTGTTATATAGCTGTATATTTTTGTGTTTAGAGATGATTTTTAATCAGTGCAGTTAGTCTACTGCGCAAATTGTTTTTTCCGTTTTATGATTTGTTTTTGGATCTCTGTTTCAATAATTTCTTTCCATTTTTGCCCTCAAAAAGATATTTTCAAAATTACAATTCCGTCTTCTAACTTTTCTTCATACTTTTTAACTCCTTTTAGGCACAAGTATTTCGTTTTTTTTTAATAAACATTTATTCTACAATGCTCGTATTCCAATTGACTTGTTATAAATAGAAGATTGTTCTGGTCCTGTGCGATGACTATTTAATCGTCCGCGAAAGAAAGCGTATATACGGTTGTTTCGCATTCGAATAAGATTCCAAGATTTCCTCTATTTCTTCAGTGCCTCACTCAGGCAGATTTTGTTGGAGCTAGTCTGCAGCTTTACCTTAGTGCCTTATTTACTCTACAATTTTCGAAGAACAGATTGTTTATCTTTATATTTGATCGAAAATTGTTGTCTTCTTCTTAAAGTGCCCTATCAAGTCCCCTTGACGTTGGCGATTAACATGGCGAAACTGTCTCTGTCTCGAGCTATTCTAAATAGTTGCTCAGCTTTCTTTATTCCTTCTTTAAAATTGTTGTAGAATCTTTGTATTGTTTTCACAATTTTGTAGTTCGTGTACTGAGTCTATTGTTGATGTCGCTTTTCTGAATCCATTTTGATACTGTCTAAATTTTTTTCTGAGTAACAATTTATTCGCCTTTTTATCATTATGGTCAGGTTCTTATACGTTGTGTTTAATAACATAATAGCTCTATAGTCGTTGCACTTTATTGTACCTCTTTTCTTTAAAATTTTTGTGATGTGTCCGTTTTCTCATTCTGCAGGCATGTTTTAGTTCTTTTAAATTTTGACCATTAGGTGACTATTAGCTTGACCTCAACAGCTGCTATCCACTGTTTAGATTATGCGTTGTTAATTTTGTCTGACCCTGGAATTTTGATTGGTTGCTTTATTACATTTATATTTTAAATGAGTAGGTACATCTTCCTCTGCATATCTATTATCTGCTATTTCTTCAACTTCTGCTTTCCCAATCTTTTTTACTTTTTTTAACTATGTATTTGTTCAGAGATCCATGTAACTTGCCTTCTTCTAAAAAGTTTTGTGGCTTTTCTGTGCCATGTTGTACTGGCTTGTTTCCTTATGTCATAGTTCCATCTTAAAGTTGGAAGTCTTCTTGGTCTCTTGACGCCTCTTGGATATCGCAGTGTAAGTCTAGTGGACCATCTATTGTCAGTTATTCTCGCTAAATGTTCCGCCCACATTTTAAAGACTTCTACGTTCACGCCCACATTCTATGGATTACATCAATAACCTTGGTTTTCTGTCTGATCTATTCAATTATTTTTCTATCCCTCTTTGTTAAACCTGACATTCATTGCTCCATTGACCTTTGAGTCACTTTAAGTTTCGATATTATCTCTTTCTTTAGTATTCAAGTTTCGCAACCGTATGTTATGATTGATAGTATACACTGATCAAATGTTTTTTCCTTCAGGTAGATTGGCATCTTCGATTTAAATATAACTACATTTCTACTAACATATGTCCAAGCCAGTTTCATTCTTCTATTCATTTCTGGAAGTGAGAAGCCAAATTTATGTATTAATTGTCCCAGGACACACTCGTCTACTGTGTCAAGAGCAGTGTTGTTTATTATAACATCTTGGACATCCACTAGTTCGCTGTACATTGTTTTTGTTTTTGTCAGGTTTATTTTTAGGCGAACTTCATTGCTAGCTGCATTTAGGTCGCTTATAAGTTCTTTTAGTTTTGCAGGATTATTACCAATCAGAATAATGTCATCTGCAAACCTTAGATGGCTAAGGTATTCTCCATTAATGGGTATTCCTTTGTTCTGCCAGTTCATTTTGCTGAATATATTTTCTATAGTGGCAGTGAAGAGCTTGGGTGATATTGCGTTTCCTTGTCGGACGCCCCTTGTAGTGGAAAATTCTGGGGTGTTTGCATATATTTTTACCTAAGCTGTTACTTGTCTGTACATATTTGCTAAAGTTTGTATGGACGGTTTGTAAATGCCTTGGTTGGTCAAAGCTTCTATTTATGCCTTGGGGTATATCGAATCAAAAGCCTTCTCGAAATCTACGAATGTTAGCGGTATTTCATATTCTTTAGCTCTACTCATTAGTTCTCGGAGTGTATGAATATGATTTATGGTACTGAATCCACTTCTGAAGCCAGCTTGTTCTCTCGGCTATGCAGCATCTAATGCGTTTGTTAATCTGTTGTTGATGATCTTTGTGAATATTTTGTATACGATTAGTAATAGACTTATAGGTCTGTAGTTTTTGATATTCTCCTTGCTACCTTTCTTATGAATGAAAATTGTGTTTGCTGTATTTCAGTGGTCTGATATGCATCTTGATCTTAGGCAGTTCCTAATTATTTTTTTAAGCCCTTTTCTCTATTCAGATTGCCGGATATAGGCCTCTCCTAATTCTCGCCATTCATCTCTGTTATTTGTAAGACGTTTCCACATTGGTCCTGCAGTTCTTTTAATATCGTCGCTCCATCGCATTTGCGGTCTTTCTCGTGGTGTTTTGGCTTCAGATGGCCGCCAATTCCGATTTCTTTATTCCATCGGCCATCCGTAAGACGTTCGTTATCTTCAGCCTATTTCTATTTCAGTTTAGCTGCCTGTTTGACAGCATCTTTTACTTTAGTTATATTACGAATGTCTTCATTGGTTTTATTTTCTTTGAGTGAGATACCCAGCATCTATCGTTCCATAGCTCTCTGAGTTTTTCTAATCTTCTTCATATTTATTTTAGTGAATGTCCAGGTTTGAGCTCCATATGTAAGCACAGGTAGGATACAGAAATTAAATACTTTGGTTCGCAGTCTTTGAAGTATATTTTTAAGTACGTTCATAAACATGCCTGCTAAGACTTTTCAGGTTTCATTGACGGCGTATTTAAGCAGATCCACTATTATACCATTTATTCCAGCTGCTCTACTGCTGTTCATTTTTGCAATTGTCGATTCTACTTCTTTCGGAAGGACTTCTGGTACATCTTCCTGGTTACTGATTCCTTCTTCCAGTGTGTCAGTGTAATTCTGGTGTTTTCATTTATTAGAGCAACAATTTGCTTCTTCCCAATGATTATTACTTTTCTTGTTTTTTTATTTTTTTTCTTGTTTTTCCTATTTTCGATTGCATTTTCTATCAGTCTTTCATTGTATTTTCCTATGTCTTTCTTAATACTTTTCCTTATTGTCTTACAAATTTTAATTACTTTACTTACTTTCATTTTCCTTTTTTGTTTCAGCAATATTTTAGTTTTATCAAAAAGTTTACTATGTTTATTTTGTTGTTGCGGGCCTCCGATTTCTTTGGCACTATCAAGGATGATTTCCATTAATTAAGAGCTGTAGATTTGACCATGTATTCTTCTATCAATTGCCCTTTGGTAGTGATCTGAGTTTTCTTTTAGATTGTTAATATTTTTACCGGTTACTCTTGGTTTTGTGATTGATTGTATTATTTCTAGTTTCAGATCTAGAACAATTTTTGCTCTGATTAGTCTATTGTCGCTGCCTGTTTGAAATTTATTTATTACACTGACATCTTTTATTGTAGCAATCTTGTTGGTTAGACTGACATCAATTTCAGCCTTGGTGATTTCAGTCGGTGCTACCCATATCCATTTTATGTTTGATTTTTCTTAAAAAATGTATTTGCAATTGGCATGTTTTGACAGTGTGCGAACTGAACCAGTCTTTCTCCATTCTCACTTCTATCACTCTCCATATTTTCCAACGACTTGTTCCTTGTCGTTTTTCTTTCCCACTTTGGCATTAAAGTCACCAATTAAATAATTGAAATATTATTTTAATGCTTAATTAATTACTATAAAAAAAATATTACTATAAAGTTCCTCTATTTTTTCGTCAGTGTGAGTAACCGTTGGGGCGTATATTTGTATATTGTATCTCTTTGATAGTTGTAAGGTTATATATAATATATAGAAAAGGATAATGTGAGTAAATAATAAAAGTAAAATGTAATGGCATGTCTCAAACAGAAAAAAACCAAAAAGGTATATCGATGGAAGGCAACCATATATATGTATTTCTGACTATTGGTCGTCTTCAGTACGGTGCAACTAAGTTAGGAAAGGAGCATGTTAACTTGGGAACCTGATAAATGCAACCAATTTGTGGCATTAGAGTTAATTGAAAGACCCTGATGGTTTCAAGGGTTACTATAGTTATTAGTACATAGACATAATTATAAAATTACATAAATATTTAATCTTACCTAGTTTTAAAACTTATCGTATTTTTTATCTATTTAGCCAGATCAATATAAAAATGTGGGAAATCAGATTGTATCTCGATTTGGAGAAGAAGCTGATGGAGGTAAAATTCCCGTCAATACTATTTCTATACCTCCCTTAGGTGAGATTTTGGAATTAAAAAGAGACGAGAATTTCTCTCTTTTTTTGCCAAAACACAGAAAAATTGCTGGACAACTTATCAACATTTACATAGGTAAGTTATTTTTATTGTAAATTAATCTACTTATCTTCATGTTTTCTTTTTGTAAGCATTTTTAAAGCATAGCTATATTTTTTAAAATATTAAGCGGTCATTTACTGTAGGAAGATTTACTTCCTTTTGTTTTAATTTTCTTGGCGACATCGGCACAACTCTTAATGTCAAACTTTCTAGCATGTCCTTTCATTTCAGAATTCTATTGCCCAATTTTCATGACTTTAAGGACGTCCACTTTATAAGAGATACAGCAATCGTTCGGATATAACAGCGATCTTTTGTAAAAATAATGTAAATTACTTTTCTTAGCAATACGGCAATTACAACAAGCACAATATATAATAAAAAAAAATGAGTGAAGTACATCCGGTTTATACCAGTTTTACATAAAAAATGACCTGATCTATTTCATCTATCCGTATTTTACAAGAAAGATCAAAGATCTCTATCCTATAGTTTAATTTATTTATCTAATGATCATTAATAAAAGTGTTGGACTAAGTATATTTTGCGCTTAAATATTCTTAATTGAATTTCCTCACTGCTTGAGAGTGTCAACTTGTCGCTTATATATGTGAATACTGAACAAGTAATTATTTATAATATTCTTGTCGCTTGCTCTTCCTTCAATTTTTCCTAATATTGCCGTCTACCTATTTTTTCTAACATACTATCATCCCATCCCTCTCTCGTGGTGTCGTTTTCTACAACTTTTTTTTTAGAAAGTACCAATATCAGTATTTTTGGAACTTCTTCTACTTTTTATATCTAACTTATGATTTTAACTATGCACAAAAATAAATATATATCTATAAATGCACTGAATATTAAAAGAAAACACTGGTAAATTAAATGTGACAGCATTGTTCATACTATTTTTTTTTAGGTATGCGCAACGTTGATGATCTTTTGTCAGTAGCTGTCTATACCAGAGATCGTGTTAATCCATACTTGTTTAACTATGCTCTTTCCGTTGCATTGTTGCATAGATCTGACACGCAGGACGTAGATTTGCCGTCCTTCATTAGATCGTTTCCCGACAAATATGTAGACAGTAAAGTATTCGCCAAGGCTAGGGAAGAAGCCAACATTGTGCCTACAAATTCAAGGGTATGAAATTGTTTTGGATAATTAATTATTAAAATAGAAATATATATTTAATAATTTTAGACACCAATTGAAATACCGAGGGATTTTACTGCTTCTAACCTGGAACCAGAACACCGTTTAGCTTACTTCAGAGAAGATTTGGGAATTAACCTCCATCATTGGCATTGGCATTTGGTTTATCCATTCGAAGCGGCTTTTGATGTTGTCAATAAGAATCGTCGTGGAGAACTTTTCTATTACATGCATCAACAAATTGTTGCTAGGTGACTAAGAATTTTTTTATTTTAATATTCCAGTTTCGAAATTTCTGTAATTAAATAGAAAAGATGACAATGATTTTATTTAATCAGCTTTTAAAATTAAATTAATAAATTATTTTATCTAAATAATACTTTTGTTTTAGATATAACTTTGAACGTCTCTGTCATGGGTTAAAACGTGTCGAAAGATTTATTGACTGGAGAAAAGCAATCCCTGAAGCATATTTCCCAAAACTAGACAGCTTAGTGTCCAGCAGATCTTGGCCCTCTCGTGTAGCCAACCAGAAATTATCCAACCTGAGAAGAGAAACTGATCAGATAACTCAAGATATTGATGATCTTGAAAGGTGGAGGGACAGAATCTTTGATGCTATACACTCTGGAAATGCTAGAAGGGTACGGATATTCATATTAACCTTTAATTTGCTTATTGCACTATTTTGTTTTAGCCTGACGGAACAAATGTTGAACTTACTGAAAACGAAGGTATTGATGTTTTGGGAAATATGATTGAATCCAGTATTCTTTCGCCCAACAGAGAATTCTACGGTGACATGCACAATATGGGACACGTATTTATTTCTTATATTCATGATCCAGATCATAGACATCTTGTAAGTTTTATTATAAATTTCAATTATTTGTTACTAGTTACAGTTTGAGAAGTACGTTGCTAAGTGTTTTTCGCTAGTTATCTTTTTTTATGTACCCTCATAATCTTTTGTAATCTATAATATATTTAATTACTACTTTAAGAATTTATTTTATAAAAATTCTTTAAATCTGTAGATTATGTGCTCTATTTTATATTAATTGTATTCTGTTATATGAAGGAATCATTTGGTGTTATGGGTGATTCAGCTACAGCTATGCGTGATCCTGTATTCTACAGATGGCATGCTTACGTGGATGATATCTTTCAGCAATTTAAGTCTACATTACCAAGATATACTGAAAACCAGGTAATATAACAATTTTATTGTTTACCCAATAAATAATTTTATGATTTCCTTAACTTTTAGCTGACTAATCCTGGAGTCACTGTTGAAAGTATTAGTATAGAATCAGGAGGTACACGTAACGCCTTAAATACATTCTGGCAACAATCTGATGTAGATCTCTCCCGAGGTATGGACTTCCAACCACGTGGCCCTGTCTTCATCAGATTTACCCACCTTAACCACCAGGCATACAATTACCGTATCGTTGTAAACAACTCCGGAGCTGCCAAACAAGGAACTTGCAGAATATTTATGGCTCCCAAATTCGATGAAAGGGGAAATCCATGGTTGTTTAGGGATCAAAAGAATATGTTTATCGAATTGGACAGATTTAGAGTTACTTGTAAGTTCACGCTGAATACTAGCCTAAGTCATTATAAATTTAATATAATGTTGATCATTATTTTGGTAGAATACAAAAAATATATCTAAATTGACAAAGCTTATTGTAAACTTATACCCAACTATTCTTCTTCTTTTCCTTCTTATTCTTTTTCTTTTTATATAGACATGATTCTGTCTGTTTTTCAATGTACCTCCAGTAAGTTGTCGTTCCATCTTTTTGGTGGTCTTCCTACTGATCTTCTTCCTATTGGGGAACCGTCTCTTTCCGTTTTTACTACTCTATTTGTTATCATTTGGCTTATATGATTATTCCATTCTACTCTTTTATTTCTTACCCAATTCTTGATGTTTACCTTGCATCTACGTCATAGCTCTGTCCCATAGTGTCTTACCATCAATTTTTCCGAATGTTTTTCTCTCTGCTATTTCTAACATCCTTTTTGTCCTGTCTCTCTCAGGTCCTGTTTCTGCCGCTTATGTCATTAGTGGTCTGATGACTCTTTTGTATATTCTTTCTTCCTTTCCTTTCCCGATATGTTTATTTCTCCATATTGTTTTATTTAATTTAGGTGGCCTGCAGCTCTCTTTTCTTTATTCACTTGATCTTCCACTTCAGTTTCGAGCTTTCCGTAGCTAGATTATGTGATGCCCAAAACTCCATCACTTGCTTTATTATCAGACCTTCCAGCTCCAATTTACATCTTAGTAGATGTGTTCCGTAGAAGTCGTGTTCCATCTGTTTTGAGAAGCTCTGCCAGTGTTTCTTTTTTATTTGTCTAACTAAAGTATTCGTTTCATTTCTGATTCGTTTATAGTGGTTCTATACCTGTTGTGTTTGTGGTGTTCTGTATTATAAAAAGGATTTTTTCTTTTCTTCACATTTTCTTTTCACTTCCTCTCTAAACCACAGTTTGCCAGCTGTTCTTGATGTTATTGTTTTCTAATATTTCATTGCCAGCCATCTTTTCTGATATTCTTTTCCTGATTTTTTTCACCGTCTCTTAGGAGGGAAGTATTTCAAGATGATTCTTATAAAGCCAAACATATTTATATTAATTAATTATCAATTTTATTTTAGTAAGGCAAGGTCAGAACACAATTACTCGCGCTTCATCTGATTCATCTGTTACTATTCCATTTGACAGAACCTTCAGAGACTTGGACACCAGCAGACCTGAGGGTGGTAACAATTTGGCTCAATTCAACTTCTGCGGTTGCGGATGGCCACAACACATGTTAATTCCAATGGGTAATACCGACAATCCAGGATTCAGATGCGAGCTGTTCGTTATGATTTCAAATATCGATGATGACAGGGTATGTCAAGTACTTTGAAATCTAAAATGAATTTATGCTATTTCATATATTTCCTTTATTTACAGATTGATCAAGACATTACTGGAATTTGCAACCAGGCCGACTCATTCTGTGGTGTGAAGGATCGTTTGTACCCTGACCGTCGTTCAATGGGTTATCCATTTGACAGACAACCTAGACAAGGAGTTGATACTTTGCAGCAGTTCCTTACACCGAATATGAGAGTTCAAGATGTCGTTATTAGATTTTCAAACAGAACATTCAGGCCAAGACAAAACAATTAACTATTTACTTCTTTTAAATGTTATTTAATATGTTGACACTGCGATGAGACTAAATAAAACGTATTTAACTGTTTACTGGTTGTTTGTTTAAATTAATATTCTCAATTTTTTATTTTACATGTCGATTTACAAAGTTAATTACATCTTTCCCTTAAAAAAGTTTTGTATTTTGAGAACGATTTCCGAAGTGGAAATTGAAACGTCAATAAACTTAATATTAAATTTAAATTGTCGCTTATTCCCATTAAAATAGTAATTGCTTATTTTACTCTATTATAAGCTGATATCGTCGTCCATACTATCTTTAGTGGTATTGGTTATCATCTTGCCGATTTATTTTCGGCTCCAATGATTTATTCTATTTGTTCGTTTGTTACTCTGTCTAGTCGTGATATTCTGCATAATATCTGCCATACATCCATTTCCATAGCTGCCAATCGTTTTTTGTCATATTCTCTCCATATCCATGTTTCTGTATCATAAAATTTTAACTCTACGAAATACAAAAAGCCACTGCACATATTTCTAAACTATCTAAACTAAATCCATCTATCTATCCTAACTAAATAAATTAATATGTCAAATACAAATTTAAAAGTATATAATATTTGCATAACAAAAGCCTTTGGCAGATCCAATATCACAAGATAGTAAAATTATACACTTAAAACTTCCTTTTATAATAAAAAAACAATGATGCTTCTGATTAGGGCGTAGTTAATATTTTTTGCAAATTCAAGCAGGCAGTTACAACTGTTGTTGTTGTTTTTAAAACCTCTTTATCACAATTTTTGGCTTCAAGTGTAACACATTTTTTTGCAATATCTATCTCTCGTCAATCTTAACCCCCGTAGGAAGTTTAGTGGTAATCGTGATGTTGCGTATTTTCCGTCTTCAAAGATTTCTGTCGCTGGTCATTTCTTTTAACATATGCATAGGCCTTTTCCATATGCTCGTAATTTGATCGATCCAACTCGTTGAAGATCTTCCTCCTACCTTGCCTTGGGTAATAAGTCTTTCCAAATTGTTTGTGACTGCTCTCCATGTCCAAAGTATAGTCCGCCTAGAAAGTATCCGGAAAAAAAAGAAAGCAGTATTATAATTTTACGGTATTTATTTCTATCACTTGAAATATAAAATTTCAACAAATAATTCATCTCATTTACTTATATAACCACCATTTAAATCTTGACTAAACTTGACTATACGTCCAAGTACACCCGAAACTAGGTCAAGGCCATAATTTTCGGTAATGGTGTTCCAGACTTATAAAACTGACAGAATCAAATCTTCTTTATCTCGTGGCGCTGCTTGTTTTACTTTAATCTTGGGGGGTTAAATGGGGCTAAGATCTGGAGATTCTCCTAGTCACGGAATTGTTTCCAATTCGCGTTCTTGCATCCAAGCAAGTATAAGCAGAAGTATGGCCTCTTGCATTATCTTGCTGAAAACGCCACCCCTCTGGATCAAAAACATAAGCCGTTTCAAGAAGAAAACTATTTAGCATTTCACAATATTTCGCACTATCAACAGTACCATCAACTATACAGAGAGGTGTAGCACCACGCTGAGATATTGCTCACCAAACCATTATTTTGGTGGGAAATTTGGAAATTTAAATGGTTGGTAAGATTTTCTGTTGATAGGACTTTTACATGATTTGCACCAAGCTGAAAATAACTGTCATCAGATATAAAGACATTATTAAAATTATCTTCTCGAAAACGTTGACAAAAATCTATTCTTCGTTGCCTTTGTAAATATCTCATTGTAGGGATTTTTTGGATTCCTTGATATAGCCTTGCGTTTTCAGTGACATGCGGACAGTTTCTGGGCACACTTTTATTCTTCGTTGATTTCCAAATCTGTTCGCTAATTTTCAAAACCCTAGGCGCGGATTTTGTCGTTCTAAAGCCACTAAAGCATTTAAATTGGTCTATGTTTCATACCTATTCCATTTTTATCCTCTTTATTGTCTCATACACTGCACTTTTTCCGAGTTCCGTTAATTGCACTAATTTTTGAACGTTTCGGACACCCTTTCCATACAAATATTCCACCACTTTTCTTTTTTCTACTTGCGACATTATTTCACAAATCTCAGTCTGTTGTTTATAAACAACAATATTTGACAGATGGTGTTGTCATGCGATTTTGTCCATAACCTACTATCGGCACTACCTACTTGATGCATTACATTTGTCTTAAAATGTTACAAAAAGGAAATCTATTAAAATTAAGAATAATATAAAATTCCGGATACTTTCTAGACGGACTATATTTTAATTGTTGGATATGAACTTTGCTGAATAGCGGTTTGCTAACTTTTAGCTCATTTGAAATTGAAATATTTGTTATGTGGTCGGTCCACGGAATTCAAAACAATCTTCTTTAACATTTACATCCGTATGTTTGCAGTGTGTAGAGCATATTCCTTTTCTATTTGGCGTTTTCCTGCCATGTAGATTACAAGTAAGACACTGATTTTTTTTGGTCCAAAAAGCCGATATTAAACTCAGTAGTGAATATGTGTCTATACTGACTTTTGGAGGCTGGCTTATCGCATGGGTGATTTCCCAATAATCATTCATTATACAGTGAATACAATTTGGAAAGCGTTAATGACTTATAAAAATACATCTTAGTTGTTCTCTTCTTGCGTAGTGAGATTCTTTTGCTGGAATAAATTTTATATGCGCACGAATGGAATTTTTAATATTTTCCTCTACAGAATTTGCTCTATTCTGATGGCGACCAGGCATATCTCCAGGTATAAAGCTTCCACCTTCCTGACTATCATTTTTTTAATAGAGTAGTTAACCACATATCCGTTATATTTAAAGTGTCTAAAAATGTTTTTTTACAGCCTAAGAGTCGGTGTTCTGCTTACTGCAAATTATATTCATGTGTCCAGTTTCTTCTGGAATCGTTTAACTTTGCAACCTTTCGCTCTTGTCTGAGAACATAACTACATAAATATTCGCTCTGTTTGTCATATTCAGCCATTTCCCAAAAATTATTAAATAAATTGACTATGATTTTCAGATAATTTCGATTTACATTTTCTGTTACATTTATGGTTACAATCCAAATTCCTTATTTTCTTATTTTCTCTTATTTTCGTTAATTTTCTAGTTTCACTAGTATATTATTGGCCAGAGTTTTACAGTTGCATCAAGACATTCATTTTCAAACACTTGGATCCCTTTGTAGGGATCTCTCCCTTCCAGATTTTTCTTCTTTGGGCATTGTTTTTTCTTAACAGACGTCTTTATTGATGAACTTATACCTTTGGTGAATGTACAAGTTTCCGCTGTCGATGTATCTTGGGTATGTAACGCACTGTAAACATTTGGTACCTTATTTTTATCAGTAGAAGTTAGTTTGGTCGTAAATAAAAAACATATGTAGGTGTTATTAGTTTTGTTTGAAATTCTAAATTTGTATTTTCTAAAAACAACTAGTTTTACAACTTTCTCTAGTTGTAAAAACTTACTCAATAATTTTTTTAAGGAAAACATTGTATACAATGTTACAATGTTACACTTTTTTTATAACAAATATTCATTACTGATAAAATTTTTCAATATTGTCTTTTTCCGCCAAATGGTAAAATTTTAACTTACAATGAGAATCTTTTGTTAAATATCTTCATATTTACATAAGGCAGAATAAAAATAAAAAGCCAAATAAAGGTTATTTTTTATAGATGTTATTTAATCCATAGTTGAAAAACATTGTAAGTAGAGTTACAATGTTATGTTGCGTTACAGTTAGCGCAAATCCTCGAGGATGATCATTATAGAATGGCGAGAAGGTACTGAAGTTCTCCTTAAAGTGAAGGCCAACCACACGCATAACTCTTCAAACAGTCTTTATATCTAAAATCTTTATATCTTTAAATCTTTATATCTAAATTCTTTACTTTCTAGTTATTCATCTTTGAGGATTGTTGCAGTTTCGCAACGATGTAAAAACATTTATACAATAATAACAGACTTTGTGATAGTTTTGATTCTCCCCATATTCCAAGATTACAGCTTACAGTCCGTACAAAAATACAGCTGTGTTACAAAGTACATATTACTAGTCGAGCCATCTGCAAAATGACACAGATGTGTGTTTGAGATAAGAATGAGATAAGAGACGGGCTCAATATGCCATATGAGACGGACGTGCGTTTTGGGTTAAGGGTACCTGAGACACTTTGCTTCGGTCTTGCAGATAGTCTAGTTTTGTCTCCCAAACGACAGATACGTGGGTTTAGATTGAAGGTTGTGCATCTTACCACATAAACTTCACTTTGGACTTGTGACTGAAAGAGTCGTTAAATGCAGTTGGGGTGATGGCTGGTGAATTATCAATTTTTTGTGGTTCCTGTACGTCGCTGAAGACGTCTTTTTTGATAGCGGTTGATGCTATCATTGTCAATTAAACATTTTGCATTTGTTTGGTTTTATTTACTGTATTCTATATTTGTATTTTATTAAGACCGATTTATTTCATGTGTGTTTTGCATTAATAATTGTATTAATTATTTCTATGCACTGTAATATTATTAATTTGTCCTTTATCTTTTTATGTATAGTATGTTTGCGGCTATGGTAAGTTTGTCTTTTAGTTGTTAAATACGTCGTTGTTGATGCTTTGTTTGAGCTATCAGTCTTATATTAACTAATATTTAAGTTTGTATAAACTTTTGTTTAGTTATAATTATTGTGTGTTTGATTATGTGTATTTCTGTTTAATTTTACTTCTTTTTCTTATTTAATATTTATTATTTCGCTGAAAAGGCAAAACCAGCGAGTTCTGAATTGAACAGAATATCTTCTCTTCCCTTTCTGATGACCCCAATTGTTATATTGAGGTCATTGTATGTACAGAACGCAACAGCAGTTAACATTCACGAAATAAAATAATGGTCGAAAAGTTTTTTAAAATCCAAGTCACATGACAAGTAGATTCACGCTTGTCTTGTTTCTACAGTAATGAGACTCTGTACATATTATGGATTCTATAAATTTCTTTATGCTTTTTCTTTATTTATCATTTTTTGAACCCACTATATTGCCACCTCTACGTTCCCTGTGTAGCTCCAGGGTGATAACAAAATTTCTTAAAATTCTTTGTAAGTTCTCTATAACACAAGATATGTGCAGAAAACTGATATCATTTGAGATGTGGCTATATCGGAGAATACTTAAGATGCTGTGGACTGACCGAATCACAAATGAGGAAGTCCTCAAAAGAATGAATAAGAACCGAGAGCTACTTACCACCATTAAATCTCGAAAGTTACAATGCTTCGTACATATTATGCGAAATGAATCCAGGTAGCAATCCTTCAAGCCATGCTGCAAGGAAAAATTTTTGGAAAGAAAGGTCCAGGAAGAAGAAGAACATTTTGGTTAAAGAACCTCAGAATCTGGTTCAATACAACATCTGTGCAGCTTTTCCGCGCTGCTGCAGATAAGATAAAGATTGCCATGATGATCGCCAACATTCGTAACGGATGGGCACATCAAGAAGAAAAAGATTAATTATCAAATTCCGCTTTAGTTCAGACAGTAGTTTGTTTTGCCTTTCTTGTATATCCGACACCATAGGTGGTAAAAGGGTAAAAGGACTGAAGAAAAAGATATATTGGTACAATAATACTACCGCCTCATTCTTTCGGCATTATTAGCTCTGTATCAGTGTGACACGGGACACGGAAATTTATTTATAGCATTTCTAATTTGGTAATTTTTTTTTTCAGTCTTTCATCAATGACATTTAGGATTTATTTACAATATTCAGCCCATATTTCAAGTATTTTATTTTCCGCAGTGAGCATATCTCCGTTTTTAACCGGCCGTTACACGCGTCTTCGATTGTGACGCGATGGTTGCACGCGTATGAGCGTCACCCTCACCTACATCAATTCGACTTATTTCGAGGATAAATGAATTTCAACATCTATAAAAATAAAATGGTTTATACTCACATATTATAGAAAGTCCCATAAATCAATTATTTTTTATTATTTTAACAAAACAAAAATGTGTTAAAATAATATAGAACAAAAGTATAAAAATGTCAAATACATAAAGCAAAAATAATATGTTAATAGACAAAAGAGATAATCAATACACAAATAAAAAGTTTTAAAAATATTGCACACATCTAAAAATAATAAATGCATCTACTCAGATTCTTTCTCTTCTATTTCCCAACAGGAATTACACAAAGTTTTTGTGTGTTCCTTACAAATCGGTATTCTACAATTTGGCTTGCAGCATTTTGTCTGAGTTTTTCGGTTCTACTTTTTAGGACAGTAATCACATTTATTAGATACTTGTTCCATTTCTACAGGCTCTGCTTCATCTCGAATTCCAAAATGGTCCCTTATTTGCATTCGTAACAATATAGGGAGAGTTCTTATGTACATTCGTAACATTTGATGTGAACTAATCAGTTCTAAAGCCAGATTTTTTAAAAATTTACGACGTGGTAATTCAACACTAGTATTTTCATAGTAAATTTATGACAGTTTATGCCAACAATATTTAAAAGGCTAAAGAAAATTGTAAGCGGCCATCTACAACTTATTCTTGAAACTGAATATAAAGATTTTAATCTGTCGACCACATCTACACCAGATTTGGTTTGATGGTAAAATGTTAACACTTCAGGCATTTTAGCATTACCTGTTTTATGGTCGATAATATCTTGATCGTGCAAAGTCGACAAAACTAAAACATTTTTATTTTTCTTTGGTACGTAGGAGGTAAGTAAGCATTCTTTGCCAAAAGCAAACAGATATATTTTCGTTCTTTTCTTTCGTAGCGAGAAAAATTGTTGGTATCCCACGCTTATTTTTTCTTAGAGTTCCCACTAATGTAATATCGCCACTAATCGCATGTAATATTACGACCTGTATTAGCAATAAGTTTTATCAAACGTTTCACAAGTACTTCCGAACTATTATCTTGCTGGAATGGGCCATTTGGCTGCTTACCTACATACACCTCCAAGTTATTAGTTTGCCAGTTTTCCGTATCAGCCAGTGAATAAATTTTAATGCCATACTTCGCTGGCTTACTAGGAATATATTGCCTAAATGCACATTTCCCACGAAAGGCTTTTAGCTTTTTATCAACTGTAGCATACCGTCTTATTTTATAATTAGCCTTACATTTTTCCACAAAACAGTCAAATACTTCTCGTATCGGCGCTAGATTGTCCGTTTTCCTACGCTCTTCTCTGTTGATAAAATCATCAAATCGGAGTGCCCTTAGTAGAAGACGAAACCGATTTTTCCCATTGATATTCTGAATATTACTGGCCCGTCCGTAGCCCATAAGTCATCCACACTTACATGAGCACTTTTCCAGGTCCCAGCGAAGTAAAGTAGTCCAGAAAGTGATTTAATTTCGTCTAAATTTCTGTCCGTTGCATCTCTTGGACGGGATATATTTTGTCGAATTTTGGAAATATAGTTGTTTGTATATATAACAATTTTTTCAACAATGTTATCTGAAAAATATAAACTACAACACTCTGATGGAATTTTATTTTCTTTTGCGGAACCTTTTACTCCACCTTTTTTGGCAAGGATATTCCTAACTAGAGTTTTAGAATAACGATTTTCGTGATGGACCTTCCAAACGGTTTGATTATCTTTACCTAAAATTAAAAAATGTTATCGTGACAAGTCTATAATCAAGTATTTAAACAAACCTTCATACCTAAATACGTAGGACTACGTGATACACTAACGGGGAAGCAAGGAATTTCACTATCCGTGTTATAATTTTGTATCTTTACCTCATCAATTTTACTTCCTTTACTATCATCGAGAATTTCCAAAATTTCGCTGTTTTCATTTTCGGCAAGCCACTGAAATAATTGACGTTCTTTATGCAAATCCATTTTACTAAAAATTCAAATTAAAATTAACAATTAACCTAAACAATAATATTTTAATTAAACTTACCCAAATATTAAACAAAAACCTAAAAGTTTCTTTGAGCTAACAGAAACGTGATTTCACCGTGATTGCACGCGCAGTGAGGAATACGCTCACCTAAAGAGGGATGCCACTTCTTTCAGGAGCGATTAATTACAGGGACCCGATCCGTCAACTGCGCATGTGCGAAACGACTGCATTCGAAATATTTCGAACCTTCAAATGAAAATGTTAAGAGGTATCTTGCCTTGTCGAATAAAAATGGTTTTGAATAGTTCCCTATTTACGTAAATGTTAAGGGGTATCTTGCCTTGTCGAATAAAAATGGTTTTGAATAGTTCCCTATTTACGTAATTAGTAAATATGTCAGTGAACTGTTTTGAATGTGGTAAAATTTTCTCAAATCAGTCTAAGCTTTCTACGCCGATGCAATGTGGAGAAAATGTGCGTTTAAATAAGTGTCTGGAAGATTTCCAGTAACTTTGGAAGAGTATTGAAGAATTAAGCTATTTTAAACACGTTTTAGAACGAGACAACTTTTGAAAACATCCACCTGAAGACAACGATTTTGCCAACCCATACAAGATTAACCGTAATATGTCACAATTTAGTTCATTAATAATTTGTTTACTTTCAACAACAATAAATAAATTTAAGTTTATAATAATACTTATATAATAATTTATTATAATCCTTATCTTCACTCATAAACGTGTATTACGTTAAATATTTTAAACTATCTGGTGCAAAGTTAACAATTTCCATAAGCTACTATAACAAAATAAACAATCTTGGACGGTTAATATCAAAGTCGTCAATATACATTATACATGTGATTTTCTTTCTTATTACTCAGACTACAAGTTATTTATTCTTTATATTTTAGTTATGAATGTAAAAACTATGTACCTGTAGAAATAAATATTGTAAAATTTCCCATTTTTATTCCTAATCGTTTTTATAAACTTGCTCTGATTTTTTTAGGTTGGAGATTGTCGATTGTCCATCGTTGTCACTTTTGATGTCATTTCAAATATTTGCACATGCGCAGTTGACGGATCGGGTCCCTGTAATTAATCGCTCCTCTTCTTTCTAGTATCACAGCATACTGACCGCATGAAATATTCTAAAAGTTTGTAATATATCGTCTCATGAACGATGATAAAGGCATTCCTCGGTGCTCAAGGTTATCGTATTAGTCAAGACAATTTCATTGGTTATAAATAAATATGGTGAGGTATTCTTTCATAGCGCGTGTAACGGCGGGTTAATTCTCATGAAATTATGTATTCTTATACAGTGTGTAAAAAAAGGGTAGGTCATAAATTAAATCATGTATTCCAGGACGAAAAACAGTTCGATTGAACCTAACTTATCTTAGTGCAAATGTGCATATAAAAAAGTTACAGCTCCTTGAAGTTACAAAATGACAATCGATTTTTTCCAATATATATAAAACTATTAGAGATTTTATATTAAAAATGAACATGTGGCTTTCTTATAACAGAAATATCTTTAAAAAAAATAATAGTGAAATTTGTATACACCATAAAATTTTTATGGGGGTTTTGTTCCCTTAAACCACCCAAATGTTTGTAGACGTTAATATTGTGGTACCATTAATTAAACACAATGTTGATAAAACTGTTTTGCCTCCTAGTACTTTTTCGATAAGCCGGTTTTTATTGAGATGGTCTAATTTTTTATTATGTTTTAAAAATTCTCTAGTCGGCTGTAGAACACTTATTGCTATCAAATGTAGCACTATGCATCAAATAGTAGCATTAACAATATATATTGTCAGTAATAAATATTCCAATAATTGTGGATTTAAGATTATTAAGAAAAATCAAATTATCTATTACAATGGTGTACACCGTTTTAGAAATGACAGATATGCATTTAATTCTGGGTAAGTTTGATTATGCTAAATTAGGGTTTTAGATAATTATTTTCCATCCATTACTTTCCATCGATCGTCGTTTACAAGAGATAGGCACATTGCGACCGCAATTTGTTGGTAATAATGGTCAACCAAAAGTAGATAAAAACGATTAAGAGATTTTGGAAACTGGGTTATCGAAAAAGTACTAGGCAAAAAAGTTTTAAAAACATTGTATTTAACTAATGGTAGTGGAATAGTAATTTATAGTGTATTTTTATGTATGAGAGAGTAATAAAACAATAAATTATGTATGCAAATCCCTAAACTGTTGATACGGGTGACTCAATGAAAAACAGATATTTGTCAACAAGTTTACAGAAGTATATAGGAAAACAATTTTAAATTGAGTATGACCATCAGGTATAAAGGTTGGAGCAGAATAGAATACAATAGTTGTGAGGGTTACTAATCCCTAAATAAGGTTGCCAGTGTCGGAGTGATGGAGGTTAACAGGTACTAATGAATTTGCAAGAAATTTAAGATGTTTATTTTATTGGTTATATATAACCAATAAAAGTTTAATAAGTACCTACCTATTTGCAAAATAAAGTTTAATTCTTTAGATAAAATAAAACGTTTTATTTTATCTGAAATGAGTGCATTCCACGAAGTAAGGGTTTCAACAATCAAACATTTCATTCTTTAATTCCAGGAATCTACGACAGTAATTGACTAGATAATTACCTTCTAAACTTATTCCACAGAACATGTGATAGTGGGTTTTTTCATTTTGTAGAAAGGTCCAAGTGGCGTATTCAAAATTCTTAACAGTTCACTAAAAGTAGGTACTTCAGTTGCAAGGTGCAGTTTATTGTGTATACTAGTGTTATGGAAAATTTGGAAGTGCCGTGTAAACGCCGAAAAATTGGTCCTTTAACAGATAATAAAAAAACAATAATATTTAATTGTTTTAAATCATTTACAGACAAACGTTTATGTGAAAGTGTTGATGAGACCGTTGAGTTAGTTAGCAGTACACTTGGTGTTGGGAAATCTACGATTTACAGAGTTATTAAAGAAGAGAAATGTAGTAGTTTTCAAATGCAACGTAATGCTCCAGGGAAACCAAAATTTCAAATAGAATATCATTTTAAAGAAGGACTTCGACGGAAAGTGCATGAATTCTTCTTTAGACAAGAATTTCCAACATTGGATAAAGTTCTTGTCTCAGTTCGAGATGATAAGGATTACCCAGAAATGAGTCGAAGTACGTTATGGAAACTTTTAAAAGAAATAGGCTTCCGCTGGAAAAAGAATCCCAGAAAGTCTATTTTATTAGAAAGAAGCGATATTGTCATATGGAGAAGATATTTTCTAAGAACCATAAAGGAAATGAGAAACCAAAAAAGGAAAATATATTATCTTGATGAAACATGGATCAACGAGGGTCATACATCAAATAAATTTTGGCAGGATGAAACTGTTACAAGTTAAAGGCACGCTTTTGTAAATAACTTATCTACTGGTTTAAACCCACCATCAGGAAAGGGACGCAGGCTGATAATAGTACACATTGGCAGTTCAGACGGTTTTGTTGAAGGTGGTTTATTAACTTTTGAATCAACTCGTACCGGTGACTACCATGAAGACATGAACGCTGATGTCTTTCAAGAATGGTTCGAACAAATGATAGATCTTCTTCCTAAGAACTGTGTAATAGTAATGGATAATGCAAGTTATCACTCCAGACTTATAGAAGGACTGCCCACAACCAAGTGGTTGAAAAAAGACTTGCAGAATTGGCTGAGTTCAAAAAATATTACGTACCATCCCGGATCTATAAGAAAGGAACTTTATTCGTCGTGTGCCCTTCATAAAGAAAAATTTTAAAAATACGAAATTGATGAAATTGCCAAAATCGTGGAATAACAGTACTTAGATCCCCACCATATCATTGTGAATTAAACCCGATTGAACTGGTATGGGCACAGATAAAGAGTGAAGTTTCAAGAAAAAATACCACTTTTAAAATTAATGATGTTAAGCAGTTGTTTTTGGAGGCCGTAAATAATGTAAAACCTGAAAACTGGGAAAAGGCACTATTAAAGAAGAGGAAAAAATGTGGAAGCTGGACAATATTACTGATAAAATGATCGAGCCAGTTATTATAAATCTTGGTTCTAAAAGTTCATCTTCTGAATCTGATTTGGATTTGTAACAAGTAGCTGTAAGTTTTATATTAATATTTTTATTCATCTATTTAACATACCTTAGACGGTTTTAAAAACTCTTTTTCTCTTTTGTAATTGTTAAAATTAAAAAAAAAAATGTGAATTTTTTAAAACCCTTTTTAATGTAGGCCAGTCAGTTCTAATATAGTGTGTGATAAAAGAGGTCACTTTTGTTTACATACACATAACACTTTATAACACTGAAATAATTCATTTATTTTTTACAATTATTCAAAGTAATTTTTAAATTAATCTTGAGCACGCCCATGGAGTGGTCGGATGTACCAGTTAAAATTATGCTAATTACTCTCTCGTTCATAAAAATAAACTATAATTAGAACGTATACATTTAGGGGGTTTTAAGGGAACAAAACCCTCATAAAATTTTTACGGGCTGCAAAAATTTCACTGATATTTTTTTTAAAGATATTCCTGTCATAAAAAAGCCACATGTCTCTTTTGAATATAAAATGTCTAACAGTTTTCGATATATTGGAACAAATCAATTTTTATTTTCTAACTTCAGAGGGCTATAACTTTTTTTAAGTGTTACTTAATTCATTTTCGCTGGCGTGAACCCTCGGGAATGAGGGAAGGTGGTCCAGTCGCACTATCCATAGCTAAAATGGACCGGAGCAGGTAAGAGTCACGGTCCGTGGACATATAGGCCGTATACGCCCACAAGCTAGAGGGAAATATCTTTTAAGAACAAATGCAATTAAATGTTAACTAAAACTAAGAATCTGCAAAAAAACTTTCAATTAGTTTTAGAATCTGTAAGAAAAGTTATTAGTTATCACACTTAAGTACAAATGAAAATGTTTTCGAAGCCCCAAAAATTTCGAAAAAAGGTGAAATTTCTACTAAGTCGATTTCGTCCAAAATGTTATAGTTCGTCGTGTTGACTTCGGGACTAATCAACAAACACATGTAACGAAATATTGACACAAAGCGGTCGATGAGACCTAAAAATGTAGAAAAATATTTATTAAAGTTATTTTTATATCAGAAATATTTCAAAGTCCAAAAAGGTAAATAAAATGTTAGAAAAATATCTTGTTATTTTTATACAAAAAATATTTCAAAGTCAGGAAAGAAAAAATAAAATACTAAAATATTTCAAAGTCCATAAAAGAAAAATAAAATATTAGTAAAATTATTCCAAGTTATTTTCGTTCTGAAAATATTTCAAAATCAATAAAGAGAAATAATATATTACAAATATTTCAAAGTACCTCAAAGAGAATAAATATTAGAAAAAAAAATAGTTATTTTACATCCGAAAATATTTCAAAGTCCCTAAAGAGAAATAACATATTAGCAAAATTATTAGCAAGTTATTTTCTATCTGAAAATACTTCAGAGTCCTTAAAGAAAAAGGAAATAATTTGTCAGAAATTATCATAAGTCGCTGAAAGAAATAAAAATTTTCTAAGTTTCGTTCAGGAACTTAGAGAATCTGAAAGCAAAAATAAAATAAAAGTTAATTAAAGTTAAAATTTCCTGAAATTATCAAATAAGTCAAATAAGAAAATTATTCTAAGTTCGTTTAAGGACTTCAGGAAAAATTCTGAAAGAAATATCCAGATAATGCAAATTCTTAAATCAGATAATAAATAAAGTTATTAAATCAGAAATAAATATCTTACCAAAATTTCTTTTTGTCGAAAATACCCTAAAAATAGAAGAACAATATGAAATTATACTAAGCTAAAATAGCCCTTTAATTCGAAATAAAATAGTTTACGAGAAATAGCCTAAGTCAAAAATGCTGAAATAAATACAATTTAAATATAAATTAGATTGTCTCGCTAGAGGACATAGAAAAACATCCTGAAATAAAGGAGAACGGTTAGGTGCAATAGAAACCAGAGTTTCTGGGAACTAATCAACCAGAACGTCTCTAATGTCAAGAAAGCTGATTCTGCTGAGCCCTGTCCAGACCAGAACGATTTTTTGGCCGTCGTGCACTGTCGTCCTGGTGCCTTTTAGTCGCGGACTAACGCGCACCCTGACGTGCGTCGTCCCGCCTCCCTACCTTTTATTCAATTTTCTATTGGTCAAGAGGTCCGAAAATCTCATATAAATATTAAATTGTCTTTAAATATGGGATCTCACTGCAGTCTACGCCTAGCTTTGCTACGGTCCCCACGTAGGGCATCCTACGCTTGGAAGGCCTCCTTCACGGGGCTCCGCTCCTTCCTTGTCCTTAGACTCTTTTGCTAGGACCTTTTGTCTACGTCAAACTGTGTTTTATTGACCCATCCATCTAATCAAGACGAAAACGCAGAGGTAGCTTCGGATTGACTAACCGAAGCCCTCTGTGGAGCACATAGAGAGCAGATATGGTGTTGTTTTATATGAAGACCCTACTCTCCCTATGGTGACAGCACCTATACTTACATGAAATTAAGTAGGTCATGTGCTCCATGGTGCTCTGTCATTGGAGCTCGCACGACAGCCAATGCTTAATTTCGGATAATACCATTGGCTGCCATAAAGCCGGAATTGAGCTATTGGCAACATTACGATCTATATTGTTCTGAAGCTATTTTCTTGTGGCATTGTAAATTAATTACTAATAAACTGGGAATAAGCCACAATTAAAGATAAAAATACGTTTATTGACGTTTCAATTTCCACTTCGGAAATCGTTCTCAAAATACAAACAGTAAATTGTAAATAAACAGTAAATAAACGTATTTTTATCTTTAATTGTGGCTTATTCCCAGTTTATTAGTAATTAAATTACGATCTATGTTTTCGTTACACCCTGAATAAGAATATGTGTTATATTGTCTTGCTTCTCTGCAGAATATTGTTCTGAAGCTGTTTGTATTTTGAGAACGATTTCCGAAGTGGAAATTGAAACGTCAATAAACGTATTTTTATTTTTAATTGTGGCTTATTCCCAATTAAATAGTAATTAGTTCTCTGCAGAATGTTTTATTTTCGTTATGTCTGTTCTTTTGCCTTTTCAATTTGATGTTGTAAATACTGTACGTTAAGTTTTAAATTAGATATACACACTATAAATAACAATACTGCGCGCCGTCGACTTTGATCGAATCTCCGCTTCCTATCGCCAATATAATTTGTCATTATCCAGTGGTTGTCTGTTTATACGCCCTCAGAAAAGGTTCAAATAATAAAATGGTTTTATGGTGGTAATTCCGGACAACAGTGTATATACCATTTTTCAAGTGGTGCAAGTAAAACACTTGCCTGTTACGATTTATACAAAGTGACGTCATTTGTATTTAAATTTCGAGAACATCAACCTTAGAGTTCAAATTTTCCTAACGCAGCTAATAATAAAAATAATATATATTAATAAATTGTATTTATAAATACATACTATTTATAAATTATTATTGTATTTATAAATATCAATCACATATAAACTCTGGTAGCTAGCTGGTAGTTACCAGCTAAAGTCCGTTTGAAGAGCTTTACTCTCCGGACGCTGGAACTCACTTAAGGCATGGGTGTATGTTACCTAAAGTAAAATTTAATTAAATATTTAACATTAAATATTAATAACAACATTATGTACAATCTTTGTTAACCTTATGTATTTTAAAGGGTTTTTACCCTAATATTTTGGTGGCTCAGACATGTTAACCTGCATTTTTAACCTGATGATGGAATTATTATTCCGAAAACGTTCGTGTTATTTGATGTAGCCCTTTTACGGGTTCTTTAAATATACCCATTTACAAAGATTTAACCTCTTTTTTTATAAAACAACATTTTTTTACATTTAAGGGGAGTTTGTTCTGATGCACCAATTTTGTAGTCTGTCTAAGTCATCTTGTAGCAAGGCTTGATCTTTTAAACTGCCTATAACTTTCCAAAATTTTAAGTCATCTGCCAACATTAGACATTTCTTCTTCTTCACGTGCCATCTTCGCGACGGAGGTTGGCAATCATCATGGCTATCATCATGGCATTAGGCATTGCTATTTAGGAAACAGGAAGTGATATCGTTAACGAAGATATTAAAAAGAAAAGGAGAAGTGTGGCCTCCTTGAGAAACTCCAGATGTTACTGTGATACTGTCAGATAGATGACAACCTATGTTGACTCTTTGACTTCTCCCAGATGTAGAATTTTTAATCCATTCAAAAAACCTGCCATGAAAGCCTACATTAATTAATTTGCCCAAAAGTATTTGGTGATCTACACGATCAAATGCTTTGGAAAAATCTGTATTTATTACATCTACGTGTTTACGGCCGTTCATATAAGATAATATATCACATTGATAGCAAACCAAATTTGTTGCAATTGATTTTTTGCTATAAAAACCATGTTGTGATTTAGATATTAAGCGTTTATAAAACCAAGAAAGTTGCTTTGCTATAAGACTGTCGAAAAGCTTAGGGATTGCAGATTGTATACAAATGCTAAGATAATTTTCAGTATTGTTTTTCTTCTTCTTCTTCACGTGCCATCTCCGCTACGAAGGTTGGCTATCATCATGGCAATTTTGACCCTGGAGGCTGCCGCTCGGAACAATTGTATGGAAGTGCAAGCAAACCACTCCCTGAGGTTTCTCAACCATGACATTCTTCTCCTACCTATGCTGCGCCTACCTTCAATCTTTCCTTGCATAATTAGTTATAACAGTTGATATTTATTCCCACGTGTAATATGTCCCAGGTATTGTAGTTTCCTCATTTTAACACTCAATACGACCTCCTTTTGTTTGTTCATCCTGTCTAATACAACTTGGTTAGTTATCTTATCCTTCCAGGAGATTTTTAACATTCTTCGGTACGCCCACATCTCAAATGCCTCCAGCTTACCCATACATTGCTTATTTAGTGTCCATGCCTCCACCCCATACAATAGGACCGAGAAAACATAACATTTAAGCATTCGTATTTTCAGCTTTAGGCTTAGGTTACGGCTACACAACATTTGTTTCGTATTGTTAAAGGCACTGCGGGCTTTCTCTATTCTTATTCTTATTTCTCTGGTGTATTCGTTTGACTCGTTAATATTTGTTCCGAGGTAATTGTAATTTTCATTTTTGTTTTTCTGAAAAATTTTTAATACAGGAACAACATAACTTTCTTTCCATTAAGAAGGAAACACAGAGGTTTCCAGAGATCTATTAAAGAAAATAATAAATGGTATTACAAGGGTACAGACACTTTTTTAATAAAAAATTAGGCACATAATTGTTGCTTTTAGCGTTTAAAAATATAAATTTTATAATGTTTGTAAATCAAAATTATTATTTGGTTAGTCAGTGTAAGAAATTTTTTCTATAATCGCAGTTCAACCACAAAATTTGGGTTCCCAAAACAAATTTTTGATCGAACGGGTTATTTTTACCTTACCTATCAAACCACTATCTAATGTTTAATATCATTGTTTTTCAGATATTAACATATATAAACGATATCCGTTTCATAGTTCTTCAGTTCTTGAACTCAGTCTCCAGTTGAACATTTGACGCAACAAGTACAGGTAAATGTTTTCTTTTATACAATTGCCCAAATGAATATTTTTATGTACATGTTTTTTTATTTAAGCTACATAATATTGCATCTTTTTTTATTTAACTTATACATATTCAAAATTTCAATTAATCTAGTAACACAGTGGTACAAATCTCTCTGAATTACAAGAAAATATTTTTTATTACAGCTATATTGTTTTGAGAGCTTGTAGATCTACTTAAGAAATGTTTGTTTTATTAACCGTTAAATGTTTATTTATTTTTTCGTAAACTTTCTTTAATAATCCAAATCTTTTAATTTTATATTTTCTTACGTACATATCGTCTAAGGAAATAGGAACTTTTTCTACCTATATGTTCTTCTTCTAATTATTTTTGTCTAGACCTTACTCTGTCTATATTTTAATGTGCCTCCAGTAAGTTGTCGTTACATTGTTTTCGTGGGCTTCTCAATGATCATCTTTCTATTGGAGTACCGTTTCTCGCAGTCTTTGCTACTCTATTTGTTGCCATGCGGCTTATATTATCGTTCTATTCTACTCTTCTATTTCTGGTCCACTCCTTGATATTCTCCACCTTGCATATCCGTCGTACATCATCTGTACTTCTAGCTTTGCCATAGTTTCTAACCATCGCTATTTTAAGGGTTTTTATCTTTACTGTTTTGAGCATTATGTTTGCCTTTCTGTGTCAGGTCGTGTTTCTGCCACATATGTCATAACTGGTCTGATGACTGTTTTAAAACTTCTGCATTATTTCTGTGCTTATTTCTTAATTTTATTTTATTTGTGCCACCTGCGTCTCTGTTTGCTCTATTCACTTAATCTTCCACTTTTATTTCAAGCTTTCTTTAGCTAGATACTTTGACGACTATATATTAAAATTCCAACACTTGTTCTATTATAGAACTCTCTAGCTCTAATTTACATTTACAGTAAAATTTTCTGGTGGTTATAAAAAATAATTGGTGCATCATACGTTTTAAATTATCTTCACTATTGCCTCATCTGCAAATTATTTTAAGTTGTTTTTCTTACAGTTGTTATCCTTTTTAGTTCTTACTTTTTTTATTACTTCATTACTGATCAGTTTGAACACTAGAGGGCTTAGGAAATCCCCCTATCTTATCCCATCGCCAGCTTTAATTGGGTCAATTATTTCTTCTACTTAGTTATCTTCTTCTTTTTTTCCGCTTGATAAGCAATTTTGCTTGTTCATTGATAGATTATTACCTCTATGGAAGGTTGTCACTCCATCTTTTCCGCGGTCATCCGATACTTCTTCTGCCGATTGGTGACGTATCTTTTGCTATTTTGACGACACGGGTCTCTTTCATTCTGCTTTTGTGGTTATTTTCTTTTTTCTATTTTGTGTCCGTTCATTTATACACTGTACGTTACATTTTCTTCTAATGTATTCACTTCCTTTCGATATCTCAGCGTATTTCCTGTAATTCTTCTCAGTACCCTCATCGTTGCCGTTTTCAGTAGCCTTTTAATTGTGGCTGTGTCGGGTCTGTCTATATACAGGGTTGTACACCGAACAGATTTCACCCTGATACTTGACAATATTCATTGTATTTTGTAAAAATGCTAAAACAGGTCGATTTTTATTCTAAAAAAGTCATTTTTTAACGATAAATATGTCTGTCAAGTGTCAACCCCTTCCCTTCTAGCACAGCAACCCTTAAATTTTAATTAGGGAATACACCATGTGTGGCACATTGTTAGTCAGGTATTTTGCTCGAGAATTTAGACATCCAATTTTTTTTCGATATTAACTCTATTCTTGTGAAAAAATATCAGTCTGGTAAAAGTGGTACATCTTTTAAAAACTGAACGTAACGCCTTATGTTTTGCTAGTGTCAATTTCTGGTCATACCCACCAACGTCCATACAATTATAAAATCGCTGTTTGAAATTATTAAGAACATTTTGAAGTATTTTAGGGGTTATTAGACTACATTCATGTACTATTCATTTTCTTTCAATTGAGTTTTTTCAATGAAGCTGGAGTTGCTGGTATACATTTCGTTTTTATATTCCATATGAAGAAGTCTAGGAGAGTTAAATCTGTCGAACCACTGAAAGTTGGAAATTTTGGAGACATATGTTAGACTTTTGGGTTTTGAATCGAAGTCAGCTCGAACAGCTGATTCCGATTTAGACATAAAAATGTTGACTAATTTGTGCTTCAATGCCATAATATATTGATGGTTTTTATTTCATGAGAACAATATTAATAGTTTAACAATATTTTAGTCACTCTTGTTTAACATGTCTACTAGTGCTAAGAAAAATGTTGTCAAGCTCTTTGACAGGCCAAAAGAGTTGGTTATTATGCCAAAAGGAGATGACAAAACTGTATTCGACGTTCCTAGAGACTATATCGTAAGTATGTCTTAATTTACATTGCATTAAAACTGAATTTTGTCTGCTAATGTTTTTTATATTAATAATTATAGTTGATTTGATGAACATGTACACCATTTTCCTTAAACTTGTTTTACCAATTATTCTTTATTTCCTTATAACTTAAAAGTATTAGATGTTTCTAATTGAAGTGCTGCTTATCAAAGTTCTCTATTTGCTTTGTTAAATTTATTTGTTACAATATATTCTGATTTCCTTAATTACTATTATCTGTATATTATAATTTTTTCAGTGTAATTTAGTGTAATTCTTAGGTATTAGTACTATTTAAAGCATACTATCACATAGCTTTCTGTTTTGATTTGTTTTCATGTGCCTCATCGAGTAATTTTATGTTATAATCTTATCTCTAAGCCGTATATATATATATATATATATATATATATATATATATATATATATATATATATATATAGATGGTGGTATTCTTGACTGTTAATTTAAATATAAATTATGATTTTTGAGGATGCAGTCAGTTTATTTGGCCCACAAGACAAAGAAAACTCTTTGACTTACTGTCAAGCTTTCGAATTTTATTTAATTCTTTTTCAAGACATCTATAAAAATAAATATAAATTAACTAGTTAAAATTGTTAATTGTCTTACTTACTAGTCGTGAGATTACAGTTGTTAATACTATTGTACTACAAACTGCTGACTGGATTAATTTATATTTTTTATAGACAATTAAATAAATTATAATAAAAACTATTGTTACTGGTTTTGCTTTCCACATAAAGTAACTGTATTTTCATTCATATATGTCCATTAATCAAACCATGACAATGACATATATAGTGACAATATAGTTATTTTTAATACAAAATTTTTAATATATTCATAATGGTTTGTTTTGTGGAGTACAATAGTATGAACAACTGTAATCTCACGACTAGTAAGTAAGACAATTTACAATTTTAACTAGTTAATTTATATTTCTTTTTATAGATGTCTTGAAAAAGAATTAAATAAAATTCGAAAGCTTGACAGTAAGTCAAAGAGTTTTCTTTGTCTTGTGGGCCAAATAAACTGACTGCATCCTCAAAAATCATAATATATATATATATATATATATATATATATATATATATATATATATATATATATATATATTTACATTTCTGCAACGTAACTGCATAAATATCATGCGAAGATCTGTACAACGGGCGGGAACTTTCATTACTCTTGTGTTAGTCTATTATCTATTAGATTCTTAAGGTAAATATATAGGTAAATGCCTGATCTGTTCCTGGTCCTGATCGAAATCCTTGTTATCTTTCATTATCCGTCGTTTCTCTTTCTAGTCGCACTTGTAGCCTTATTTCGTGTTCCAATAGACGCGCTAATATCGCTCAATAGTTACTACAGTCGATCTTGTTTTCTTTTTATAAATGAGTTTTTTTTTTAATATTTTCATTTCGGTAACACTTTCCATTTTGGTACTTGATAAAAAATCGGTTTTCTGTGAAATTTTCAGGCCGCAGTGATGCATACTTTTTATACAGTTTAATGTAGTTTTGACCAATTATCGTAAAATATTTAATTTGTCGTATTTTACTGTCTGGGATTTTAATAATTATTACATTTTCTTTGTCCTCAATATCCACCGTCTTCATTTTTACCATTTCGTTGCATCGGCAGGCGCCGGTAACCCCAATTAACACAACAATCTGAAATATTTTTATAATTTAGTAGAGTATACTATATGCTTTGCAATATAATTTTTTTTTACCTTTAATCCTAAATACAACTTATCTAGCGCTTCAAACAAAAAATTATCAAACTCGTCTTTAGTGAAAACTTTAGACTTCTTTGCAGTATATTCTTCGCTTGGTTTTTTTTTTTCAGAAAGGCGCGTAACTTTAAAAATTTGCTTATATCCATATGTTTTCTAATAACTAACTCGGATTTTATCATAGAGTATCGTGACCACATTGTTGAAGATTTCTATTTATTTTCATTTTCCATTATATTAAAATATGCCAGTAAAACGTCTTCGGTAACTTGCCTTACTCCTCTTGTATCGCACCACTCTTGGAAGTGCTTGTACGCTAACCGATACTTTATTCCGGACTTGGAGGGCCCCAAACGTGCTACTGCATCATTAGCCGCGGACTCAATTTCGTTTAGGTTTTCCATTTTCACACTAAATTTGCGCTTGCGGTTGCAACAACAATAAGCTGTCTTTAATAATTGCAAACAACTGTCAACAACTGTAACCAGGGAGACGCAAATCCCACCGACGACTTAATTATTTTAATTTCTAATATTTAGACGACTTTGATAGTTGTCACAGTAAAAATAGCGTATGAATTGTACTATTTATGGTTGAAAATTGCTACGTTTGAAGAAAAAATAGTATACTTTATTCGGCAAAGAAGCGACTTTTCTTGACTTCTCCGCCTCATAAAGTAATATACTATTAATTGATGGTTTGGACTTTATTATTCACTGTATATTTTTACCCGTTGTAGTTATTTCGGTCTTTATCTTTTGTAGAAATGTCCTTAAGATATAGCTTTTTCTTTAAAATTTATATAAAGTTATTAACCTTATGTTTTATCTATTTAGCCAGATCAATATAAAAATGTTGGAAATCAAATTGTATCTCGATTTGGCGAAGAAGCTGAGGGGGGTAAAATTCCTGTCAATACTATTTCTATACCCCCCTTAGGTGAGATTTTGGAATTAAGAAGAGACGAGAATTTCTCGCTTTTTTTGCCAAAACACAGAAAAATTGCTGGACAACTTATTAACATTTATATAGGTAAGTTATTGTGATTCTAAATGCTTTAATTATTTTTTTGATTTTTTTTTGTCTGCCTTTTAGGGGAGCGCCTATATGTTTAAATTTTTATGTAGTTATAAGTAAAAACTATATATTTTCTTTATTTTTCTCTTCTTCTTCTCCTATGATTAATACAGTGAAGCATTTTTGGAATGTGAACAAAAAAGAGTTTGAAATTATAACTTACGACGTCATATTTTTATTTTTTGTTTAATAGAAAAATAAAATTCTTCTTCTTGATTCTCTTTATAAGTAATTCTGCTTATTCATTGGCGGATTAATACCGAAGGTTGTTACCCCACGTTTTGCACGGTCGTCCGATACTTCTACCGATTGGTGATTTATCTGCTACTTTGACGACACAGATCTTCCCCATTCTGCGTAGGTGGGTATTCTATTTCCTTCTCTATTTAGTGTACATTTGTTTATACACTGTGCGTTACATTTTTTTCCGTCTTTACTTCTCTTTCGATCTTAAAGTGTATTTCCGGTAATTCTTTTCAGTAGTCTCATCTCTGGCGTTTTAAACTGGCTTTAAAAATTCTTGACTTCACTTCAGTGTTCATATGTATGTTTCGCCATATAGTGTTATTCAGACATCCTGCCAGTCTATTTGCTTTTTGTATTTGATCTCTTACTTCTTTGTCTACGTCTCCATAGCTGGACAGTGTAATTCTCAGCTATTTTATTTTCAATTAAACTAATAGACAGGATTTCGTCCTCGAACGCTAAATACTTCTTGTAACTGTCGTGGAATGATCTGAATTAAATCTTGAATATATGTTTAAAAAATTGCCATTCTTCTTGTGCTGCAATCCTTGGTTCTTTTATTGTCGTATAAACAGGATTTTTTACCAAATGTCATGTTTTAATGTGTTTCACAAATGCTCTTTCGGATTTAAATATGGAGTGTATGGTGGCCCAATAAAACCTTTCAAACTGAACCCTTCACTATTCTAGAAACATGGGGACGTACATTATCGTTTATTGGGACAGATATGTTATATCAAATACAGCCGGCCAATAGCAAAACAGGATCTTCCAAGATGTTTTTAACGTATAACTCAGCTATCATTCGCCCAATCACCCACACAAGTTTGGTATGTTCTTCCCAAGCAATACCCATAGCGCTAGGACGAAATCTCCAAAAATAATGCTCTTTATGAGGTTACAACTAGAACACCATTCGCCAACTCTTCTGTACACGAAGTTTCGTGCATGTGACTTCCACAACTGAATTCTTGTCTGATCTGTGAAAAAAACATTGTTTACAGCACTGTTCACTGTTCGATAGTCCAATACACATACCCAAATCAAATATTTCATATTTAATCTATATATATATATATATATATATATATATATATATATATATATATATATCGTTCAAATTCCAATATATCTTCTATTAACTTCACATATTGCTTTAACATATTTACTTCTTAACTTGTGGTATTATCTGTGATGCTTGTATCTTTATGGAACTTATGGTCCCAATAAATAGCTTGTTTAATTATTATTCAGGCTTGTCTTGTTTTCGTTGTTTTGTAATGCTCTGAATATTAAGAGAATGTATCTATAAATGCACTGAATATTTAAAGAAAACACATTGTCCATAATATTTCCGAACCTAACCTAACATTTCGTCGTTTTGTTTTAGGAATGCGCAACGTTGATGATCTTCTCTCAGTAGCTGTATATACCAGGGATCGTGTTAATCCATACCTATTTAACTATGCTCTTTCGGTTGCATTGTTGCATAGATCTGACACACATGACGTAGATTTGCCGTCCTTTATTAGATCGTTTCCCGACAAATACGTAGATAGTAAAGTATTCGCCAAGGCTAGGGAAGAAGCTAACATTGTGCCTACAAATTCAAGGGTAAAAAATATTTTATCATAAATACCTATTAAAAATTTAATATATTTAATAATTTTAGACACCAATTGAAATACCTAGAGATTTTACTGCTTCTAACCTGGAACCAGAACACCGTTTAGCTTACTTCAGAGAAGATTTGGGAATTAACCTTCACCATTGGCATTGGCATTTGGTTTATCCATTCGAAGCTGCTTTCGATGTTGTCAATAAGAATCGCCGTGGAGAACTTTTCTATTACATGCATCAACAAATTGTTGCTAGGTGAGTATAAGAATTTCTTTATCTTAAAAATATTCTAGTCACAAAATTTATGTAATTAAATAGCAAAGATAACATAAAGTTGCCAAACTAGTCGATTAATTTCAGAAGCTCCGAATCTAAGGCTAAAATTTGTAGTAAACATGCATAAATTTAAAAAAAAAATACAAAAATTAAATAGTTTTATTATATCTACCATCGAGAATGTGAAAAAAAAATTCCAAGAATTAATAAAACATTTTATATAAATAACATTATTATTTCAGATATAACTATGAACGTCTCTGCCATGGGTTAAAACGTGTGGAAAGATTTATTGACTGGAGAAATGCAATCCCTGAAGCCTATTTCCCAAAACTAGACAGTTTAGTGTCAAGCAGATCTTGGCCCTCTCGTGTAGCTAACCAGAAACTCTCCAACCTTAGAAGAGAAAATGATCAGATAACTCAAGATATTGATGATCTTGAAAGGTGGAGGGACAGAATCTTTGATGCTATACACTCAGGAAATGCTAGGAGAGTACGTATATGCTCATTAACGTTTAATTTGTTTGTTTAACTGTTTTGTTTTAGCCTGACGGAACTACTGTTGAGCTTACTGAAAACGAAGGTATTGATATTTTGGGAAATATGATTGAATCCAGTATTCTTTCTCCCAACAGAGAATTCTACGGTGACATGCACAATATGGGACACGTTTTTATTTCTTATATTCATGATCCAGATCACAGACATCTTGTAAGTTTTAATAGATATAATTATGAATTTTGGAAATCTTTTATTATAGCTCGTTATAATTTCTTTATATAGTTTTATAAAGTTTGACCATTTTCGTAATTTTGTTATTAATTTAACTATAACTTATAATATAATTAATTAAGTAATAAATATTTTATAACCTTTCTTAAAATATATAGATTTTATGCTCTATTATACATTAATTCTAATCTGTTATATAAAGGAATCATTTGGTGTCATGGGTGACTCAGCTACGGCTATGCGTGATCCTGTATTCTATAGATGGCATGCTTACGTCGATGATATCTTCCAGCAATTTAAGTCTACATTACCAAGATATACTGAAAACCAGGTAATACAAACATCTTATTATTAACACATTGAACATATTAATATAACTAATTTATTATTTACCCTTTAAATAATGTCGTAATATTTTTAACTTTTAGCTAAATAATCCTGGAGTCACTGTTGAAAGTATTAGTATAGAATCAGGGGGTGCAACTAACGTCTTAAATACATTCTGGCAACAATCTGATGTAGATCTCTCCCGAGGTATGGATTTCCAACCACGTGGTAGTGTCTTCATCAGATTTACTCACCTTAACCATCAGGAATATAATTACCGTATTGTTGTAAATAACTCCGGAGCTGCCAAGCAAGGAACTTGCAGAATATTTATGGCTCCCAAATTCGATGAAAGGGGAAATCCATGGTTGTTTAGGGATCAAAAGAATATGTTTATTGAACTGGACAGATTCAAAGTTAATTGTAAGTTTATATTCCCAACTTTTTTAGCTATTTTAACTGTTTTTAACTTTATTTCTGGTATTGGGGTAATTCTCTACAGTTTGATTAACGTTTAATTGGTTAATATTTTTATTTTAGTAAAGCAAGGTCAGAACACAATTACTCGCTCTTCAACCCAATCATCTGTTACTATTCCGTTTAACAGAACCTTTAGAGACTTGGATACAAGCAGACCTGATGGCGGCAACAACTTGGCTCAATTCAACTTCTGCGGTTGCGGATGGCCACAACACATGTTAATTCCAATGGGTAATACCGACAATCCAGGATTTAGATCTGAGCTCTTTGTAATGATTTCAAATATCGATGATGACAGGGTATGTAAAGTATTAAATCTGAAATGAATTTATGCTATTTTATACATTTCGTTTATTTACAGATTGACCAAGACACTACTGGAATTTGCAACCAGGCCGACTCATTCTGTGGTGTGAAGGATCGTTTGTACCCCGACCGTCGTTCCATGGGTTATCCATTTGACAGACAACCTAGACAAGGAATTGACACTTTGCAGCAGTTCCTTACGCCGAATATGAGAGTTCAAGATGTCGTCATTAAATTTTCAAACAGGACATTCAGACCACGACAGAATAATTAATTATTTACTTCTTTCAAATGTTATTTACTATACTGACACTGCTAAGTTACCAAATAAACGAATTAAAACTAAAACTTTATATTTCTGTTTTATTTAAACAAAAGTCCAAAACTAATGCCATAGTACTGAAGTCAATATTGAACAATACTGGCATGCCGCATGGGCAAACATCAAAATGTGTTTACATTGAATTAATGAGTATTGATGTATTTGTCCAATACATATAGAAGGGTAATTACACACAAACATATTGTATACACTAAAAATATTATAGCTTTAGATAAACATTTTCTGGAAAATAGCCATTCTTATGATTTTGAAACTACAGATTAAGAAAAAACGAAAAAACCAAACAAAAGATGTATATTGGTGATGATTTACATAAAAAGATCAAAATTGTATTAATAATAATACCGATCTAAAAGATCTCTCTAATATATTACAACTTAATAAATTGAGTTGTTCGTAGATGCACCATTTGCAGATATCTTAAATCTGACCCTGAGCCAGTCGTATTTTCAAGTTTTAAATTTTTCGGATTACAATTTTGTTAGATCTCTTTGGGTCTTATCAGATCATGATCAGTGAAAACAGTTAGCAATTTAACCTAGCCACTCAAAAAGGTACAATAACCTTTACATTACATTTTAAATGTGCTAAAATTTAAAATGAAGTCAATGTAATAGATTTAAATTAAAGGCAACATACCGAGTCCTACTTGATTCGAAAAAGTGTACGTTCGTTTTTTTTTGGTAAGACTTAAACCTTTTTTTTTTTTGTTAATATGTGTCTATAGAAGTTTAAAGCCTTAGGCCAAAATTGACCCATTTTGCTTTCTCCTAGGGAGCTGTCGTCTTTAGTTCATTGTCCTTCCTGCCATTTCTAGAAAGGTGAACAAGTCACCAGACAAAATCTCCCTTATGTGGGCAGATGTGTCGGTAATGGACACTTTTTTACTTGTCCTAAAAGGGCATCTCGTTTTTTGCTTAATTTTTGATATTTTTGTTGTTCTTTCATTTGCGATATAAAGCTAACGTATCGACAAATTAAAGTAAATAATTAATTTTGGAACTATAAAGGGTTCTCCGGAAATTGAATTTTTCTAAAACTCTTTAAAAATGTTTACTCCGCACCGTTACTTACTGCATTTCTTCGTCTTATTTCGCTTAAAAAACTCTACACGATTAAGCCAATTTGACAGAATCACGCTTGGCGTAATTTTCTCTCATCTACTCACTCTCTGCATTCATTTAGCTTTTAAAGCTCGATGGTTTTTCGCTAAGTCAATGTACTAGCAACCATCCAGACGCCTTTTGGTCAGAATTACGCTTTCCTACGGTCTCACAACCTGTAACATTGTTAGGAATAGTTTGTTAGGAAGTGATTCTCTCTTATCTACTGACACTCTACTGTGAGCACTCTTTAAGCTTTTAGAGGTAATGGATTATGACAACAGCTATAAGTCATGTCGATGCAGTACACAAGTTTACCTGTTGTTTACAAGATCATAGCTCTTGTCAACATCCATTACCTATAAAGCTCGATGCCATATATGGTATATTTTCCAAGACCCATATCATCTGAGAGCTCACCTTAAGGGAATATTTGCCCCAAATACTTAGTCAGAAGTATTAAAAAACACATCTAGATTTAACAAAGGTGAATAAAAGAGGCAAAATAACTACTGGAACATGGTGCACTGCATACGACTAATGAGGGAGTACCGGCAAAATCGGAGAGTAAAAAAAGCACCTCGGATCCTTGTGTTAAACATTATTTTATGTAAGTGCATAAGTTGATTCATTCTGACTGTCACATGAGCCTCATTCAATGCCTGTTCTATGACCAGATCTACTTAAGCCTGATCTAGTTAAGTATTCAAATGGCGTCTGTGTATTACCGACATTCTGAATAGTTTTGTGACATTTCTATATGAGCTAGTCTGCTCTTTGGAGTTCCCAGGTTTTTTAGCGACACTTTGTTGCGAAGGGGTTACGATATTGTTTCGGGTTTTTTTAGCCTCGGGCTTTGAAAGTTTGCTTCTTTTTAAGTTTTTTCTAAATTGTCCCAACGTCTATTTTTGCCCCTTTCTGATCATTTAATGAGTTTCAGAGATAATTTTTTCATAAGTGACTCAAAGTATGTTCCTATCTGAACACTTTTTGATCGTTTCCCTTGTTTTTTTATTTATAAGCTCAGATATTTAGCTTTCTTGGACATTACTTCAAACAACACTTTTTTCCCTGTTATATCGTATATTTTGTGTGATTTTTAAAGTCATTTGCCATTAACGAAACAAAAACTAACTTTTGAATGTCGAAATAAAACAAATCAAAATTGCATTGATAATTTAATATAATTAATATTCACATTTATCTCAGTTCAGGATATAATTTCTCATTTTCTTTTATAGGTAAGCTATCCCAAAATTCCATAGATCCAATATGCTTCATTTTTGTCATGAATACTTTATCTGGAGATTCAATTTCCAAAGCATTTATTTCTCTACTATTGGGATCCACCGGCAACCATTCAACGTTATTAATAGAAGGTTTGCTAAAATCAGAATGTTTATTGCAATTGCATACTAAACTTCAGGAAAAACTAATATTATATCATGGCCTATAAATTCCTAAGCCCATGTACTATTTTCGTTCTAATTTAGTAATTGAATATGCGATGTAAAATAAGAGTATTCCTGAAATATTTTCCACCCAAGAGAGCGGCGCCAACACAAAGAAAAATCAAAGTCGAAGGACTAAATACGGAATCGACGGTATACTTATACAGGAAAGAAATATCAGAGAAGATCGCTGGAAATGAAATATTATAAAACAATAACATCGAGAAAAGCTGGGAAAAACTCAAAAATATTATAATTCACGCAGCAACAGAGTCACTTGGAGAAAGAAAAGTAACGAACACTAACAAATCGCACCCTCAGTGCAAGACTGCAGTAACTAAAAATTTTATGAAAATGAAGTAATCATAGAATTCGATGGTAAACATGCATATCTATCCCCTGTAAAACTTTGATAACTTTCAAATGCTTAAACGGCTAAATATTACAAAAACAACAGTTTAACTATTATTCGTTTTTGTATATAAGTTCCGTGCAAAACTGTTGTAACTCTAATGTAACAGAGTTACAACAGTTTTGCACGGAACATTGCAATGGTTTCGATAACAAACAATGAAAGGCGCGAAAGAAGTAAGATATTTATTATTTTAATATCTATATCTGTGGTGTTTAATCTTAATATACAGTCTCTACGTAATCCAATAACGGCCGAGACAATACACAAATTTTTACGATTTACCAATTTATTCACGTAAGTTTTATGTCCTTTGTGTAACATTATATTTTCCATTAAATTTGTGCGATGTCATTTGACCATTTATTTATTAGATTGGATTAAAAACACATGAATTAAGACTAATTATTTAGATCCAAAAAGTATTTTTTTATGAAAGGAAAAACAGTTATCTTAAAACTTGTGTATTAACAATACTGACAGGTTAAAAATATCTATTCTCAGAAAACTTGTTCTATAAAAACTAAACCCCAAATTGTATTAAATCTTCATGTAACCTTTCGCGTCACGTAGCGATTGTCTTATCATATTATCCCCCCAATAAACTTTTACTAAGGTAGTGAATTTCTAACCTTTTGTTAATCTCTGTTGGAATCTATTAAATGTAAAGTTTAATACTATACTAAACCCCTAATGCTGTTGGGGATTATTTTTTCTTTACTTACCCGATGATTTATTGCCATTCGGGTATGATAATACAAGAAGCCCGCCATAGTTTTTATAAAAATATTATGGTCTAAGATGATATACGAGAAGAGGACAACTAACAGAAAATGTGTCTACACTTTTTACAATTTTCTTTGTGTAAAAGTGTTGCAACTTAAAAATTCTAATACTAAATGTGTAGTGATTAACAATTTTCTCTGTGCAAAAGTGTTGTAACTTTGAAATTCCTAATTTTTTTAGCATTTATATTATTTTATTTAAATTTCTATTTTTGGTTAATGTAATCTAGGCTAAAAAGCATGCAAAATCATAAACAAATGATAATTTTTTTTAAACTTGTATCCTATTTGACCGATATTAGCACGAAAATAAACAAAATCGTCTTTATCTCGAAACTTACTTATTCTGACTTACTGCAGTCTTGCACTGAGGGTGCGAAATGAGGCGCATAGTACAAGAGTGGCCCAACTAAAAAAATTATATTTGAGTAAATAACACCAAGCGTTAGTATTTGTATTAATTTATCGTGTGCAATAGTGGCCCACGTCGATTTAATTAAAATGCCGGTAGAGGAATGAACAATGTCACTTTGGCATATTATGATTTGTTAACAAATGGTCGTGCAGTAATAGCCCAACGTTCATGCCTGTCGATTTGTTTCAGTTTCTCGTGTGCACTAGTGGCCTATCTCTTAATCTCTTATCCTTAAAATTATTATTTTAGTTTTATTTTAGTTTTAACAGCTTGTGTATGCTTCAATTGTTTGTGTTTAGTTATTTTAAGTTGTATTATGGATATTCCATCCACTTCAGGTAAATATATTATTCATATCATTTTGTTAAGGAATTGTTAAAAGTAGATATATTGGAATAAGGTGTTAAAAAGTGTATAATAATACACGACTGAATTATTGTAACTTATCTTTTTCAGGCAGAAGCAATAACACTTTTGATGACAGTGATGTCTCTAGTATTGATGAGACGTATGCAGATTCAGGTTCCAGTTACAATCCTTCTGATAGGGAAGATTTATCAAGTGAAAAAAGTAAAGGTATTTTATTATTATGATAATCGTTTGGAAGAAACTAATATATTTTGTTTTAGGTGAAAATGAAAATGTATTGGTGACTGGTTTTACAAAGCAGTCTTTCGAATCCCGGAGAAATTCTAGGAAGTATGAAACGTGGTGCTCGCCAAAAATTTGCAGATAAAAGTCAATGGCAAGGTAATATAAGAAAAAAATTACAAAATAGTGGACCTGAATATATAAACATTAAGGGTAATGTAGTTGCTGCCAAACATTTTGATGCATCCGACTGTCGTTGTTTTAAAGAATGCCATAAACTCATTACACTTCAACAGCGTGAAACTATTTTTCAAGATTTTTATGAACTCGCCAATTTTGATTTACAGTTCTGATTTGAGATAGTTCTTTTTGCATAACCTTCAAGTGCTGCCTTAAAAAAATAGTACTTTTGACCATTATTAAGTGTTTGATTTGAAAGAATAGTAGCCATAAAACTTTTTTTGAATTTCAACTAATGGTCATATTCTCCAATAAAAACGGGTAGCTTAATTTTTGGTAACAAAAAGTTTGAGAGGGGATGATGACTATTTATATAATTACCATTACTGTTTGAAACTGAAACATTGTTGGAATTATTTTTTTCTATGAAGGTTTTTAAATATGCAACAACACTATAAATTTTATTTTCAAATTGTTCCCGTTTGTCAAATTGTCCATCTAATTCTGATTCATCGCGCTTTTGCTCAATTAATTGTTCTATTTGTTTAAATTTATTAATTAAATTGATAATATTGTTGTGTCTTAGTTGAATGTCGGCTATATCAGCTATACTTGTTGCATCTCCAATCTTTGTTATGTGGTTTTGTAAAATTGTTAACTTTTTCTTAATTGACCAACGAGTTCGTTTTAAAGTATCTAGATCTCTAAAGTCTTTACCTGATAATGCCATTTTGTATGATTTTTTTTATGTAAATGAGTGTTAATATAAGTTTGTAAAGTACTTAAAAATTGTTCTAATCGGAAATAGCCCAAAACTCAACCTTTGATAATGTGAATGGCTAGGAAAATATGGATTTTGATAATATTTTAAAGGTTTAATGATAGTATGAATTGGTATGAACATGGAATGCACTGATCTTAACTGTTCCTTGAATGGCGTGGTGCGTGATTCTCGTTTTCACTTTTATATACTAGTAAACTTGTTTTTCACCTAATCCGGCTATACACGAAGGACCAGTGTTTAAATTTGAATTGTTTTTTTAATGGAAATTAGGGTGGAAAAAGATAGACATCGATAGACACAAAATTAGCGTGTGTATTTCCTTGCTAAAAATGTTATATTACGTTGTGTACAAAAGGAACAAACATCGAGGAGATATGTCTTCCGACAGTTGAAATAAAAAATGACATGCAAACTTTACCAATTTTAGTTCCTATTATAGCTGCTATTCTTTGAAAGTAAATCCGATATAAAATCACATAAGAGTACATCGAGTATTCCAGCTATTAGCAACTATTGTAAAAATTATTTTAAGTGACAAAATTTATCTATTTATACTTTACCCAGTTTTAGCATAATCCGCTACAAATTTTGTTAAATGCTTCATGAATTTTTCATCTTGTGGGTCTAAATCTGGTCCGACGGTTAAAATTTTAAACATGAAACCTCCATCGTCACCATGGGCAACGCCTAAAATACATAATTGTTATATGTATTATATATTATTTGATTATAATTATTTAAATAAGAAACGGCCGTAATAGATTAACTAATAACTCGAACAGTTGATATCTTCTAGCAAGATTAAGGTAACCGAATATCTTGAAAGCCATTAAACTACATCTTGCTTTTCTAAATGACCAACCTGCTTCAGTAGGTTACGAAGGATTCACCAACATAAACTCTTTTTGGCTTCCGAAGGACTTCCCACTAAGACTGAAGTAAGAAAAATCCTTCTAGAATTTAACGATGCCTATGGAATTAGTGAAACTGAGGGGGAAGCTGATCTTGCTGCTTTTAGGTCCTTTCTCACTTCGGAAAGATTTATGCATCTACAAAAATCAAGGGAAGGTCACTGAAACTACTATTCTGTTGCCTCTCCAAAACAAAATTTTTAAATAATATGACGTGTACTGTGGGACTAGAAACCTTGCGTTTTTATATTGATGACAACTTTAGCATGGTTCTGATTAATATTCGTTCTATAAGATATAAAACAAGTGAATTATTTTTGTTTCTAGAGGAATTAGGATTTCATTCGATAGTTGCGGTTACCGAACACTGGCTTGAAGTTACCGAGCCTTTTTTTGTAGAAAAATATACCACAATTGCTAGGTATAATTTTCCAGGTTCAGAACATGGTAGCACCCTAATTCTTTTTACAAATAATGATTTCTCTCCTATAACAAAATATGACTTTCTGTTGAATGAATTATTTTTTAAGTTTTCATTGATTTATAACAAGAATCTTAATCTATACATTTTTGCATTTATAGATCACCTGACTCTTCCACGGAACTATTTTTGTGATCGTATGGTTTCACAATGCACGTTAATTCTCCTACAAGAATTACTAAACATCTACCATAATTGATTGGTATGGGTGTAGGGTTGTGTTATAGGGGTAGCACCTTTTATCGGAACGACCACATCAAGCGTCATAGACGGGAGATGGTTCTTGATAACTGGTCCTCATAAGACACCCAACTCTCACTTATGGCTCCACGTGCCACACCCCGGGAAACTGCATTGGTCTGCAGGCTAAACTAAGTGAGGGTAGCCAGATATGGTGAAAGGTAGCGTCTAACCCAAACGCAAACTAAACATCGGCAGCTGGATGTTTAAAACTGAGCATGAGCAGAGGTCATGGGGACTGGTATGGTTATGGATCAGACATCAAAGAGCGCAGTGGGAACCACATACATGGTCTCAGCACAGCGGTGAAGTAGGCAAGAGGAAACCACTTCACTACATTCCTAAGACAATTTTCTACAATATGGAGTGTTACAGAAAGACTAATTGTGTGCGGAAACGTAGAAGGACGTAGAGGCCGAGGACGCTCACCTATCCGATGGTCGGATCAAGTACAGAAAGCCACTGGAGAGACGTTTTCCGAGTCCATGAGAGCAGCCCAAAATCGCAAGAGATGGAGAGAATTGACAGCCCGCATTGTAGGGAATCACGATCCTCAGCAATGAGGAAACGACAAGAGAGAGACCATAATTGATTATATTGTCACAGATTTCTCACCCCTTGATGTACATTGTACAATTATTAATGCAGAACTCTCTAACCATGAAGGAGTATATACCAAGTTTAACATTCTAAACAAATAATCCTTGAAAACCCAACGTTTAGGTAGGATTTTTTTATTTATTTTAGAAATGCAGCTGACAGATTTCTACTTCATACATTGTTGTTAATTTTGGCTATAAAAATTTGTCCGTTACACGAACGACTAGAAAACCATTTAATTTACTGAAAAAATAATACGACATCATACGACAAAGGACATAAGTCGGGCTTATAAGTCTCTCAATAATTTTGGATAGTATAGTAAGGCAATAGATCTATAGTTGCAGACATTAGATTTATCACCACACTTATGAAGGGGAGCAGCAATGGCTGTCTTTAGGCACTCTGAAAATATACCTTTTTCAAAGGAATCGCTAATTAGTGAGACCAGAACTTCCAACACATTATTTGTAAGATTTTAGATTTCTTTTATGGATAGTCCATCAGTACTACAGAAAGATTAGCGTTGATATTACTCATTGTTTGGATCTGTTTAGATTTATCAACTGGTCTTATCAAAAATGAATTCGAGACCTTTTTTGAATTAAGGAGATAGGAAATAGGATCTTGTGGCAAAATAGCTGATGTTATATTTTTACTCACATTAACGAGGTATTTATTTATATTTACAGGGTTTGGAAGAGAAAATGTTTAAGATGTGTTAGTTATATTTCGAAGATCGTTTATTATGGACCAAGTTTCCCTTGCAACATTTTGGTTCTCCTTTCTGACCTCTGAGGAGGGAGTTGGCGAATCTGGCACCGGCGTAGGCCATGAAAACCGTTGCGGATCCGGCTCCAGCTAATTAACTAAGTTTACCCCAAAGATGTTAATGTTCCAGTTATCGGAGGTCACTCTGGCGTCACCATCATTCCCCTTATCTCCAGAGCCACTCCTTCAGTATCATTCCTCGCTGATCAACATCAAGCTTTGACCACAAGGATACAAGAAACTGGTACTGAGGTAGTAAAAGCCAAAGCTGGAGCCGGATCCGCAACGCTTTCCATGGCCTACGCCGGTGCCAGATTCGCCAACTCCCTCCTCAGAGGTCTGAAAGGAGAACCAAACGTCATCGAACCAGCCTACGTCCAATCCGACGTTACCGAAGCCTCATACTTCTTCACACCTCTAGTTTTAGGCAAGAACGGACTCGAGAAGAACTTGGGTCTTGGAAAACTCAGCGATTTCGAACAAGATTTGCTCAAGAAAGCACTTCCCGAATTTAAGAAGAACATCGAGGCAGGTGTCAAATTCGCCAACCAATAAAATAAAATTTATTGTAATTTATGTTCATTTTTGTTCTTTTTGTATTATTTTTTCAGTAAATTAAATGGTTTTCTAGTCGTTCGTGTAACGGACAAATTTTTATAGCCAGGATTTTTTTAGTCCAGAACTTTCGTAAATTCCAAAATTTGCGTTTGACTTCTGGATAGAACTTCCCCTCTGTGAACGTGGACTATAATTTCAATAATTTTTTAGATAAGCTTGTCTGTATTTTCAATAAGCCATTTTCTTTAATTATAATTAAGACCGAACATCACAAACCCTGGACAACCAAGGGTATCCGCATATCAACCAAGAATATGAGTTCACCCCTGTACATCAAGAAATTTACTACCAACGTCTTTGTCACTGAATATATTTTCAAGCACAGAGAAACCAATCTAAAACTTATCAAAACAGCTAAAAATGTAGATCGTCAGGGAAGCTCTAAAAATGTTGCAAGGAAAACTTGGTCCATAATAAACGATCTTCGAAATATAACTCTCTTTGTCAACCATTTTCCATCCACTTCTGAATGTAGGTCTCTCCCAATTGCTTTCATCTTTCTCTATCTTGCGCCAATCTAATCTACTGTTTGCCTGCCACTGCTCTTATGTCATCTAACCATCTTTTTTGAGGTCTTCCCATGCTTCTTGTTATCGTCCTTGGTCTCCATTTTAGAATTCTCCGTGTCCATCTGTTGTCATTATATCGTTCTACGTGACCTGCCCAGCGCCATTTCATTTTTGTAATTTCTTCCACAATATCCCTAATCTTCGTTCTACATCTTATCTCGGTGTGTCTAATCTTGTCTCTTAGTGATATTCCAAGCATGATTCGTTCCGTTGTTTCTAATTTTTTGGCAGATTTTTTGGTAAGTGCTACTGTCTCCAAGCCGTAGGTACAAACTGGTAGTATGCATATGTTATACACCTTTTTCTTTAAGTTTATAGGAATGGAGGTGTTTTTCAAGATATGTGCTAGTTTCTCGAAAGCGCCCCAAGCCAGTTGTGTTCTTCTTTTAATTTCAGCATCTTGATTTGGTTTTCCTAGTTTGATAACATGACCTAGATATACATAATGTTCCACATTTTCTATTGTATGATTATTTCTATATATATATATATATATATATATATATATATATATATATATATATATATATATATATATATATATATATATATATATTTGTCTGGTCTCGGCTCAGTATTTTTGTTTTGCTCTAGTTTATTTTTAAGCCTACCGCTCCTGAAACTGCATTTAATTGTTGTAACATATCATTTAGTTTTTGGATATTATCGGCTATTAAAACTATGTCATCTGCGAATCTCAAGTGGTTTAAGTATGATCCGTCGACGTTGATAACCTTATTGTTCCATTCCAGTTTCTTAAAAATATCTTCTAGAGCAAGGCTAAATAGTTTGGGAAATATGGTGTCTCCTTGTCTTACTCCCCGTTGCAGTTTTATGGGATTAGTTTTTGTGCTTTCATCCAGCTTTATCTGCATGGTGGCATTTTCATATATGTTTTTAATTATGGTAGTGAATCTTGAATCTATGCGTGCATTTTCTAGAGATTCAAGCACTGCCCATAATTCGATGGAATCGAATGCTTTATGGAAATCGACGAACGCCATATGAGTTGGAACATTATACTCGGTGCATTTTTCTATCAGTGTTCTTACGGTGTGCAAGTGGTCTATGGTATTAAAATGTTTTCTGAATCCAGCCTGCTCGATAGGTTGATAGAAATCGAGCTTATGTGTTAGGCGATTGGTTATGATTTTAGTTAGTAATTTATACAGATGTAATAGCAAGGATATTGGTCGGTAATTCTCGATGTTTGCTCTGTTTCCTTTCTTGAATAGTAAAATGACTTCGGAGTTGTACCATTCTTGAGGAATCTTTCCTTCATCAATTACTTTATTGAATAAAATATTTAATACCTGTTCCATTTTTCTGCCACTAATTTTCAACATTTCAATTGTAATCTTATCCTCTCCCGGACATTTATTCGTTTTAAGTTGATTTAGGGCCATTCTTATTTCATAGTCGGTTATGTCCGGTATTTCTTCTGAGACGGTGTTAATTATTGTTCGTTGAGTACGTCGTTGTTGTGGTTGTGTATTTACCGAGTATAGTTTAGTGTAGAATTTTTCAATGGCCTCGCTTATTTCCTTTCTGTCTCTGACGGTGACGTTTTTCTCATTTTTTATTTCTATGATTTTTGTTGTGCCGCTTGAGTTTTTTGCTTTGAGTACTTTCATGTTGCAGTTATCTTGTATTATATTTTTTATTAGATTGTTATTATAGTTTCTATAATCGTTCCTGATTTCTTTCTTCACATTTTTGTTTAAACTTTTAAAGCTGTCCGAAGTTCGATCTGTTCTGTTTCGTCTTTCTTGGAGTAGTTTAATTGTATTAGGTTGGAGTTTAGATGTTTTGGCTGTTTTCGTGTTTGAGCATATTATATATTTATAATTTATAGAAATATAGATTTATAGAAATATAACTAACACATCTTAAACAATTTCTCTTTCAAACCCTGTAAATATAAATAAATACCTCGTTAATGTGAGTAAAAATATAACATCAGCTATTTTGCCACAACAAGATCCTATTTCCTATCTCCTCAATTCAAAAAAGGTCTCGAATTCATTTTTTATAAGACCAGTTGATAAATCTGAACGGATCCAAACAATAAGTAATATCAAAGCTAATCTTCCTGTGGTACTGATGGACTATCCATAAAAAATTTAAAATCTTACAAATAATATGTTGAAAGTTCTGGTCTCACTAATTAACGATTCCTTTGAAAAAGGTATATTTTCAAAATGCCTAAAGACAGCCATTATTGCTCCTCTTCATAAGTGTGGTGATAAATCTAATGTCTGTAACTATAGATCTATTGCCTTACTATACTGTCCAAAATTATTGAGAGACTTATAAGCCCGACTTATGTCCTTTGTCGTTGAAAACAATATTTTATCATAAAGTCAGTTCAGCTTTTTATCTAATAAATGTACCAGCGATGCTATATTTTCTGTACTACTTGAGGCTATCAAGCACTAATCAGTAATCGTTACACTGTCTCTGTTCTTTGTGACTATTCCAGAGCTGTTGATTATGTAAATCACATTTTGATAATAAAACTAAATTTCGACGGAATTCGATGTATTTCTTTGAATTGGTTCCAATCTTACTTGAGGAATAGGAAACAAGTGGTTGGAGCACATGATACTGACTTTAGTCACAAAAGTATTGTATGTGAAGTACCACAAGGTTCAGTACTGGGTCCTCTACTTTTTCTTATCTTTATAAATGCCATCACTAACTTAAAAATTGATGGAAATTTTTTTCTTTTTGCCGCTAATACCAGTATTAACTGGAGAAACTCTTATATTGTAATTGTTCATGCAACTCTATATGCAAACTTCTAATCTACTTAAAATTAAAACCTGGTCCGGCTCTAATTTACTCTCTTTTAAATTTGATAAGACAGTAGCATTATCCTATAAAATAGCTTTTTAACCTTTGGTTCTTAATAACAGCTAGATCAGTATAATTAATTCTGTAAAATTTCTTGGTATTTTTTATAATAACACTACACAATAAGTTTTTAAAATTTAAAAAATCTAAATTTTTTTCGTTAAAAATTTTGTTCCATGATTTTAATAATTCTCAATTTTTTTTAAGTATAATATAGATTTCTACATCATCTAAATGTTGTATTTGTATTTATGCTTAATTACTTCATAAATAAAAATTGCAACTGAATTAAAATACTAAAAGAAAATAGCTTCATAACAATATTTTCTATTTGTAAAAATTTTCTATTTGCAAATACTTATCTCTAAACTTCTATGAAATTTCGATAATAAACTTATGTTTATTTTAATTAATTTTATTTATTTTATCCAATTTTATTTTATTTTATTTATTTTATTTAATTTTATTTATTTTATTTAATTTTATTTATTTTATTTAATTTTATTGATTTTATTTAATTTTATTGAATTGTTTTTCATTTTATATAATTCTATTTAACTTTATTTAATTATATTTAATTTTTTTTTAATTTTACTTAATTTTATTTAATTATATTTAATTTTATATAATTATATTTAATTTTATTTAATTTTATTCAATATTTTTTTTATAAATTTATAAATTTTTGTTTTTTGAAAATAAATTCTGGTCAATCCAGTTGTTTATTGTGAAGAAGAGTTTATTTAACAATGTTTAATGAACAATTTAAGTTTTTATGCGGAGAAAATTGCGAAAAAAATGTTAGGTAAATAAGATTATTTTACTCTAAACTTAACTGCCAATTTAAATTGCTTAAACAAGTCTTTTTAACTGAAACAAGTGCATCAACAATATCGAGTATTTCCTCCTCTAGCTCTTACTGCCTACATCGTTCTCGGTATGCTTGCAAGTAAGTTTTGGACATATCCCTAGGAAATTGCATTTAAACCTGGACTAAAGAGTGGCTAAACCAATCTTCAAATTTAGACCTCATCAAGATAATTACTATGGCGGCGATATGTGGTTGAGCATTATCGTGCATTAACATGAATCTGTCATATCTAATGTAACCAACATATGGCAAAACATTGTCTTGAAGGATATTTTAAACGTAAGAGTCACCAGTCATCCGTCCAATCACTTTCACAAGTGCGGTGTGTCCCTACCAACTAATATCTTCCAGAAGCATTATTCCACCACCTTCAAAACTAACGGTCTGAGCGAGCATTCAGGTGGCGAATAGTTCTCTAACTCTTCTGTACAGGTGGTTTTGCCATCTGATTTCCATAATATAATTCTGGTCTCATCAGTAAAAAGAACATTTTTTTAGTTGTAACATTTAGTAGCCCATTTCTGAGGTACATCTTGACTAGGCCTTTGTACACAATTTCCTGTTTCGTTGTACTTGTTTAAAGTATTCGAAACTGCAAAGTATTGACTTCTCCTGGGACGTCGTGTGGGATATCATTTTATGTATATGCTTCCAATTTTATGTATATGTACTTAAATACATATCTTTTTAAGGTAACACATATAACAACTTTTCCATGCTTGTGTATTTTTTTCATATTGTTCTTTTTAGATGAACTAATGATGATTTCTGATTAAGAAAGTGAAACATCTTCAATAAATAGATGAAGTAGCCATCATCTTTGTCTTTTTTTTTCCCACCGTTTGACCGAAAAAACCCACCACTTGTCCGAGTGATATATATATATATATATATATATATATATATATATATATATATATATATATATATATATAATTACAGTATTTTGGATTTATTTTAAGTTTAACTATATTTTTTACTCACTTACCAGGTTTCATTCCAAACATAGGTAGAATCGGATCTGCCGGAATGTAAGTGTCGAAGTAATAATAGACAGGACTTTTCGAAGCTTTTGATTGCAGTCTAACCGATGTTTCAGCACCATTGAAGAACATTCTGTCACTAAATAACTAAAGATAAAATTGTAGAAAGTCTGAATATAGGTACCTTAAACAAGCCTATATTAATAATATGGCTTAAAAGGTAATTATTTTAAATAGAAGCTACAGAATTGCTGTAGGTTTTTAACCTCAACTACATATAACTAATATTCCTAAATCAAGGGTTCGTTCTAGATTTACTGTGATATCGTAATATTTTTTGTTATTTTTATTATTTTTTTTGGTAATGAAAGGCATCGCTGTTTTATCTATCTACATACGTCACTAAATTTACTGTTCAAATTTCACTTCTTGATTGATGGTTCAACCAAGATTATAAAATGATCGAACACTTTATATTTGACAATATGTTGAGTGCTATATTGTTGTTATTGGCTATACGATTATATCTATATTGATTTTTTTGTCTTGTATTATACTTATGTATACCCTGGATTACTTAACTAGTCAATACTTTACCATCACTACTTTAATCAATGGTCTAAATATAGTCAAAAGATGTTCTGCGAATGTTCCGACTTTCTATGTGACTGTTTTTCTTCATTTGCGGTCGGAATCTTTTTCACTATGTAAGGCTTCTTGTCGGCCTTTAAATTATCTCAGTAGTGAGCAGTGTGTTTTGAAGTTTTATTATAATGTTTGACTGTTAAAAATTCTTTGATTCCTTGCTATAAAACATCATTGTCTGAATAACATAATATTTTTAGTACTGCATTCTTAAATTTAGGACCTAGAAAATTATAGACCTATTAACCTGTTGAACTACATACACAAGCTCTTTACTAAGTTAGTGACATCAAAATTTGAGTAAAAATTTAATTTATGCCAACCGAGAGAGCAGTCAGGATTCCGATCAAATTAGGGTACCAATGATCACCTTCATACAGTGTATACACTCATTGAAAAATCTATAGAATATAACAAACCTCTTGTCATCACTTTCATATATCTTCATAAAGCGTTCAACACGATCGAAATAGACAGCCTTATAGAAGTAATGAATGGCAGTAGGTTTGACCATAGCTTTAGTGAACTTATTTACAATATTTACAAAAATGTCACTATGTCACTAAACCCAACCAATAAAAATAAAATGTGGGATAACGGCATTAGAGTGTGCCTTTACTTTAGGATAGTAATTGCGTCCACAGAAGAGTAAAAATAGACGGCGAAAAGCATAACCATATCTGCTTCGCAGATGAACAGATAATTTCGGAAAAGCCACAGATATGTTAAATGAATTGAACTTTGCATGTTCGGAGATGTGTGAATGAACATGACCAAATCTAAGTTTATGACAAATTTAGTTCCCAATAACCATTTAACTATTCAAGACAAAGTTGGCGAAAGATGTAGAAATATACGTATTTGGGCCATGAAATAAGAACCAGCAGGGATAACTAAACATGCGAACTCTAAAGACAAATTACTTTAGCGTAGACAGCCTTTCAAAAACTGAGAGACAAACTTGAGGCCAACATACCAATTAGCCTCAAAAGAAAAGTATTTGACCAATGCGTATTGCCGGTCATGACCTATGGGCAAAAACTATTACTCTAGCCAAGACTACGGCTTCGAAATTGAAATCGGTACAGAGTAACATTGCGGGACCAAAAAAGAAATGAAATGTTGTGGAATGCATAGCGGAACTCAAAAGCAACTGGGCAAGCCTTTTAGTAAAAATGCATGACTCGCGATCGATGAGCAAAATTACAAATTGGAGGCCAAGAGCAGACAAACAACAAAAATTGGCAACAAAGTGAACGAAATCGCAAATAATGGAGGAGTTTAAGGGAGTCCAGCAGTGTATGTGATCAAGGAAGGCTGGATAATAATAATGATTTCTCATTTTATACTACCTTATTCATTTACTTTCATTATTTTCTCTCTTTCTTTTTTTATTTTTATTTCCCCATTAATAAAGATCGTAATTTCCTTCAATAATACTAGCATAGCCAAAAGAATAATATCGGACTGGATGAAATAGATGAACTGGTACGAACAAATAGGTCTCAACATTCAACGCTTTTCCAAGGTTCACATATATGTACCTTCGAAGAAGAGATTCAAAGATCTACTAAAAATAAATATAAATGATCTGCAAATTATTGTTATTCTCCTAACAGCACACTGTTGTCTCAAGGGGCACATAAACAAAATTGAACTGACAAAGTATGCGAATTGCAGATGCTGTCAGGCTGATGATGGGACAGCGGAACACGTTCTGTGGAATTACCTAGGGATTGATAAGATAAAGCTCAATACATTAGAGCATTACTAACTTAAGTCTTACGTCTTTGTAGAATAGAATATGACCTAAGGTCATAATAGACTTTGTTAAAAAGGGTTGGCTGGAAGAACAACTTTAACCTACGGAGAAGTGACGTCCATTGTCCATTGACTCTTAGGGCTCGAGTGGATTAATGGTTAAGCGCTGACTCATGGACCATAGTCATTATTGAACCTAACCTAACCTAACCTGGTATATTATTAAGTAAGTTAGTTATCTATGATTACAAAGCCTGTTCTATATTAATGTTTTCCTTAGTATTTTCCTTCTAATTAAAATAAAAGATTTACTGATCTTTGTATTTCCACTGCATGGCCATATTTTTTCTTAAATTGCCGTTATATTCATTCCTATGTTTTTAAGTAATATAGTATTTATGGTTGCCTTAAATCTATACCAGCTTTGAATGTTCTAGATTCCAGTATTTTATTTTACATTGCTTTAATAGTTTTTCACATTTATCCGTCTGGCTACCAAGCAAAGTCGCAAATTTCCTAACTAGGTCCTTTTTCGAAGGTCTGTATTTAGCTTACTGCTCAACCTAAAATCTGGATGATCAAAATCAGTGGTGGCTTGTGACTTGAGAGACAAGGTCGGCAAGGTATTTTTTGTCTCCTCAGATAGGTATACCGTCTAATAAAGACTTCAATCATCATAGGAGATTTTTTGTTTTCTTTTTGTATTTTTTTTATTTTTTTCCTATAAATTTAGAACCTAAACATGTTTATAAATTAACTCTAGTCTACGTTGTTTGGAAGTAGCAAAATGGGTAATACCGTCATCCTAAAATTTATTAGAGTTTTCGAGAGATTTTAAAAGTTTTTTTCTATTGACATTTGAGACAAGCTTGATATTCTCTCTTGTTTCATGGTATTTCGACAATACGTTTTGATTCTTTTGAGGCAAGAGGAATCTCGTTCATTTAAGGCAGACGTGGGTGGTAATAACAAAATTTATGACAATAATTTATTAATTTCGGTAACAGTTTATTGTAATGAATTGCAGTATATAAAATTATACATATCTTGTAACTTATCCCATCTTCCGAAAATATTTGGATCAGCATATAAAACTTTTAATTCATTCTCTTATTTTATTTTATTAAAGAATGATGGATAATTTTTAATTACCCTCTCTAATAAATATCTTCTTTGGCGTAACTTTTAAATTTTGAATCGTCAAAGTGGTCAAAAATTTGCAAATCTTCAAAATTCGAAAAACGAGTATCTATTTGTTTAATAATAGTATCCAAAATTTCAAAATATACTCGTTTTTCGAGATCTGTTTCTGTGTCATGCTTTTGTCTTTTTTTTTGGGTTCGGAAATATCAAGCGAGTCTAAAACGTCACTGGGTATATACTGGAAATTACTATCATTACGAAAATCTCTAAGATTTTGCACCAGTCTTCTATTTTTGGAATGAATAATGTCAGTTAACTAATTTTGAACAACATTGAATATCAAATAGGTTTGGGTAAGGACTTTCTTAAAAATATTTAAAAGTATGTTAAAAGAGTAATCATTTAATAAAGTTTTCAAACCGATTGCTTCACGGATCAAAATATCATCACTTTCAAAATCGTCACATACAATAATAAAATCAAAAACTTCCAAAAGCTGTTCACGAAAATCTGCTACAGTGAAAACTAACCGAGATTTAAAATTCCATCGCGTCTGACAAACTGTTGGCTTTTTTTTTTCGAAACAAACGTTCTAAAACATTAGTCCGTTTAGGCGAGCTTGAGAAAAATGAAGCAAATGCGCTTAAACTGGCAAAAAAAAAGAAGACATGCTTTAATTTTTTTTAGATGTATCCTGCAAAACTAAATTCATTCTATGCGCATGACAGTGAGTAAATAAAGCTTGCGGTGCAATAGTTTTAACTTTTGCCTGGAGACCATTTAATTCACCAGACATCACGGCAGCGCCGTCATAAGTTTACCCTACCAATTTATTTTTGATAACAAAAAATTTTAATCCGTCCTTTAAAACACCAAAAATTAGTTCTGCCTTATGGCTTTTACTCACGTCTGTAAAACCTAAAAACCTCTCATGGATATTACCACGTAACGTGTATCGAACAACAATTGATAATTGTGAATGACATGATATGTCAGTAGTTTCATCTACTTCTAGTGAAAAGCAAATGATTTCCTGAATCTCAGATTCAATAACGTTACTCAAAATGTAACTAATTGATTTTATTAATTCATTCTGGATTGTTTTAGATACACCGATAAATACACCGATACGAAGATAAATCTCTTCGAATCAGAAAGTAAATTAGAAAATTCCAAATCGTATTTCTTAAACATGTTTATTAGTTCTCTATAATTACCTTGATTTAACGAATGCTCCAATTCATCTTGCTTAAAACTGCGTGATTATTTTTTACAATTTCGTTATGTTTAATGGCATTTTCATGTTGGGCATTATCTAATGAAACATAGATATTTTGTTTTCCAAATAAATCTTATTTAGTCTGGCTGTAAGTATGATCTTTCGAAATATCATGTTTATGTAAAGCCCTTAATAATTCCTTTAAATTATCGTAACCAGATTCACACCACGGATTTTAATGTTTGTCCCTATTTGTCGAAAATAAAATGCAAGGCCAACAGAAAAGTTTGTTTTTTATTTCACTCCCGGTAAGCCATGAGTACTTGCTGTACCAAATATCTGAAAATGATCTATTACTTCCCCTACCCGCACTAATATTTATAAGCCGTGACATTTTAGGCAAACGACGCCCCTTATTTTTAATAACAATTTTGTTTAATATTTTACAATATCAGACTTATCAGTACTTACAGTTTCTCCCATGGCTTGCATTTTTTAGGTTAATTTACCTGAATTTGTTTACACTTTAATTAAAAAAAAAAAACTTCTAATATGTCAAAAAACCCTTTAACCTTACCTTTAACTATTTACGGCAGACCTAACGTATCACAGTATTACTTTAGAAAATAAAAAAAGATCACAAAAATAAAGGCTAGTTCGTGCACTGAATATCACTTCACTTTACTACTTACGTTCTTATATGAAATAACATTTCATCCCACGCTCGCAACGTACAGTTCGCGACCAATCACCAATCCAAATGAAACATCAAAAAATTTAAATTTGCCGTACTTGGTAATTAAGTTCATATGAAAATAAATGTATATTTGGTTGCTAATCAACTAATATTCCGTTGATTTTTGCAAGTAAATCGTCAAGGTTTTGATCGGCTTGCCGAAAAAACAAAACGTGCCTTTTTAAGAACTCACAGACGGATGGATGTCGGATCATCAATTTGAAAAGTGTCTACGCAGGGATCAGTTAACGCTCAGATTGGACAAATTCTTTTAAAAACCATGAATAAAATTTAGTCTTGTCGAATTGGTCGAATTCTTTTAAAAACCATGAATTAAATTTAGTCTTTATTATCTCACAGATATTTTTTTATTTCACAAAAACAAATGACATCAACTGATTACCTGCCATAATTATTTATTGAAATACTGAATAAATTGAATAATAAAAAAATCTATAATATTTATGTAGGTGTGGGTCCGCACTGCCGACCCTGCCGACCCTGACCGGCCGCGACTGATCAAAATGTTCTTCCCTTAGCCAATTTCTTCTAGTTTTAAGATGTTGGAAGCTCGTCTTCCACCCTTTATTATCACATAGACAGACATATCTACATCTACATTAGACATATTTATTGTAAGCCATTTATTTAGCAGCTACGCGATTATGTATATGGTCGCTTGTTAGGAAACAGTGTACTTTTCTCAGAGTTGTAATGTAATCATCGGCCACGTATGTAAAATTCGTATTCCCATATTCAGCTACCCATATTCCTAGTTAGAATCAATGAGAGTGAAAATTTTCCTACAAAAAGAAATATTAAGAGCCAATTGGATTTATTAGAGGTACTCGAGAACACCTTCTCAATATAAGGCAAATAATAGAAAATCTAGGGAAATCAATATTCCTCTACACATTTGTTTTATAGATTATGCAGATACTAAAAGAAGTAGGCGTACCACAGCACTTAATTTCTCTTATAACTAAACTATACGAACACACTACTGTAACACTAATGTAACACTACTGTAACAGTTAAAATGCTTGACATACTCTCAAATGATTTCTATCGAGAAAAAGGGTGTTAGACAAGGATGTATACTATATCCACAATTATTTAATGACGAAAAATTAATAACCTACGTTTTTCAGATGACAAAGCCCTTCTTGCAAATAGTCAAGAATAGTTTAATTGATCTTATACGACTGGTTGAACAATAAAGTGAAATATTTGGTCTGCAGTTAAATATATCAAAGACAAAGATCATGATCGTCCTCCTCCTCCTCAGTCCTAATCCCTTTTGGGATGTGGTGACACCATCAGGCCTTTACAGTTTTTTCACGATTTCCCTCCATCCTTCTTTGTCCTGGGCTAGTTGTTCGGCTTCACGTAACCCTTGGTTAATCAATATTTTTGCTTGATCTACCCAACGGTTTGGAGATCTTCCCCTAGGTCTCTTTCCTTCAACTCTACCCTCGACTGTCAGTTTTTTCATCATACCTGTTCTTCTAGCAATGTGTCCAAAATACTGCAAATATGTCTGTAGTATTTGCTTAAGCATATGTGGCTATGGGAAAAATGAGCGCCCTTACCAGCCTTAATTTTGTGTGTATTGTTATGCTAGAATTTTTCCAAATTGCTACCAGTTTTATCATAGCTTTTCTATCAATAGTCAACCTTGTACGTATCTCTGTATCACACCCCTCGTCATTTGTTATTAGGGACCCAGGCATATGAAGCTATTTACTACTTCATAGCCCCCAATTTCTTTTATGAGTTAAAGATTATTCCTAGCTCTGTCTATCTATCATGATCTTTGTCTTACTCCCATTGAGCTTTAGTCTATATGTTTTGCTTTTTTCCTCCAGACATCTCATTATGCCTTCCATTTCTTCTTGATTTGCCGCGATTATTAAAGTGTCATCAGCCTATCTCAGGTTATTGATTTTTTGACCTCTTACTGATATTCCGCATTTCCATCTATCTAGTACCTTTCACATAATGTGTTCGCTGTAGATATTAAACAGAGTTGGCGAGATTATGCATCCCTGCCTGACACCTGCCTCTGTTCTGAAATGATCTACACATAACCATGATTTTCTGGTTCGGGTTGTGAGCTTACACCTATATCTGAGATCATTAATCACAAACACAGGGTCTTTATAGGAGGAAATAAAACGCAGATGTGATCTAGCCCAAGTTGTCGTAGGAAAGATAACCAAAATATGGAAGGACTCTCAAATTTCATAAACCTTAAAAATGAGGTTAATCAACTGCTTAATATTCCCAATACTGGCATACAGATGTGAATCTTGAATCCTACGATAAGTGAAAAGACGAAAAATAGACGCCGTTGAAATATTCTGTTAGAGCAGAATGTTACGAATTCCATGGACATAATTCAATTTTGGTTGAGCCAAAAAAACACCAAGAGGCTCTCCAGCAAAGTCCATCTCCAACAATGATAATACTTTGGACATGTTATAAGAGGAAACACAGGAAAAAATGGAAAGACTGATTATCCAAAGAAAGGTAGAAGGCTGAAGACAACGAGGAAGATATCCAACAAGATAGATCGACCAAATTACAGGAATATGCATAGGACCTATGCATGAGTTAAAAGAAATGACCAGGGATAGATCTTTGGAGATCTCTCTTTATACATTTTCTGTTAAGAAAGAAGTATACACGCGCGTATTTTGTCGATTTTAGCGAGTAAATGTATTTATGTATGTAATAGATGAGAATGATATTTTGAGAAAACGATATAATTTCGAATTATAAAGACATGGTTAATGATAGAAGGGTAATATCTCTCATAAAAATAAGTATGGCTTAGTGTCAAGAAAAAAATAAAAATATCAACCTAGAAGAACCCTATTAGCGGCACCAGTGGGAAATAAGAGTAGACGTAGACCAAAACTGAGATGGAGTGGACGAAGAAGCGAGGAAGATCGGCGCAGCAAACTGGCAACGGTTGGTGATGAACAAAAACGACTGGCGAAATAGACTAGGAAAGGTTGAGGCTAAAGCAGAGCAGTAGCACCACTGACGATGAAGATGCATAATATATATTATTATTGCCTGTCTTATAAAACAAAATAACAAATTAAAATAAAATAAGTACTTACTTGAACCATAGAATATGAATTGTTTTCTGTGACTGCTTTGTTTTCGTAATAGTACTTCCTCAGTGCGTTTGCTACCTTAACTTTATCAGATTCATCGACTGTGTCATATAAACTACATGAATAAATTATTATATCATTCCATTTTTCTTCAAAGAGAGACATTACTTGATTCATTACAAAAGCTAAAACAAAGGTCAATTATATCAAATACGTCTCATATTTGTATACAATTTTTGTAGTTTTTGTACCAAAATACGATTGTTTTTTGTTTAGAGTTTAGGCCCACATGGCTACTTATGGATAATACTGAATTAGATACTATTATAGTTTTGAACATTTATTTGTAAATATCGGACAATGACTAGTTTAGGGCACCCAATATAACTAAATTTATATTTGACATTTAATGTAAGCTTTTGGTGTCAAATGAAAAAAAAAAATGACACCAAAAGTGAAAAGATTAGCAAAGATACAAGGGCTCTCATGGAAATACGACGAAACCTAAGCGAGAATGAAAAGGGAAACAGAGAAGAATATAAAAAACTAAATAAAAGAATTTCAGCGGAAATTAGAAAAGATGTAAGAAGATATAATACTAATGTAATTACTCAAACAGTAGAAGAGAACAAAGGTTTAAAGATAATGAAAAGAAAACTTACGCAAAGTAAAAAAGAAATATACAAGCTGAGAGATAAAGACGGAAAGGCAACAACAGATAAAGAAAACATTCTGAAAATAACTAGAGAATTTTATAAAGACCTCTATACCAGCCAAAGACCACAAGACAATTTCCCGACACGAGTAAAGACTCTCATAAATCAGGGATCGGAAATACTTTTACCCATTACTGTGTCAGAAGTAAGAGCAGCTTTAAAGGAAATGAAGAACCATCGATCGCCTGGTGATGATGGACTCGTTATCGAGGCAATAAAAGCAGGTGGAGAAATTTTATTAAAATCAGTAAGCGAACTGTTTACTAAATGCTTACATGCGGGTACAATTCCAAAAGACTGGAACAATGCAGTAATAGTCTTGTTACACAAAAAAGGCGATATTACTAAATTAGAAAATTATAGACCCATCAGCCTCTTGACACATATGTACAAACTCTTTATGAAAATCTTAACAAAGAGGCTAACACCTAAACTTGATTTCTATCAGCCAAAAGAACAGGCAGGCTTCAGGGCAGGATATGGCACAAATGACCATTTGCATACCATAAAGATCTTAATAGAAAAGTGCATCGAGTACAACATACCACTGGTTCTTGCATTTGTCGATTACGAGAAGGCTTTTGATTCTGTAGAGTTTGAAACAATACTGGAAGCCCTAAATCAAAGCCGAATAGATTACAGGTACACGACACTAATCAAAAACATCTATCAGAACGCTACATCAAGTAGACGACTGCACGAAGACACAGAAAAATTCAGCTTAGGACGAGGAGTTAGACAAGGAGACAATATTTCACCAAAATTGTTCACGGCAGCTCTAGAGTCAATATTTAAGGGTACTCAATGGCAAGATATGGGCATCAATATAGATGGAGAAAGATTAAATCACCTAAGGTTTGCAGATGATGTTGTATTAATCGCAGATAACTTACATGATACAGTTACTATGATGCATTCGCTTAAAAGTCTGTCTGAAAGAGCAGGATTAAAGATAAACTTTGAGAAAACTAAAATTATAACAAATCTCGTAATGAGTGGAAATATAACTATTGACAATAATACCATACAACAAACAGACACTTACAAATATCTAGGACACGAAATCAAAATAAGCAGAGACAATCAAACACATGAAATACAGAGGCGAATAGGTCTAACATGGGCAGCATTTGGCAAATTAAGTCATATTCTAAAAAGTTCAATTCCCATGTGTCTCAAGCGAAAGGTTTATAACCAATGTGTTTTACCTGTACAAACTTATGGAGCAGAGACTTTAACACTCACGCAAAAATCTGCGAATAAACTTAGAGTTACACAACGAGCCATGGAACGTGCAATGCTGAACGTGAGCCTTCGAGACCACATAACAAACCAACAAATCAGACGAAGATCAGGAGTTCAAGACGTCATCGAAAGAACCACAACGCTTAAGTGGAACTGGGCAGGGCACTTAGCCAGAACACAAGATGGACGGTGGACAAGACGTATTATGGAATGGAGGCCCAGAAATTATAAAAGAAGCCAAGGACGACCACCGACTAGATGGACCGATGACATTAAACGTGTAGCGGGAAACTGGCTACAAGCGGCCCAGTGTAGAGAACACTGGAAAGAATTGAGGGAGGCCTATGTCCAGCAGTGGACGCGATTGGCTGATTGATGATGATGAATGTAAGCTTATATAATGTCAGATTTGCCATATCCTCAGTTATTTCATACTCTCACATTACATAAAGATACATTTAAAAAAATCCTATATAATAGAAATATACTTAAATGATATAAAAATGTATAGTTTCTAATTAAACTAAAGATAAAAGTGAAGATAAACTAAACTTAAATTTATTTTAAAACTTAAACTTAATTTGTCTAAGCTGAATTACCACAAATAATTTTCAATGTTTAACTGCATTTAAAGTAAAAGAAAAATATTTATGAATGCTGTTTTATACTTATTCTTAACCCTAAAGATTCTCATAACACAAATTATAATTTCGTAAAAGTAACTTTATATTTTTTTAAAAATTTATACATATTTTACTATAGGATGGTTAAGTGCTATGTATGGTCCATATTGTTACAGGGCATGGAAACATGGACGTTAAGAGTCTCTTCCATTAATAAGTTGGAGGCCTTCGAAATGTGGACGTTGCGAAGAATGTTCCGCATAGCATGGACAGATAGGATGAGAAACGAGGAAGTCTTAAGAAAGGCAAATATTGAGAGAGAACTATTCAATTTGATCAAGGTACGAAAAATTGGATACCTCGGCCATATTCTAAGAAGAAAAAAATACGCAATCCCTCAAGTAATCATCCAGGGAAAGATTGAAGACAAGAGCGGAGTAGGTCGCAAACAAATGTCGTAGCTACGAAACATAAAAAAATTGACAGGCATAAATAACACTGGCGATCTTTTGCATGCCGCAAAAGACAGACGTCTGGCCTTAAGATAATTCGTCAACGCAATATAGATACACGGCACTATAAGAAGAAGACATATTTTACAAAAAAATATATGACACTGTGACGCAGTGCCTTGAGGAAAATATATTTGGTTATGTTGGGTGCTCTAATAGGTCTAAGTTAAATAGGTCGGTCGCGCTTATTTAAAATTTTATATACTCCAACTATTTAACAAAATTTGATCTTCCCAACAGTTCTCATCACTATGAAGACAATATCTAACGTTTCCTATCAAAAAGGCGATCAATCTCTAAACACGTTAAGCTTATAGAGGCCAGTCTCTCTCTTCTTCATAACGTGCACTATCAAGTCCCCTTGACGTTGGCGATTAACATGGCCAAACTGTCTCTGTCTCGAGCTATTCTAAAGAGTTGCACAGCTTTTCTTATTCCTGTCCACGCCCTGATATTCTTTAACCAAGAGGCCTGCTTTCTACCAATTCCTCTGCGTCCTTCGATTTTACCCATCATAATAAGTTGAAGAATATTATATCGGTCTCCTCTTACTACGTGTCCAAAATAGGCCATCTTTCACATGTGCAGCCACATTTCAAAGGCCTCCAGATGATTAATGGTGGATATTTTTAATGTCCATGCTTCGACACCGTATAAGAGGACTGGCCAAATGTAGCATTTAACCATGCGCTTTCGAAGTTGAATTTGCAAGTTATGATTACAGAAGAATGACCTCATTTTTAAAAATGTCGTGCGGGCTATCTCGATTCTACATTTTATCTCTTGATCTGGATCTAGTTGTTCAGTAATATGGCAACCAAGATAATTAAAACTGGACACTCTTTGAATTATATGACCATCAACATATAATCGTGCATCTTGATGTGCTAAACGGCTAAACACATGTGTTTTTTTTTGAACAGTTTATGTTTAGGCCAAACTCTCTTCCCACTGTATCAATGGCATTTAAAATGCATTGTAGTCCATTCATGTTATCACTTAAAATAACTGTATCGTCTGCATATCTGATTTTATTTATCAGAATTCCATTAACTTTCACGCCCCATTCCAAATTATGCAGCGCTTCTTTAAATATTCTATCTGAATATAAATTAAATAACAGTGGGGATAGTATACAACCCTGTCTGACATCTCTTTGTATTTTACATATTTCTGTTAATTTTCCATTTATGCAAGCTGTCGCTGTTTGACGCCAGTATAACTTTTCTATGAATCGTATGTCTTGACTCCTTTATCTTTTAATATTGTAATTAATTTGTGATACTGTACTTGATTAAAGTCCTTTTCATAGTCAATATATACAGCAAAAACGTATTTCCTTTGATCTCAACATTTCTGCAGTAATACATTCAGTGCAAAGAGGGCGTCCCGAGTTCCCAGTCCATTTCTGAAGCCAAATTGTGTTTCATCCTGGTCTTTTTCACATTTATCTCTGATTCTACTGTGGATGATACGTAGAAATATTTTCAAAGTGTGGTTCATAAGGCTTATCATTCTATAATCGCTACAGTTTTTTGGACGTTGATTTTTTGGTAGTGTTATGAAATGGGACTTTAACCAATCTTCAGGAATATCACCAGTCGAATAAACATCATTGAAAAGCTTGACCAGTATTCCAATGTTCTCCTCATTTGTAAGCTTTAACATCTGTGTCAGTATGTTATCGGGCCAACGGCTTTCTTGTTCTTTGCTAACTTTATAGCATGCAGTATTGCTGATTTTAGTATTTCTGGTCCCTCACCTTCAACTAAAGTCTCTCTCACCTGTACAATATGTAAACTTCTGGAAAAAACGGGTTAGTAAAACATAACTTTTGTACCTTAAAAAAATAATATTCTAGACAATTTTAATAAGGCTTTATACCAAATCGATGCAACGTTGACAATCTTTTACTTCTTTAATCAATAATTGCGTATGTGCTATTCAACAAAAATAAAGTAATTGCAAACTCCCTTGACGTCGAAAGCACTTTTGGTTCTATACCGATTTCTGTGATACTAGACAAATACAGAACAAGCTATCTGGTACTATACTTATATTCTTTTATAAAATACTTTTACACAGATAGATCTTTTAAATTAACCAAAATCATGTAAGAAGCATGTACGAACCAGGAAAAATTCATAACACCATTAAAGAAATGAAGCGTCTAAATATAAGTATCCTTGGAATAAGTGAAATGAGATGGCTGGGGTCTGGAAAAGTAACTGTAGATGACCACATTGTATACTATTCAGGAGAAGACAGCTCAAAACACAAAAATGGTGTAGCAATAATTGTTTCGAAGGAAACAGATGAAGCTGTAAAAAACGTCGTCCTATTTTCAGACAGGATACTGATGATACAAATACAATCAACAACAATCAATGTGAACATATTACAAGTATATGCACCCACACAACACTATGAACAAGAAGAAATTGAAAAATTCTATCAAGATTTAGAAAAAGTATTAGCACCTACAAAGAAACACGATCTCAATATTATCATGGGAGATTTTAATGCAAAGATTGGTAAAGGTGAACAGGAAGATGTCATAGTGAAATATGGTCTGGGAATACGAAATGAAAGAGGAGATATGTTGGCATCTTTTTGCGTAGAAAAGCAATTAGTAATAATGAACACAATTTTCAAACTTCCAAAACGTCGTCTTTACACCTGGAAATCACCAGCAGATACACCTGAACGAGTTTTTCGTAACCAAATAGACTTCATATGTATAAATAAGAGATACAGAAATTCAGTATTATCAGTAAAAACATATCCAGGGGCAGATGTACCAACAGATCACAATATTTTAGTAGGAAAAATAAGACTGAGATTAAAAAGTTGCAAGGACGAATAAGCAAACAGTTACTATTGATAGAGAAACGATGCGAAATGATACTGTAAAACAAGAAATAACTAGTATATTAGAACAAAAGATGAAGTTAACATCAAGCAAAGAAGAAAGTACTGAGGAAAACTGGACGAGAATTAAAGACATCTTAAAGACTGTTCAAGAAACAAAATTGAGTGCGCTAAAAGCAAGAAAAAAAACAAGGGTGGATGACAGAAGAAATACTGAGACTTATGGATCAAAGAAGAGAAGTCAGAAATAAAGATAAAAACGAATACAAGAGGATCCACGCAATAATCAGGCAGAAGATAAGACACGCGAAAACACAATTTCATAGTAAAGAATGTAATGAAATTGAACAATATGAAAAGAAACACAATACATTTCATCTGCACAAGAAATTGAAAGAGGTCGCTGGAAACAAATGGAAACAAGTATCCCAAAGTTTAGAAGACAGAAACGGACACAGAATATTAGACATCAATGAAAAGTTAAAAGAATGGGAAAACTACATTTCTGAATTATTTGAAGATGAGAGTAGAACACTATACACCGATTGCTATATCAGGTCCATCTATAACAGAAAGTGAGGTAAGACGTTCAATACAAACGGCAAAAAATGGAAAAGCACTTGGCCCCGATGAAGTAAGTGCTGAGATACTAAAGTTTTTGGGAGAAAATGGAATTAAAGCTCTGTGTAATCTCTTTAACAGAATTTATGACACTGGGATATTACCAACTGATTGGTTAAAGTCGACATTTGTCACAATACCTAAGAAACATCGTCCAAAGACATGCGGTGATTATCGGACAATAAGTCTGATGAGTCACGTTTTGAAAATCTTTCTGCGAGTAATACACAGCAGAATTTATACGCTGTTAGAGGACAGAATTAGCAATACTCAATTTGGGTTTAGGAGTGGCTTGGGTACAAGAGAAGCCTTGTTTAGTATACAGGTGTTAGTAAAGAGATACAGAGATATAAATCAAAATGTGTATATTTGTGCAATCGATTTTGAAAAAGCTTTTGACAAAGTCCGACATAACAAAATGCTAGAAATATTGGAAACAGCTGGATTGGACGATAAAGATCTACGAATAATTACAAATCTATACTGGCATCAAGTGGCAAGAATAAAGGTTGAACAAGAACTGTCGGATAAAATAAATATAAAAAGAGGAGTGAGACAAGGCTGTATATTGTCGCCTTTACTTTTTAACTTATATTCGGAGGAAATATTTAAGAAAGCCTTAATGGAGACAACCGAAGGTATTATTGTGAATGGAGTAACCGTCAACAATATTAGATATGCCGACGATACCTTAGTCCTTGCCAATTGCGGAGAAGACCTTTAAAATCTAATGAACAAAATAAAACAGACTTGTGATCAGTATGGATTAAAACTCAACGTTAAGAAAACTAAATATATGATAGTTAGCAAACAAAATTATATACATGATGACGGTATAAAAGTCGGAGATGCCACACTGGACAGAGTAGAGAAACTCGTGTATCTCGGCAGTAATATCAATGAGAGCTGTGATCCAACCGCAGAAATTAAAAGCCGAATAGAACAAGCCCGAGCTGCCTTTGTAAAAATGAGAAACGTACTTTGCAGTCATGATCTTAGCATTGACCTTAGAATTCGTATGATATCTTGCTACATCTTTCCTGTCCTGCTGTATATAGTAGAAGCGTGGACCCTAACTGAAGCTATGCTTAAACGCTGGACAGCCTTTGAGATGTGGATATACAGACGACTACTGAAAATAAGCTGGGTCGACAGAGTTAGAAATGAGGAGGTCCTTAGACGGCTGAACCAAACAACACAACTGGTCAATATAATAAAGAAACGCAAGCTGGAATACTTCGGTCATATTATGAGACACCCTGAAAAATATGATCTTTTACATCTGATCATTCAGGGAAAGATCCAAGGTAATCGTGGTCCTGGTAGAAGAAGAACATCATGGCTAAAAAATCTAAGGCAATGGTATGGAAAATCAACTACATCGTTATTTAGAGCTGCTGTCAATAAAGTCATGATAGCGAATATGGTAGCCAACATGATATCCAACGATCGATAACGGTCATGGAACTAGAGAAGAAGAAGACAATCAACCAAAAACGGTGTCTCACAAGGGTCTGTCCTAAGTAGCAAACCATTTCTCATTAGTATAACCCATTTAAGTTCCTTCATAAATGATCTTATACAATATGGAATATATGCTGACGACATAATATTATTTCGTCATGGAAATGGTACATCCACCACAAACACTTTACTACAGAAAACTGTTAATAAGATAATAAACTGTTTTAGTTAATCTAGCCTTACCTTCTCCCCATTCAGGTCCAAAATTATTACTTTTACCAGAAGACAAAACAAGCAATCTCCAATCATTTCTCTAAATGGAAATTTTTTCCAAATAGTTGACCAAAGCAACAGTACGATAAGAAAATGAACTGTCCGAGATCTTCACAGTCGAAAAAGGAGTTAGACAGGGTTGCATATCGCACTCCGTGTACTAAAGAGAGTCAGTTCAAAATTTAGGATAATCTGGATTGTCACTGTTTTGTTGACAGTTTATTGTTACGCACAACACCACATAAACAGAGTTACAAAAACTGTCACGTTATCACGGCAGAGGTCGCTTGAGTCTGTTTTAATGAACGGGAGTGAGAAAAGTGGCTGCCTCTAACACAGCAACATTTTTAGTTGACTCTAAACAACGAAGGTGTGTGCACGCATCAAATCAGATTTAATTTTAGTTGACGCTGTTTAGCTGACTTTTACGCTCAAAATCATACCAAACAATTTAAATTGATTCCCTTTTATTGGTTTAATTTGTGTTTTTTCCTGATTGATTTTGTGTTGCATCCGTTTTGTTGAAATCGGTAAGTATTATTTTACTGTATATTTTGTTTTGTTTCTGTTTTGTTAAAATATGTTAACAGTTTTGAATTGCATCTGTTTTAGGGCACCACTGTACAATTCAAGTTTGTATTCATTTAACACAGGTTTTTTTTAACTTTTTCATTTAGTATCAATCTGCCTACTTGTTTTTTATAATTTCTGTCTGAGACATAGTAAATTTACTTACGTATTTGCAAACAGCATAAATTTTTTTAGTTGACACACTTTTTTAGCTTTTATGATGAGCATTAGCTGTGGTTTCCAATCTTTGATGTTTTGCTTTAAAAGAAAGTTTATAATCATGCGACATAGATGGTATAAGAATGAAAAATTAATCTAGAACGTTATCGCCAATCATTGGGTTCAAGTATTGTTTGGAAAAGAACACTTTTAACTTCTTACGCCATCTATACTACAAAATAATGGTAATTCTTTTTAGGCAACTAGATTAATAATTTTTGACGCATTTATATTTAAAAATTTCAGATAAAGAAGTCGAATTGAGCACGCTTATTACTGAATATGGCCTTAAACAAAAATCGAATTAGTAGAAGCAATGCAGTGAGTCCAGATAACATTTTACATAATAACACAGACAAGGTAAACGATAATTTTTACTCAAAATCCACGCCATCACAAGAAGACACGCAGAATTTGTGCTCAGAGCCATCAACATACACACCCAATACTGACGATAAATTATATTCTTATCGTACACCCCAACTATCTCCACAAAGAACAGAAGATGAAAGTGAAATTGACGATTCAGATGACGATCCCGATTTCAAAGTAACCCCCCGAAAAAAAGGTGTTTGGTTTTTCCAGCTATCGTGCGATGATCTTCTTCATCAACCAGTAGCAGCAGTAGTTATTGTGCAAGCGATTGCACTGGAAACCTAAATAACCAGAATTTCCTCCCAGCCGAAACGTTTCAAGAGCAGAACAAGAGGATTGAGCTAATGTCTCTGATACCAACCCACTTTTCGATACAGTTGTCCAATTTTCTGAACAAAGAGTTCTGTGCAAGACAAGATCTGCAAAAAACGACGCAAACAGCCACAAAAATGGAACAGCAATGTTTCGAAAGCATTAAGAAACTCCGGTCAGGCCTACTAGTCTATGTCAAAATCAAAAAAATATATATCTGAACGTAAAGTTCGTCCGCCTTGTGGTGTAAAATGTAGGTTAGGGTGTACCTTTGAAATTGATGAATGTGCTCGTCATGGTTTATTTGACAAGTTTTGGAAGCTCAAAGATTTGCAGCTTCAGAGGGAGTTTGTGGTGCGATGTTCTCAGCCCATTAGACTTAAATATAGGTATTCATGCACACAAAACCTAAGAAAACTCACAACAGCATTTTTTTTGACATTAATGACCAACGTGTCCGCGTATGTAAAACTTTTTTCAAGTCTACTTTAGATTTAAATAATAAACAAGTTTATACTGCAATATAAAAAAGTAACACAGGCTTTGTTGCCAAGGATTTTTGCAGTAGATACGGAAAACAACCAACTATTGATCCTGTTGTTAGGGAATGCATGCACAAATTCATTTCCAACATACCTCGTGTATAATCGCACTATCTACGAGCACAAACTAGCCGTGAGAAAATAACAATCTACCTTTTGCTTCTCTCATCACATTTTCAAGAGTTTTTAATAACGCATATAACATTTCGTTTTACGTGCCGAAAAAGATCAATGTGATCTCCACGAACGTTATAAGAATGCTGACGAAGCCGAGAAGATTGATTTGCAAGTAAAGTTTGATGAACATAATACGGAAAAAGATTTAGCCTGGGACGAAAAGAAGAAAGACAAAGAAAGAACAGATGTCACGGTACCAGTTTTTGATTTGCAAGCCGTTCTCCAAGTCCCAAAAGGGAAAGTTTCGCTATTCTATTATAAAAGTAAAATTAATTGTTTTAGTCTTACAATAATTAAAGCGTGCATTTCCATAACGTAGTAAGTGCCAAATTATAAATTTTTCAGGAGGAGTAAAAAACAGTTTTTTATCCAACATGTTTATTTCTTATAATGTAACATACTGAAAAAGGATTAGTTTAATGGTATTATATAATACAAACATACCGCAAAGGAACAATAAACAAAGCTTACTTAAAAAAAAATTCAAAAATCTGTCTAAGGTTAAAACGTTGTAAGTGCCATCAGGTTTGCAAGTCAAAACGTTTTAAGTGCCAGATTTTTAACCGTTGTTTCCTACAATAGAAACTTGCCCTGGTTGACCTAATTTTTCTTTAAAATACTTCTTGGCATCATCGTGAAGATAAGGGAGCATTTTTTCAATATCTGATTTTTTTTTTCTCTGGGATACCAAAGTGAGTTCTAGTTTTTTTGAAGGTCTATGATTTTAAAGTCTTCTAAGGTAACTCCAGATTTGAGTACATTGGTCTCACTCCATCCAGCGAGCTCACTATGTCCTTTAGCCACCATCACCGTACCAAATTTCTCTCTTGTAAGACGAAGCTGCGTAGCTGTTGAAATCCCTAACTTCTTTGTGTTCGATTTATCACAGGCAACGGTTTTGAAATCATAAAAGTCCTTAACCACCATGCACGAGAATGGATTTTTCTGGGCCGCACTAGTAATGATGTTAACAATATTTATCAATGTATAAGCCTTACACACTTTTTTACGTTTTGCTATGATTGCGAAATCTCTGTCGCAATTAAGGAAAGTGTGTCCTTTTACAGGAAATTTATGAATAATTTCCTCAAAAACGTTATTTGCTAGTATGGTCAAATACATGGTGATCATGAACTGATTTTTATTTTAACCCCCACAATTATCCGACCACAAAATAAGCTTTTTCTTTCCGTGATTGCCAATTTCCTTAGTAAGGTAAGTATATAAACAGGAGCTAATTTCCAAGGCACCCCTTCCCCCAAAGTCCTCAGTCCATAAACACATGAATCCCTATCCTGTGATGGAATCGTGAATTCCTAAGTTACACACTGCAAGCTGTTGTAAATAGTACATTTCGGAGTGAGTTAATTTGGGAATGTTCATTTGCTGCTGCATATCGGAGGAAAGAGCATAGCAATTACTTGTACATGCATTTTTGGTCTCAGTTGACATTGCTTTTGTAGCAGCCTCTGCTCTCCTATGGTGAAGCTCCTGTTCTGTTACAGTAGCTTTATCTCCTGATTTTATTTGAACAGCCAAACTATCACATGTGGAGCATGTATCTACTTTAGGCCTTGCAAAAGATAAGTTAAATTTTGATATAAAAATTTCATTATACCATTGTCTAGTCACTGGTGGTTTGTTAGGCGGCTGATAATCCGCATAATATTTCTTTAAAAATGCACGGTACATTCTACTTACGTTTAAATCCGGTGACAAGAAGAGCTTATCCGGGGTTTTCGCCCTTGCGTAGTGGCTCTCAATATTTGGAAAACTTTCGATATGCTCTATAATCTTGTTAGTCCAGAGAGTCTTGAAAATATTTTGTCGAGCCCCTCCTAGTTTTTCTGACATATCCATTTTACCATCAAGAATTTTTTCTCCCAAAAGTTGCACTCTTCTTGGAGTTACGGCAAACGTACTACAAAATGTTTTGAGGCAAACCCTTATTTCAGATCCTCCAGGCAAAAGTAAATGGTAGGTGAAAGGGTGCTTTCTCCTACTTTTACTGGGATGTTCGTACTGACCATGAAGTCTCCTTTTGATTAATTGGGGATGAATAAACCTTTGTAAGTAACTTTGCTGCTTACCATAATCAACCATTTCATAGAAATGATTGTACAACTCAACAAGGTATTATGTCCAGTAAATTTACTGTTTGTATTTTGAGAAACGATTTCCGAAGTGGAAATTGAAACATCAATAAACGTATTTTTATCTTTAATTGTGGCTTTTTGCCTGATAATGAGGAAGACATATCCCAGTATGACGACAATAGCGATGATAATGGGGAAGATTATGTTGAACAGAGAGATGGAGATTCCGAAAGCGAACAAGAACTTGATAATACAGAAGCTGAAAAAGAAGAGGTATACACTGACAGAGAACACAATGAAGGAGATACTCAAAAAGAAGATAATCAAAAGACGTCCAACGAATCCAGAGCATATAAACGAGGCTCATTTTATACCGGAAAAGACAAAACAACACTTTGGAACAAACACAGTCCACCAGTGAAAATAAGATCCCATAGGACTCGATCGAAAAATGTTATTACTCAATTTTTAGGTCCAAAAATTCCTACCCGAAATTTGACTGACGTTGTAGAAATCTGGAAAAAGTTTTTTGATGAGTTTGTTATTGGAACTATTGTAACATTTACAAATCAGCACATCGAAAAATTTGCCAGAGGAAAATATGCAAGAGAAACATATACAAGGCCACTGATGCTTTAGAAGTAGAAGCTTTGATAGGCTTGTTATACCTAGCTGGAGTAAAGAAGATGAATAGACTGAATTATGATGAAATTTTCAGTACTAATGGGGATTCGCCTGAACTGTTTCGCTTGACGATGTCACAGCAACGCTTCCTGTTTCTTCTAAGACATCTTAGGTTTGATGATCAAGGTACAAGAGATGCTAGAAAAACGGTAGATAAACTGGCTCCAATTCGCGACGTTTTTCAGCAAGTGAATGAAAACTGCAACAAAACTTCAGCCTCTCTCATCACACAACGATTGACGAAATGCTGGTTGGGTTTCGCGGAAAATGCTCATTCAGACAGTATATTCCTTCGAAGCCAGCCAAGTATGGCGTTAAGATTTTTGCGTTAGCTGATGCTATAATGTTTTATACAGCAAATATGGAAGTGTATGTTGGCAAACAATCCATAGATTCTCCACATGCCGTCAGCAATTTCGCGATTGATGTGGTAAATAGGCTCGTTGAGCCCATTAGCGGAACTTGTAGGAACCTGAGGACCGACAACTGGTTTACCAGTGTAGAGCTATGTGAAAATTACTAAATGAGCACAAGTTAACACTTTTGGGAATAATTCGCAAGAACAAGAGACAGCTACCAATACAGCTTTCAATGGGCCAAGATCGACCAATTCCATCAAGTATATTTGCATTTAGGGAAAACTGAACTTTAGTGTCACATGTTCCAAAACCCAAGAAAAATGTCTTACTGATCTCTAGCATGCATTATGATGACCAAATTGACCAAACAACGCAGAAGCCCATGATGATAGTAGATTACAACAAGACGAAAATAGGAGTGGATATGATCGATCAGCTATCTTCAAACTATAATGTAGCGTGCAATACCAGGAGATGGCCTATGGTAATTTTTTATGCTTTGCTCAATGTAACGGGTATTAAATTATTTGTTATTTACAAATGCAATAAAGAACAAGATAAAATGTATGTCAGAAGAACATTTTTGACCCAACTTGCCATTGGTCTTACAAAGAATCATATGATAAGGAGACAAGCTGATCAGCATATAGCCCGGCCTATTCAAAAAAGGATACAGCAACTCTGGAAACTCCCAAGGAAAATCAGAGAACTGATGATCCACCTAGTGCTGGACGTTGCCAAGTTTGCACATCCAAACAAAACAGGAAAACCAAATATGCCTCGAACATGCTTACATTATTTGCAGTCAATGCTCAGGGGAAAGAGGGTGCAATACAAATAAATAGGTCGATTTAGATTAAATAATAAATGTATTTTGTTTTTATTTTATTGTCTATAAGAAATATAGTTTATTTTAATATTTTCATTCGTGGTGTTACAAAATACTGTTCTTGTTTATGTTTTTATTATTGGACTTTGGAATAAACATATTATTTGCGTATTAGCCTTTTGTTTTATTATAAAAAAACAATTGATGTGATAGATCATTCTTTAAAGGGGCTTAAGACCACATAAGTGTATATGGGTCTGAGAGTCTGTCGTCACCAGTAGTGTGGCAATTTGTCACGTCACCTCTGGAGAGTTAATTGTGTAAGGGTGAGAGATGTTTTTATACTTGTATTGCTTTGTCTCATATAGTTTTGTATTAGCACAAATTATTTCAGTAATATTTAAAAACAGTATTTTTCAATCATTTCAGTAATAACTAACAAAATTCATAAACCAGATCAAAATATCTAATAAAATTTATAAATCAATTACTAGCATTTTTTAAAATAGGGACAAAAATGAAGTGAATATAATCTAAATAATATAATTCCACTGTCCACAAAATAGACAGTACCAATTTTGGCGATATTACGCAAGCCCTTATCTCTTGCCGTACTGCTATACCATAGGCCGATCAGAATCAGACACCAGGATATTCGAGTCTAAGCCGCAGATTTATCTAGAATTTTAAACTGCTGCGTTAGCCTTTTTGTTTTTTGTACACAGAGCTGGGGATCGAACCCACATCCACTGCACCACTCGCAGTGAAGCGAATGAGAACCGGCCGCCCAGCCCGCTTGGCTATCTGACCGACAGATAAATACTTAATCCGCTTAATCATGGAAGCCAACTAGTATAAGGTCTTCGAAGCGAACTAGTATTTTTTTTAAACAAGGCTAATATATAATTAAAAGGGTTTTTGACTTCGGGAGCGAACTAGTGTGCTTCGTGTTACGACACAAGCTACAAACTTAGGGAGAAATATGATTAAGAAATAATGATTAAAAAAAACTATTCTACTTAACTTACAGGCTGTAGGAAAAAGTCCTTCGTCTTTAACATTTGAAGTAATCCACGGTACATCATTAATGTTACCTTCTTTAATTAACTTATAAGGATGATCGGGTAAAAATGGGTTTTCTCCTTTTTCTACTACAGGTCCAAAGACTACCATTGGAATACTATCTAAATAAATAAATAGTTTTGTCATGGCTTCCATCAGATCTACGGGACCAACTTTTCTTAGACAATCTACCATATCCTTGGTAGAATCACTACTGCAATTAAGATGTCCAGCAACTTCATTTGCTTTTTTTAATGGATATTCTACCATAGACCAAGAAGAGAAAGCAGTACCACTTTGAGAAAGTCCTCGATGAAATAATCCTAAAATTTATTAAGATTTCCAAATAACTACTTGATTTAATAGTGTGTTTAAGATTAAGTTGGTAAAATTATTGTAATAATATTTTTATAAATTTTTTAATTGTTTTAATTTTCAATTGTTTATCGAACTCTTTAAAATCACTCTGAACCACTTTATAGAGATACGTCCCGGATAATTAGATTTAACAATAACAGATACCTGACAAAAAAACAAGAAATATACAAAATAATACACATTAGTAATCGAAACTAGCGCTCATATCATTTTCATAGTCATTAACATCTTATACTTAAAGTACTTCTTACTATCATTCACTCGCGCATATACACCAAATTAGAAGAACACCTGAGTGAAGTTCAAGTTGAATTCAGAGCAGGAGTCGGAACGAGGTAAGAACTTTTTAGTTTGTAAGTTCTAATATAGAGAGCAAGAGAGGTTAACTGCAATGTGTATGAAAGTTTTATTGATTTCGAGAAGTAATATAATAAAGTCCCACATGGGAAACTAATCGATATCCTAAAAACATCAGGACTCGATGGTAACTATATAAGACTGATATCAAACTTATATCTCCAACAAAAACCATCAGTATGATTAGAAAATCAACTGTCCGAGATCTTTAGTCAAAAAGGAAGTTAGTCAGGGTTGCATATTGTCACCGGAATTATTTAACATTTACTCTGAAAACATCTTTAGATTAGGCCTTGAACGAATCAGAAGATGAGATTGCCAAAAATGGCAAACTTATAAACAACATTATATATTCAGACGATATAGTGTTGCTGGCAGATAGTGCGCAGTGGCTCCAAAGGATGATGGACAACGTTGTAGAAGCATCTAACAAATACGGCCTAAAACTAAATTGCAAGAAGACAAAAATAATGATCATTAGTAAGAACACCGGCATAAATACCCAAATTACAATTAACGATACACCGTTAGAAAGAGTGGAAAAAATATGCTATTTGGGCTGCAATATTAAGGATACTGTGTGTGTAAGGATACAGTGAAGAACACGGATTATCACTTAATATAAGCAAAACAAAAATAATGCTAATATCTAAATCACCCCAAAACTTCCCTGACATAACCGTGCATGATCAAAGAATCGAACGTGTAAGAAGATATAATTACCTGGGAACTGTTATCAACGAAAATAATGACTGCTCTGAAGAAATCAGAACCAGAATAAAGAAAGCTAGAGCCACATTTACTAAATTGAAAAAGGTGTTCTGCGGAAGAGATCTAAGTCTAAAACTTAAAATTCGCCTTTTGAGATGTTACGTTATGTCAGTTCTCCTCTACGGGATGGAAACATGGACATTGAAAAAGATCGATACCAAAAAGATAGAAGCATTTGAGTTGTGGATGTATCGTAGAATATTCAAAATACCCTGGACAGAGAAAGTAAGAAATGTGGAGGTTTTGCGGAGAGTGCGGAAAGAAAAAGAGCTGATACTTACTGTTAAAAAGCGCAAACTACAATATTTGAGACATGTTATGAGGGGAGATAAATACCAGTTGCTGCAATTGATTATACAGGGAAAGATAATGGGAAAGAGATCTATAGAAAGAAGAAGGCATTCATGGTTGAAAAACTTGAGAGAATGGTACAATTGCACCAATTACCAACTGTTTAGATCTGCAGCATCAAAAATACGCATAGCTTTGATGATAGCCAAACTTCGGAACGAAGACGGCACTTGAAGAAGAAGAAGATTAAGGATACTTGGGGTCACACTACGAAATAAAAACTCATATTGAAAAAGCCAGAAGCTCTTTCAACAGCCTTAGGAAGATCCTCTGCAACTTATCTTTAAGTATTAATATACGCATAAGAATTCTTAGATGTTACGTCTTTAGTGTCCTCTATGGAGTAGAAAGCATCATACGTAATGATAAATACCGACTTTTACAGTTGATTCTACAGGGCAGGATTGAGGATTGAGGATTGAGGATTGAGGATGAAGGATTGAGGATAAGAGAGGCCCTGGACGTAGATGTATATCTTGACTGCCAATCTTAGGAAGTGGACTGGTCTAACGTGAACTGATCTATTTCGACCTTGTATGAATAGAATAAGATAGGTCAATGTGGTCGCCAACATCTCTAGAAGATAGGCACATTTAGAAGATTAACATCTTGACAGACATATTGTGGTTCATAATTGAGCTTTATTATGTCAGACAGTTTAAATAATAATACAGGCAATACAAGCAATACCAACCTAAACATCATATATATATATATATATATATATATATATATATATATATATATATATATATATTATATATATATATATATGCCTACGTCCCACAGGTAGTGTTCCAACTACATGAAAAGAAAGAATTTTGGAGATCCCTTAATTGCGAGATGTTAGAGATTCCTGTAAATGAAAAGTATTTTATTGGAGGTGATTTGAATGGATATACTTTTAGAGAAAGAGCTGGAATAAAAAGGACGTTTACGAAGGTTTGGGGATGGAAATAAGAAATGATAAAGGAAATAGTTTGCAAATGCAAAAGAAGTTTTCACTCTATTCGAAAACGGAGCCAAGGAAGTTGGTTTAAAGGGCAACGAGGACAAGACCAAGTACATGGTGGTAAAGTCGTCAAAGAATTCAAGTACCTGGGATCGATCATAACATCTGAAAATAAATATAAAAAGGACGTGGCAGCCAGGATCATTGCAGGAAACAGGGTATCTTCTTCTTCCTATGCCGTTCCCATTAACGGAGGTTGGCGACCACATTTTTAAAAGCTTCTCTGTCTTTTGCAACGTGGAATAATTCGTCTACAGTCATGTTTGTCCAGTCTCGAATATTTCGCAGCCATGACTTCCTCTTTCTACCTATATATAGGTAAAGGAAACAGGTATATTAATATATAGGAACTATATGTATTAGTATATAGGAAACAGGGTATATTACTTAATAATGACCGTACTTAAATAAAAAATACAATCTTTTTTTTTGTGTTTTGGCTTGGACAATTGTCATTCAGCCAGTCTCAATCAAGATAAGTTTATTAATGTAGTGTGTGTGTGTTTTGTGTGTGTAGAGTAATTGTCTTGATACTTAGCAAAGTCGACGTCATTGTCTTTGCTAAGAGACGCTAATTGTATCCGAACGTCTGCAGTCCCTCCGGTGAGTACCGATCACATAAGGATACACGATAGAAATTATTTTCATTTATTAATTTTTTTAATAAACAAAAATTTCCACCCAGGTGAGATTCGAACTCACGACCTTTAGGTTTAAAGGTAGGCGCTCTTACCACTAAGGCACAGAGGGGGTTAAAAAATACAATCAATACCAGAAAAAATAAAAGTGTGTAAGACAATAATTCGTTCCACAATAACGTATGGAAGCAAGACATGCCCAACCAGCAGAAAACGACAAAATAACTGGTAATGGAAATAAGATACTGCGGACTATCTATGGGCCTTGCAGAGAAGAGGTAACGGAGAATGGAGAAGAAGGCACAATGATGGAAATAAGATACTGCGGACTATCTATGGGCCTTGCAGAGAAGAGATAACGGAAAATAGAGAAGAAGACACAATGATGAACTCCAGACAGTATATGAAGATGAAAACAGAGTACGCTACATTAAAGCAACCCGAATAAGATAGGCGAGCCATGTACTCAGATCGAGTGACGAAAGACTCGTGAACGCTACATTCTGGGAGAGGCCCGATGGCAGAAGGTCAGTTGGTCGACCAAAGAAGAGATGGAAGGACGCAGTAGCCAGTGATCTACGCAAAATTGGAACACAGCATTGGAAAATAGCTGCTCAGGACCGAGAACAATGGACGCAAACAGTAAACGCGGCCAAGACTCACATACATTTGTAGAGCTAAATGATTAATGTCATCAATACGTTCTTTATGAATATCAGTTACCAACTGTAACGTGATAAAGTGTGAGTGTGTAGCTAGTCAACTCTTACCAGCGATAAAAGATACGGAGATAAAGGTGGGGCGGAAAGAAAAGCAAGTAGGACATCAGAAAGTAAAGTGGTGGAACAATTAAAAAAAAGGGTTTGGCAACAGCTTTTAAGTTAAGAGTGCTTAAAAATCTTGAGGAAAAAACGGTTAATGACTGGTAGGATGCGATCAATAAAGTTGTGGTGGGAGTGGAAGAGCAAGTGCTAGAAAAAACATCTAGTAAAGTGCCTCCTATAGATATAGAAACTTGGTAGTCGAACGATGAAATATAAACAGAAGCTTAGAGAGAACAAAAAGACTAGAAAGAGCTATGAATTTAATATCATTTCAATTTAATTTTCAATCTCATTTCAGAAAACTAAAACAATAGTAATTAGTAGACTTATGGCAAATATGCAAATAAAAATGTAGAAAATATGCGCATAAATATGCACGTGTTTACCCGAAAATATGCAAATATTTTACAAAATATGCATACAAATGAATAAAAAATCGTAAAATAGTAACAATTTTATTTAAAAAAAAAAAGTGTACATAACTAAATATTTCCTACTATTTATTAAGATTTACATTTATTTTAAGTAACTACATCATTTTTAAGTATGAATAAACCTATTTAGAATTATGGTAACAATAAATGACCAAGTGATGTTCAAAATTTTCTAACAAAAACTTGTGGCTTCTGTCTGAGTACATATATTTATATATGGAAAAACTTCGTTCAACATCAACTGATGTAACGGGAGCATTTTTCAAACTAACTAAAACATTTGGTTCTAAATTAATTGTTTCCGAAATATTTCCAGCTAGAACACTGACTACTTCAGAAAGAATATGGTAACCTTTATTTTTTTTCCATAGTAGCTTCAAATTTTTTTAAAATATCTTTTCCAATATTTCCTCTAACTTTCTTTTTCTTTTATTAATGCTGTACTTTCGAACAATGACAGTTTTGGTGATTCTAACTGAGTAATTGTTTTTTGAACAAAACTAAAATTTGATTTTATAAATGAAAGTTCTTGTTGAAGCAAGTTACTCTGAAAAGTTTGTGTAGAATCCAAAAGAGATTGGGAACTTTCATCTGTTAACGTATCAATTATGTTCTTTATTTTAACAAAATGATCTGCATAAAAATTAGCTGCTTCTAACCATGTTCCCCATCGCGTTAAAATAGGTTGTGGTGGAAGAGGAATGTTAGGTAGCATTTCTTTATAAAGTTGTATTCTTATAGGAGATTTAAGAAATACTTTCTTGACACTGGATATCATGGTATTTACAAGAGGAAACTTTTTTCGTATTTCCTCTGCAACTCTGTTTAATCCATGCGCTACACAAGTAACATGTATTAAATCTGGAAAAAATATTTTTAAATTTTGTCCTGCTTTCACCATATAAGGAGCAGCATCCGATAAAATAAGCAGTAATTTATTAGAAGGAATAGTTGTCGGAAGAAAAAAAGTTGCTAATGTTTAGTAATTTAGTAAAATAAGATGAGATTTTGGTAAGGTATCTTCTTTAAGAACACCAATCAATAAATGAGCAATATACTTTCCTGAGGAATCAGTGGTTTCGTCTACAGATATGTAAAAATAATTATCTGCAATTTCTTCCTTAATATTAATTAACACCGACGAGTATAGCCCGTTCACATTATTTCTTCTTAGAGACCGATCACTTGGAACATTAAGTTTGCAATATTTTTTTAGAAACGAACTAAAATTTACATTTGCTAATTTTGAAAGCGGTATGTTTGCAGACACTAATGCGCGACACAAGTCTTCATTAAAAGTTTCTTGCTCATCTAATTTTTTGGAAGTAGATTAGAAACATTTAGCCATTTAAGTTTGATGTTTTCCTCCTATTTTTACTTTTTTTGCAATGTGTGAAGCAGTTCTCACATGTTGGTCTATCTGAAATTTCTTCTCACATGCTATCTATAAATAAAAATAAAAACCTTTATTTTAACCCAACCTTTAAAATATAAAAATATACAAGGTGTTTTTGGTTAATCAAATAACTGGTTTAAAAAAAAACACTCGCTAAGTTTTTTAAATGCAGTATTAATCCACAAATTAGTTTTTGTTACTAATCATTAGTACATCATATAACTTATTTTAAAATTCAACAAAAGTTTTTTTTTTGTTAATTCAATTACAATAAAAATAATTGTGTTTTAGAATAGCTGACTTTATAAAAAAAAGTAAAGGTGAAAATTTTTTCTAAATACACACCATTGTATTGAACCATGGACAATTTTTTCTCACTAAAGGAAGCTATTTTTCATTTAATAACAACCTACAAGTACTAAATTTCAAGTAAATACGTTTATTGGTTTTAAAGTTATTGTTGTTATTAACTAAAAGAATTTAATTATTTTTTAATTTTAACACCCTGTATCTCGAAAAGTAAATAAGTTTGACCCCTCATTAACTATATTGTTTTGTTCAATTTTTCGAGAAGTATCTACAGTCAAACGTTGTAAGTGTCATTTGGAAACACCCTGTATGTATGAAATATTAGATATTTAATAGAAAATATTAGATACTTACAATTTTGCCACAGACTGAACAGTAGATTTTTCCCATATCCATAGACAGCTCTTTATAAGGTTTAATCCAAGTTGAAGCACTGGTTGTTTTAGGCATTATAAAATCACAATATTCCTTTTTGTTACGCACAACGAGTGTTTACGCTTTGAATATCAAAACAAAAATGATTTACAAATCTGAGCATCAAATTAGAAATGTTTAGGTACCTAATTCAATAAACTGGGAGATTTTGGAAAATCACTAAATTAGGAACAAAACTATTAGCCGTTTACCTGCTGTTAAGATACAATAAATTGTAGATAGATTTGGGGATTAGATCATAAAATGCAAATGGGCGAACCCTTAGCGATTATCCAATAACTGAATGCCTCAGTGACCGAGACTTTCTAAGAATGTTGAGGACTACTTAAATTGATCTTCTTTGAAATTGTAAATGTTTTGTACCTGTAGAGATTACGTACTTAGATCATTTCTTGATTAAAATGACTACAAAATTTTATACAAGAATTGAAATAAATTGGTATGTTAAAAAATTTTCAAATACAGTATAAAAATCTGAACTTTTATGCACTTTATGCAAACTTTTATACAAATATGCCAAAATATGAAATATTTGCATAAACTATGCACAATATGCAAAATATGCAATATGCATATTTGCCGAAGTCTAGTAATTAGCAAAAAAGATAAGATGTAAAATAGAAATTGATGCCATTATTATTGAACAAGTATTGATCTTTCAGTGGAATCTCTACTAAGTAAATCAAAACAAAAATTGAAAACTGTATAATAAAACTTTTACTTCAACATGTTAAGTATTTTAATCACTGACAATATTAACAACATTTAGTTCTCAATTATCCGTATTGGGTAAATTTTCAAATTATATGTATTAATTTACTAAGCAAAATTCACCTTTCGATAACGGAGAAAAATAGTGCTGGTGAACGCTAGCTCCTCCTGCAGATAGTCCAGTAATTGTAACAGAATTTGGATTTCCTCCAAAATATTTGATATTATCCTTTATCCATTTTAGCGCTAAAACTTGATCTTTTAAGCCGTTGTTACCAGATACTACATTATCTTCAGTACTAAGAAATCCTAAAAGAAAAAGGGGGTACCTAATAAATTCATTCATTCATTATTTTTATAAATTTAATTTAAATTTAAATTTTATAATTTAAGACATGTAAAAAGCAAATTTTATTTTTTGCTTATTAATAATTACTCATTACAATAAATATTTTACTAAAAACTCATTGGCTTATAATACTGTTGATACAACATTAGCGCTATACACCAGAGAACTAAAATGGTGTTCCCACGACATTCGTTGATACAGGTATCTAACAACTCCTTTTGATCAATTTGGTGATAATAATATGTAATAATTAACATATGCAAAAAAAAGATTAAACGTCCAATGGGCGTCCAATTAACTGGACATGGCCTTTATTAGTAACCCTTGCGTCCATTATACTGGACGTTGGCAGTCAACCTGTTAAGCCGTGTTTTGTTAGATTTAGAGTATCCTATGGTATTGTATACTTTTTGATTATAATTTTTAGTGATTAATCCATAGGATTATTCGTGAAAAGTGACACCACGCCGAAGCTGACTGACAAATGTCCCGGCTTTTATACGATCGATGAAGCGGCTTGCATTCTTGACGTAAGAATCTGCTTATTCTGCGTATTGTTGTTGTACTTAAAATCGCAGTAAATTACGAGTGATAGGAACCGAAGAGTGTGACGTTTACAATCATAACTAACATTGCAGAACATGTTTTGAGTGATTACAATTGTTTGTAAGACTAACCTGACCAAAGATGGGTTTTAATTGAACAAGCATATAAGTCGTCTTCTATTCAACTGATAGGGTTATACTACATATTCTCATAATGTTGCATACACTGATATTAATTAATATCTTTTTAATCTAAATTAATTAGCTTTGTTAGTGTTTTTTACTATTACTTTCGATATGTTGAACCAGGGTTATAACTGATGGGACAGTCTTGTTGAAAAGATTGTCATGTAAAATTTTTTGGGACCGAATCTGTTAGTGCACTTAGAGAATAATCAGTAAATTGGATACATTACGAAATTACCATTCAAACTTTTTATATTCTACCATGTGCACAAATCCTTAATCCTAGTATTTTAATTGATTCAGCTAAAATCATAATTATCTTTAACAACTTACCTAGAATTGCCAAACGGTAATTAAAGGTGACATAGACTACATCCTGGTCCATTATAAAATCTGGTTCAGCCACTAACGAAGGAGAACCAAATTGATAGGCACCACCATGTATATGAACAACAACGTCTAAGTTTTCATCCCCTTTAATATTTGTAAGTGGGACATAAACATATAAGTATAAACAATCTTCAGAACCTTAAAATAGTGCAATAAAAATGTTATGTACTGTAAACGTATCCCACTTTTGTTTTAGGGAATAAATTAAGAAACACTTATTATTTACCTATAATTTCGTTTATTCCTGGTATAATAATATATCCTAAACACATATATGTTGTCTTTCCAATTAATTGTCCTGTCCATTTATTAGCAGGTTCAGGTTCCTTAAATAGTGGTAACAATTTTTTTTCCATAGATAATGTTAACGTGTTGCTATAACAACTGTTTTGAGTAGATAAAGTATCACTTTAACCGCAAGGGTAGATAAAGTGACACTTTAACAGCAAGAGTAGATAGAATGTTTTATATTTTTTTTTTTATTCAATAAAATTTACAAATTCAAGCACATTAAGGATTAAAAACAACTGAAATTTTACAATAAACATTATTAGATATATCTATTTTTGGAGCATCAAAACTTGTACTCGTTTGCTCAAACATTTGATTCGAGGTACTGGATTGATTTTCTGTAACATTTGTTTGACATTTGTTGACAGAGTAATTCATATCCCTAGCAACGGAGCAACACAATTACGATTTTTATGCTAAAAATTATAATTTTCTTTGAAATTATATTTTTTACCTGAACTTGAAGTCTTGCTATAGAAAAAAAATGTTGTATTGCACACGACGATAAAATCGCATTATCTTCTCGAGCATAATTAGCGTCTCGACTGACGTCTCGAAGATAAAGTAACATTTTATCGTCTTGTATCAAAATTAAACATTTTTGTAAAGTTTGTTTAGCAGAAAATAGTTGAATTCAAATAGTGCGGTTGTAAAAATTATTAAATTTATATGACTTGGCCCATTGTTAAGACTTTATACCTCAGGTAAACCATTGTTACCGGGTCAAAACCGGGCCTTTTATAATATTATCGGTTAACCTAAGATGTTTGTATTCGATACCAATTAAAGTTAACCATTTACTGCTAAACAATCTTTATTAGTTAAGCCTTATGTTAATTCAATCAAACAGAAATAAAAAGTAGACAGCTAAAAATTTCTTAGTTTTCAAAACCAAAAGCTTTTTCAAAGTCGCTCTGATGACATATAAGCGAATAGTAGAGGCACTATACGTGAAATCAAGTCTTGACTGACTTTTCTCAATTAAAAAGATCTTTAAAATTTGAAATATTATGTTGGTTTCATCTTTTCTTTTGCCGCATGTTTTTCAAACATGATGGTCGCCAACATCAACAAAACGGTTTGGTACTACAATAAGAATTTATCATCACAATAAGTAATGGTGCGATTAGTTTGATTACGAATGTATATAAAATATTAATTTTGTAACCTTAGCCATGTGTTCGGAGATGATCCAAACTGGCAACAGCGCTCCCACATCCTACCCCTGTCCGCCTTTGACACGGACCAAAATTTGACTCTGCGAAAGATTGTACAGACTTCTCTTTACGTTTCAACTACCGACCCGAGAAGATATAGCGCTCTTAAGTTTCAACTGCTATCACATATTAACTATTGTAAGTTATATGTTTCTTATACAAGCAGAGAGCAAATAAATAGTAATTGTATTATCTATCAAACAATTTAAGGGTATACTATTTATAATTAAGATACATTTCTACTGAGTAAGAAGCACTTTATTTAAATACACACAACAAAAAGAACCACCGCTTAATGGAAATATACCAAAGTCGAAGGAATAATCCGAAGTAATTATACCGAATTGCTTATACCCAGCCGAAGATGTTTATTCGGCCCACTTGGACTGTGTCACAGGAACCCTGCACGTTTTCACCATTTCTACCATAAAAAATTAAGACATACACAGTCAACCAAGATATTAAAACTCAAAGTAATAACAAGTCTCTTGGTTAATAAAAATTAAACCAATATCATTCTTAGGGTTTAGGCTAATCTTAGGGTTTAGTTGTTAAGTAGTTTATTTCGGGTAAGTTGCGAACCTTCACGTAATTATGTATCTCCTTTTCTGATCCATCTTCCAATATTTTTTAAGAAAAATCGGCCATAGAAACTATTTTACTCGAAAATAATCTGTTAGTGTCTTGATAAATTCTTTTATACTCATTCCGATGGACCCTAGACTGTTTCTGTTAGATTATTATTCTTCTTCTTTTAGTACCGTCCCCACTAATGAAGGTTGGTTATAAACATTGAAAATGAGTCTCTCTCTTCTGCTTTTCTTAAGAGCGTCTGCGTGTTTAACCCGGTCCAGTCAGAAATCTTTTTCAGTCAGGATATTTGTCGTCTATCAGGTCTCCTTTTTCCTTCGAGTTTACCCTTTATAATTAGCTGCAACAACTCGTACTTATCGTTTCTAAGTATGTGCCCCAAATATGCTGTCTTTCGCTTTTTAATCGTAGTCAAGAGTTCTCTGTCTCTTCCCATTCTGTGCAACACTATTTCGTTCGTAATATGATCGGTCTATGGTATCTTCAAAATTCTCCTAAACAGCTACATCTCAAAAGTTTCCAGTTTTCTTTCTCATTAAGTCAACATTAATAGTTCAGGCTTCGACACCATGAAGAAGAATAGAGTAGATATAACATTTTACCATCCGATATCGTATTTGCAGATTAAGTCTTTGGTTACTCAGAAATTTCCATTATCTTCAAAAAGGCTGTTCTTGATTACTCTATTCTTGAGGCAATTTCTGATTTTGGATTAAGATCTGTAATCCAGACTACTAAGTATTTAATTTTGTCCACTTGCTCAATATCTTCATATTTTATCTGGATCCTTGTAATGACTTTGCCTCTCTTACTGATAACCATGGTTTTTGTTTTTTTGATGTTTATTGTTAAACCAAACTGTTCCCCAGTATCACAAATTGTGTTAAGTAACGTCTGCAGGTCTGTCTCACTTTCAGCAATAATGACTGTATCGTCAGCATAACGGATGTTATTTATATTTTCACCATTTATCTTCATCCCCTCTGTATAGTTTTCACGTGGTTGCCTAAATAACTCTTCGCAATCTATATTAAACAGTAATGGTAAAAGTACACAGCCCTGTCTCACTTCTCTACTTATCTGTTGCGCATCCGTGCTATTTCCATCTAATGTTACCACAGCCTGTTGGTTCCAATAGAGATTTCTCACTATGGTAATGTCATTTCTGTCAAGTCCTTTTCTCTTTAGACATTACATGAGGATATTTAACTCTGTCGAAAGCTTTCTCATAGTCTATAAACGCAACGAAAAGATCTTTTTGTTGGTCTCCACATTTTTGGGCAAGAGTTGTGAAACTATACAGAGCTTCCACTGTTCCGAAGCCGTTACGAAAGCCAAACTGTCTATTACTTATATACGCTTTGCGGATTATTATTATTATGATATTTAATTAAAATACAACGTACTTACAGCGAATCTTAAATTACCAACAGGTGGTTTTGCATATGGAATTCCTTCAAAAGCTAAGAACTGTCTTTCTCCAAACGAGTTTTTATAATATCCTTGTACAGTGCCTTGAGGTGTTTTAACAAGAGGTTCATCGCCGTTTACATAATACACTAAAAATGTATATATTAATTTTTATTGGAAAGTTAAAACAAAATTAATAATTAATTGATAATATTTTTTTTATTATTGAGTTAATGCCTCCACAACTATGATCATTGGCATCATTGATAATAATTAATTTAATAAAATCATTAGAAATAATTAGACGTATGCTATCATAAGGATATAAAAAGAGGATGATTGTTTAGAGTATTCATATGAAAGAAATAATAGATTATTAGCGAAAAACTGGTATTAATTAATACTTCGAAATATTTTATTATAAATACGTTTTAGAGAAAAGAGCACATTGAGTATCACTTATAGGGGATTGAAACTGTGGTCAGAAATTAGTGGGCTGGAGATGTGGTAAGTAAATAAACCGAAACGTCTGCAAATGGCCACTCTTTGTTTGGTTGGAGAGCTGGGTCGTAAGTAAGTGAATAAAATTAACTGAAAAGGGGTAACTACAAGGGAAGAAAATCAAAAAGTACTACTCCAAAAAAGTAATCAAAAAATCTACAAGAAGGTTCATAAACTATTTAAAAAGGACGCCGTTTACAAGTTGGGCACTGGATTAGGATCTCCGATTATCAAATTGCAATCTTTAAAACTCTTTAAATTTTTTCATAGCAGTCAAATAAAACACAGCACGAACAAATCGGTGATTAACTCAACAAAAAACTGTCAGATCGCATTTTTGAACAAAATTCACCTTGGCACAAAAATATCAAAATAATTTTGCCGGCTTTTTGAAGACTACGCCCACTGAGATCTTTCTTCTTTAAGATTTTATTCCAACTTTACTTTAACTTCACATTTAACTGCTATCATATAGGTTATTCCACGAATATACGACTGTTTGGAATTATTGCTACAATGAATATTTTACTGTACAAGTAGAAGTATGAAAGTAAATTGGTCTAACTATTATTCCATAAAAAAGGATCTTCTGTTACTATGACATATAAACGAAAATTATTTCAGTTAGTAGATGTTAAGATAGACACAAAATTTATTGTGAAAATTAATCCGAAAATAACAAAAAAATTTACGTAAACTCTCCTACAAATAAATATAATGACCTCTATGAAGTTAAAATGTGTTCAATCAGCCATTTGGGTTGGATTTCGGTGAAATGTAAACACCAAAAAGGCGCGCCGGGTATCTTTATTACTTTATTAGGTAAAGAAAAAGAATCTAGTATTCCACTTTGTTAGTTTTTTGTTGGCTTTGAGTGGATATACTCTTAAAAGTTCCGAAAGTAACGGGTATAACATGGCGGCTATTGATAGTTAAAGTACCGAGTCATTACAGATATTAAAAAGTAACGAAAATTTACATACAGTTTCATAAATCGCCGACTGATTTTAGTTTTAAAAACAGTCCGGATAGAGGTGGCCGGTGAAGAGACGTGTCCGTTAAGAGAGAGTTTAGTGTAGTGTATTTGTTTGTAATGGTGATTAGGAGAATAAGAGTAAGAGTAAGTTTTTTTGTTTTTTTTTAATACTAATTGAATATTCGAATAAATAAATTAAACTATTTAATCACTTAAGTATTGTTACACTTCGATTAAATCACATAATTCAAAAACCAACTTGTTTACAATACTAAAGTCAATGAGAGTAATTATACGAGTATACTTCAAAATCTGAATTACAACTATTCTATAAACTATCAATTATATATTTAGATCATAACTTCATATTTAAATCTAAGGTGTATATCTGTCATAACAGTATTTTAAAAATGGGGAGAATTTACCATTGTACAATTCAGCACATTGGACCATTTAAGTCGACACCTTAAAGCGAATTTAAAACAGTCGTATATTCGTGGAATGGAGTATACACTATATTTCCATGACAAAAACGAAGGCCGAAAATACAAAAGAACATCCAATCTCCTAAAATTTTGAATAACGCTGGGCCCATAACGGTTTCTTAATATTGTTCTGAAGCTATTTTCTTGTGGCATTGTAAATTAATTACTATTTATAACTGGGAATAAGCCACAATTAAAGATAAAAATACGTTTATTGACGTTTCAATTTCCAATTCGGAAATCGTTCTCAAAAAAAATTTTTGAGAACGATTTCCGAATTGGAAATTGAAACGTCAATAAACGTATTTTTATCTTTAATTGTGGCTTATTCCCAGTTATAAATAGTAATTAATTTACAAACGAACAATAACGAATTTAAAGAAAATTCGAACTAAACAATGAAACCGACTCCTATCGCGCTCCATCGTACAGTGATATGATTATTTTCCCCGCGTCACGTTCTCACCAATTCAAGTGGATATTTATTTGAAGCGCAATACTAGGCGGCATCACGATCAAAGAAATATCAAAGTAATGCAATTAAAATTATTATATACTGACCAGAAATGTTTATAATATCAACCCAATGACGCAAAAGAATTGAGAAAATATTTCGGTATTTTAATACATACAGGGTGATTTGAAATGCTACAAACTATTTCCTTAGTGTCTGTTCTATAGGTATAACACTTTATTTACCGTCAAAACTAATTATTTCTAATACATTTCAATTAACTAAAAGTTATTTTGGATGCAAAACAGATAAGTGTCGTTCGCTTAAAGATCAAAACAGGGAAAGTCCTCTGCAATAATTCAAACGCATCACTAGCATGCTTTAGAACCACGTGAGGTGACGTTACATTGAGAGGTAGATATCAGTTAACCGTCAGTATTGTATTTTAGTATAAAAAATACAGTCGATTTCTTTCTAAATGATATCTGACCACGTGTTAAGAGGTGTTTTGCGGTTAATGTTAATAATTGTATTACTATTTATTCCTGGAAATGGAATAATCCCTTTCAGTTGTGTCTCCATCTAAAGCAAGAAAGAGGAAATGTAATCATGCTTCTACTAAGAGAGCAGTAGCAAAAAATTAAGATAATATTCATTTCCTTTGACCATTTTTTGCTGTACTCATTATGTGATATGGCTTACTCACTAAATCCTTTCAGTCATGACTTTTTCTTTTTATAGATGTTCAATGTGCACTATGAAATAATTGATTTTCTTAAAGGTTTTTTGTAGCAAAAAGAAATAATATTTTAGTTGACAACTGACATATATAATGTGCTACCCGTAGTACACTGTGAGCCAAAGGTAAAAAAAAATAATTTAAGCATGTTTTATTTAAATGTATTAAAATATATTTTACATTACTTTGAGTGGTACAATAAAAAACAATTTTGTTTTTTTTTTTCTCATACATGGATGTACTTTACATTTAATGCGAAAAATGTGTGTTTTTCCAGCACATTTTAGTAATTTACACCTGGTTTGGGAATGTGTAGGTTTATCGTCAAAGTCTGAAATGTGTCCTATAGCATCTAATCAAACTTCTCTATTAGGTCCATATTCTTAATACCATTTTTTGCTAGATGGAGGAGATGAACTGGGTGAATTATCAGTTGAAGATGGTCTTCCAACCTTCTTACCTTTTTGGTCTATATTGAGAAACTTTGCTTCTTCTGGATATTCCAGCCATGCGTTACAGAATTCCAAATCAAGAACATGTGTAAACATTCTTAGGTCCACTTTTTAGACCTTATGAAAGATCTATATCTAGAAATCAAAAAATCTAATTTGTCAACGCCTCCCATACTGGCATTGTAATGTTTTATACCTTCTGGTCGAGGCACCATAAGATACTGTTTTTCTGTTTTACTTCATCTCTTGCAAGTATCTTCTTCTCCTTTTGACTGAAAATTTGAGGCCATGGTTACATATTTGTTATTTAACCATCTAGTCATTATAACTTGTCCATCATTACTAATGATTTCTTGTGAAAATCCTCATTCTTTTTTAGATATTAGCTTATCTGGTAAAAGTGGAGGTTTGCAAAACGTTCTGCTCTGGCAGTACAGGAGGCATACATATGCGTGTTTTGAAGCCACCGCAATACCTAGTTGGTAATTAGAAAAATAATTATCGAAGCAAAGCTAATGGTTTGGATTGGTTATTCTTTCAGTAAGTTTTATTACGACAGCTGCACGATCAAAAACTTGTTGATGAAGGGAATTTAATTCTGTAGTAGGACCTTAGTATAAAACGAAGTCGTGAAGTAAATCGAAACTTCCAGACAAGGCATACAGTTTTATACCCCATGGACACGGCTTGCCTTTTATATATTGCTTAAGGCTTAACTGTCCCTTGAACGAAACAATTTATTCGTTAATACATAATTTTGTTTCAAGTGATAATTGTATACACCTTTGTCGTATTTTGTCGTAAAGAATTCTATATTTCCAAAATTTATCAGTGTTCATTGGCATCAGTAAAATATAGATGGGTTCGTAATTTTGAAACTCTACTGTACGCCATATTATTTTTAACAACATTTACACAAAGTTTGCTGTCCAATAAAGTCTTATACGAGGATAACTTAGGATTTCCATAATAATATGAATGCCCACAAATCTTATTATTTCGTGATATTTGTATTCTCAAAGCGTGTGTTATTTTGCTGGAGATAAAGATTTGTGTATATAACCAGTATCAAACAAGGTGTCATCAAAATATTTATAAAAATAATCTCTTTGTGATTTTAGGTGTGTAGGATTTGCTTCTGTTTTTTGTGCCCATTGTATAGTAGTGGGCGTTATGTATTTTAGATCGTCTCGCCACGTTATTTTGCTTTTTCCGTTAAATCATTTGTCTTTAAAAACTCCTCCATTAATTTTTTACGCCCTAGTTTGCTTTTTAGTAGATCTTGAGAAGTAGTATCATCGTTGTTGACAACATGGGATGCAGAGCTTTGCGAAGTGACACTTTCAGAAAATTCTGCCTTCAAATCATTTACTTGACTGTTAGTATCATTATCATTACCTAAAATTAACTTATCAGATAAGCAAAAATAACTAGTTGATGATCTTACCGATAATTCCCTCGTCTCTCTGGAGATCTTCAAACGTCAATATCTCATCAGTCTCTTCATCACAGAACTCTTCCTCATCAGAAAGTCCAGCCTCTATCAATCCATACAGGTCTTTTTCACTCAATGGTTTATTTTTGCTATATTTACTCATTTTTAAAAGTATATATTTGCAAAAAAATTTAAAAATGTAAGTAGCTGAGGTTTTTCTTTGAATCAAATTGTACTATATTAGTAGTAGTACAACTTAAATATCCCTTATGTCACCACGTACTATCCGTAGTACATTAAAAAATACGTTGTGTTTACGATAAAAAAAGATATACTAATTCGTTAATAATTAATATTTAAGTCAATAAAACGAAGTATAAACTTGTAACAAAAAATTAAAACTTACCTTACAATCGTTTTTTACTGCAAAAAATGTCATCCGAAAATTAGGAAATAAAGAAAGCAACCGTATTTCAGGACACGAGGTTGTCAACTGGTACTAAAATTTTTAGAACTATAGATATCGTTATTGGCTACCATTTTACTAAATGGGTAAAAATGTTATTAAGCCATAGATGGCACCACGCAGCATAAATCGTTCAATTAGCATTATAAAAGTGCACTTCTAGTCGGTGTACTATATGTAGTACGCCATGAGCGAAAGGGTCAAAGTGAAATTTAAAACTCGACCTTACATTCCGTTTATTTTAGACAAAAAAACAACAAGATTGTACGGTATAACTAAGAGGGCTTTCAGACGAGGACTTGACGAAGAGATACTGTATGCTAGATACATAATTTGCGATGGATTCGTATTCATAGTAGGTATGCTCGTCAGTATGAAAACAGTAGCAGTGTAGTGGGGTTATAGTTTTATTTATGGAGAGGAAGAGTTTATTACGCTGTGGTGCATATTAAATAAAATACGTAATTTTTGTGTTCATCCGATTGTAAAATTATGAGAAACTAATGGAACGTATAATTTGCTGTATTAAAATTTATTGCAAGATCCATAGAAGTTTTTTATTTATTTTCGAGTGTCTGTGTATTCGTTTAAAGAACTTCATAAAATTTTGGAAATCCAATTGAGTAAATAAGACAAAACTATTCGTAAAAGTATTTCATAAAAAGAAGAGCTTTCTATGATTTTAAGGAGAGCCATAAGCACACCATCTACTTTTAAGATTTTATTTAGTTTATTCCGTTTAGTTACAAAAAAATACGGTATATAAGTGGAAGCTGAAGAATGCGCAGAGTTTGTTTGAATGGATATAGGACGACTAGAAAGAATAGGTAAAGGCGATTGGTAAACAGGGAAATGTTGTGCAGGATTATTTGTATAATCATATGGATTTGTAGGGAAGATTTGATAGCCTGTTTAATTGCCAATTTCACGTCAATTTTTTTCAATTAGTACTCTTTTTAAATCCAATAGCAATGATAGCAGAAAATGTCGATCTCCCTCGTTATCCAGTAGCGAATCGTTGTTTTGTCGTTGTTCAATACTCTTTTTTAGTAGCTGAATGATTTGAGACTAGTATAATCTGTTGTTGTTGTTGGAATAACCTTTTATTTATTATAACAAACACTCTAAATTTGTTCGCCACTTTTTCTTTTTTCCTTTTTACCAACTTTCGAGCAAAAGAGTTTCTTAAAGTTGTTTCACTTTTTTTGTAGATCTTGTCCTAAAAATATCGACTTATTAAGTACTTTTTTTTAGTTTATATATCTAGCAACTGGTTGCTCCCTTATTAAATTGCATTATAGTTATGGAGTTGGAATATCAACTGCAAGTGAAATATTGCACCAAACATGCCAACAAATTTGGATAGTTATGAGAGAACCCTATACCTAAGCCCACACGTAAGAAATGGTTAGAAATTGAGGGCGACTTTTTAATAAATTCGAATTATACTTACTGTTTGGGCGCCGTTGACGGCAAACATATCATTGTTATAAAACCACAACATAGCGGTTCACTTTATTTTAATTATAAACACTTCTTCTCAATACAACTACTGACTATATGCGACTCGAATTATTGTTTTACATTTGTTGATATTGGAGACTATGGAAAAACAGCAGCAATTCAAGAGTTTTTACAAACTCATTGTTTTACAAGAACTTAATTTCAAATAAGCTTATTTAGAATACATAATTACAGGTTAACTCGAGCACGAAGATTTACCGATTCATGTACTTTTGGAATGCTTTCTAACAAGTGGAGAATATTTCACAGACCACTAAACGTATCAATAGATTTTGCCAAAGATATAGAAACAGGAGAGAGGTTACTGACAAAGAATGTAGAGTGTAGAACCATTTTAATTAATTTTAAACTGTTTGTCCTTGTTTTAGTGTAGTGTTTTGTACAATTTTATGTTAAAATTCAATGTTTATCACATTCTACGCTTGCGGGATAGACCAAAATTTGACGACTTGCCCCTGAAGATGCTGTAAGCGAAAGTACTTGGGCAAGATTCAATTGTTAAAATTGTGCTCGATATTTGCCTTTTATTTTTTAAAGTTTATTTAATAAATGTCTATTCGACGGCAACATACTCGAACAATGGAATACTGCTAAAACAATACTAATACACAAAAAGGAAGACACAACAGAGCTGAAAAATTATCGACCAATCTCTATTCTTTCACAACTTTACAGAACATTTACAAAGATTATTACAAACAAGTTAACAATTAAATTTGACGGATATCAAACAGTAGAACAAGCCAGATTTAGAAAAGGTACAGCACCTGTAACCATCTACATACTTTGAAAATCCTAATAGAAAAGACTAACGAATACGATCTCCCATTATGTCTGAAAATATGACAAAAGTATTCGTGTCTAAAAGCGTTCATTTAACGTAATGCTTCTTCTACATCTGGCTCTGGCATACGCTTTCAGTCGTAGAGGGCTCTCAGACGAGGTTACTGTATGTGAGATACTGTATGCGAGATACAGAATTTGTGTCTGAATGCGTTCATTTAACGTAATGTTTGTTCTGTATCTGGCATACGCAATCGGTATCTCGCATACTGTATCCGTCGCGCGTCCCGTGTGAAAAGCTCCATTTGAGTCTATGTAATATCTGCGTCTCGGATACGCGTATCTCGGATACAGTATCCTCGTCTGAAAGGCGTCGTAGGCGATATGAAGGTCCGAGATACGGAATTCGGTATCTCGCATACTATATCCGTAGCGCTCCACGTGAATTTAATAAGAAGTTACCGCATATGAGCACCGAATATTCCGGAGCCTTACAACATCAATTGCGACTTACTAAATCAGTAAATTCAGCAAGTGGAAATATTATAAATAAAGCATTATAAAACCTCCTTTTTTTAGTCTGGCATATATTTCTGTTTTCGAAGTCTGACATTAATGTTATAATAATCTGTTATATTTGTATTTGAAGTTTGAATAATATATTTTGAGTTGTAACTAAAATCTTTGCTAGTGCAAATCAAAGGTTTATGTTTTTGAGTGTTCTTGAATAGCCCAAGCTATTCACAAAAAAGTTAAAGATTTTTTGCAGTGCTAAAAGTAGAAGAAAGGGAAACTCTGACGCTATCATTTGATTGCAAGAAAAATCATGGTCCCAAAATAAAAGATCAGGAGACTTACTATCGACGAGAAGTTTACTTCTTTTTTTTTTCAATGGAAATTTTTTTCTATTGTTGGTAGTTCTCAGTACAAAATGTCTCCAAATAATTGCTTTTACTATATATGAACTGAAGAAACCTATCCAAAAGGTTCAAATGATGTAGTGTCATCTGTATTTCATTATCTGCAAATTTTAAATACATCGCAAGTTGAGAAGGTCGCTTTTTGCAGATGGCTGCGGCAGCCAAAATAAAAATAAAACTATGATTGCCTTGCTACACAGATAACTGCTATTCGCTCTTAAGAATGTTCTTAATTTCTTTCTTACCTCGTCTTATTTAAGATGATAAAGAAATAAGATTGTTGACATATTGACAAAGAGTTTTTCCGTAAGTATCCTGTCGTTTAAACCGCAGAGGTGGCGGCACATTGATGAGAATGGCTACTGAACGCCAGCACTGCGAGATCTCGATTGCACAACGGTATTTAAAAAAACTAATTATTTAACGTCACCAGCTATCGCAACAACAAAACTAATAATATCTTAAAACTTAGCATTTGGGTTTAATATAAACACTATTGCTAGACTAAATGGTAATATACACATTCTTAATAGGTACTTAAAAAGGAATACCGCTGAGTTTATGATACGCAGTTGTTCTCCTAAGAAATAGTATAATAGTTTTCATCGTTCTTGGCGTGTGCATGTAAAAACACTTGCAATAAGTTTTTTCATCTGTCTTTCCTTGTCTAAGCTCGATTCGTTTACCTCCTCCAGTGGCTTAGCAAAATGTAGCATGTCAAACGAAATAATAGTTATAAAAGAAAATTATAAATTATCTCTCATCAAATTTCTAATAACGGAATATACGTATAAATTGTGAAGAAGTATTTTTCTAGCTTGCAGTACAATGGGACAGGATATAACGAAAAGTACATTTTAAAAGGATTTTGAAATATACCCAAAAATTTGTTAATTATTTAATCCACTTTAATTAAAAAATGATACAAATTTTTTAAGTTTTAAGCACTGTAGCGAATTCTGAACTGTTACAACGTACTGACCTTGAATAATTAGCTAATCAGTCAGCGTCTTCACTGGAACTGTCTTCATCATTGGAATCTTCCACCAAATCGATGATAATCATACTTTCATTTCCATCATCTGTGACCATTTTTGCCCAGTCGTCCTGAATTAATTTTTCAGTATGGTTAACACAACTCACCCATACTGCAGGTGTTGCCTCAGCTAATGCATCGCCCCAAACTTTTTTCACTGTTTCATCTCCCCGTCCATGTTCTCCAATATGACGATCATAGTATTGTTTAAAAATGCCCCAGACCAACTCAATCGGATTATATTGACAGTGATATGAAGGCCATCTCAAAACCTGATGCCCATGTTCTTGGAGTAGCTCGTTTATAACGTACCTGGTATTTTGTGGTTTATTCTGGCGACAAAGACTCAATAGCTCTATCTTGCCCGAATCGTCGTCAAAAATTATTTTTTTCGCTCGTAACCATTCTTGTAAGTCCGATTTTTTCCAACTGGCATTCGGTAACTTTTCTATTAAAGAGCTATGGTATGAGGCATTATCCATAATAATTAGAGCTAGTTCCTCTAACATTGGTATCAGCTTTTCGGAGACCCACTTTTTAAAAGACTCTTTATCCATAGAAGCGTGATAGTCTGCACTCTTCGATTTCATAGAAAACAGTAATCTAGCATCTTTAACAAATCCTTGCCTACTATCGGCTGGAAAACAACAAAGCGTTTACCTTATTTTCGTGTCCTTTTCTGATGCTTTTCATACAGTCATCTTGCCAAGTACGTTTATATGCCCCTTTTAGGATTATCCATGTTTCATCTAAAAAAACGAACTGAAGTGGGCTTGGACTTAAAAAATTTCTCATATAATGCCTCAAAAAATACAGTCGTTTGGAGACAATACATGGTTTCTCACCTGGCACTCGTCTACTATTTTCTAGTTTGTATGAAAACCCACAATTTTTCATAAGACGCCACAATCTTTATCAGAACCGTCATAGAGGTGTTTGTTATATCTACTTTTAACGTTAGAACACTCAGACAAAATTAACTATAGGGTGAAACTTGACAATAAGACGTAGTCACAGTCAGAGGTATTCTAAGTACAGCGCAATTAAAATTTTAAGGGATACGAAGATATAACGCTACAGTATATAAAATAAAGCATTCATCAAAATTAAAACTCAATATAAAAACTGGCTTAAATCAAACAGTATAGTAAAGTGGCAGGATATTTAAGATGTATTTATAATTATTGAGGTGCATTCTAGAAAAAAAATTAATGTAAAATATTTTAAAAGTACTTACCTAAGTATATGCAACACAAAATAGGTACCAAGTTTAAAATCTTCACCATCATGTAACTATTTATCACAAAAAAAATGTCTTGCAGTTTTTGATAATTAGGATAATACTTAGAACTATTTTATTCACAACGTTTATATAATGTTACACTCAGTAAGAAGCAGTTACGAAAAACTGTCAGTCATCAAAGTCCGAAGATAATAAGATGGCCAACGAAGGTATAATAATACACCTGAAGATTTTTATTTTCAATCTTAAACAAATATCAATTAATCTCATTAAAATTTCATTATCTTTATATCCGCTACGTTACTGTATTATTTGGCGTTTCTTCAATTTTATTCATTAATTTTTAATAATACAACCTTAAATACAGTGTACATCACCAGAGATTGGGCGTTAATGTGAGAGAATACAGTTGATAGATAGTAAATACCAATTACTACATAAAAGCTATTTTTAAATTTGATGTAAATGATAATTATTATTTGGACAAAGTAAAATTACATAATTTGAATGTTTAATTAAATATAATGAACACAAATAATTTACAAACACTAAGTACGAAAGCATTGTATTAAATGGTTAGTTTTACATGTTCTGAAAATAGAGATTAAACAAAAGTTTGACACTAAGGAATTCACTTAAGTGACCCCTTTACGTCTAGGGATGTAAATATTTCTGTTGGCTGTGGGATTATGTTCTATAAATAATAATATATAATTTAATATACTATATAATACAATATATACAGTGATGAGCGCACTAATAACCGGCAAAATATCGCAAGAGATGGAAAACTTATTAAGTTGTGATATAAAAAGAGATGAACCTAGGGGAGGTGATATATTTAGCGATAGTAACTTTTAGATTGACATTAAATGACTATTTCCCACCTTTAGACGTAGTGGACGAGTTTGAGTAATGCCACTGTCACAGTGACAGTTTTGGTTGACATAATCCATATAATTTCAACATAATGTCACATATAATATATAATGACATATAATGTCCCAACAATCAATATAATATCAGTCTATAAGTTACTATCTCTAAATTTAACACCCCCACTAGGTTCATCTCTTTTTATCTTACAACTTAATTTGTTTTCTATTTTTGGCGCTATTTTGCCGGTTATTAGCGCGCTCATCAGTGTATATATATATAAATATATATATATATATATATATATATATATATATATATATATATATATATATAATTGGAGAGGAGAGAAGAAACAGAATACCTAGGCCACGTGATGAGGGGACCAAAATATAAAATGAGACTCATTTGAGAATTTGAGAATTTGAGACTCATAATCTTCTTCTTCCTATGCCGTCCCCATTAACGGAGGTTGGCCACCACATTTTTAAAAGCTTCTCTGTCTTTTGCAACGTGGAATAATTCGTCTACAGTCATGTTTGTCCAGTCTCGAATATTTCGCAGCCATGACTTCCTCTTTCTACCTATTCCCTTTTTGCCATCGACTCTACCCTGCATGATGACCTGCAGAAGACTATATTTATTATTTCTTAGTATGTGTCCAAGGTATGCAGTCTTGCGTACTTTTATCGTTCTCAACAATTTTTTGACTCGACCCATTCTTCTCAGCACTTCCTCATTGGTGACCCTGGCAATCCATGGGATTCTCAACATTCTCCGGTATATCCAAAGTTCAAAGGCTTCAATCTTTTTAACTATTTGCGCTTTTAGCGTCCATGTTTCTACCCCGTACAATAGTTGCGAACAGACGTAACATTCAACAAACCTCAGTCTCAGCGCAATATTCAGATTTTTTGTCACAGAACAATTGTTTGCTCCCAGATATTTATATTTTGTCACTCTCTCTATTTGCTGTCCACCAAGAGTTAGTTGTTCATTATTTATTGGACTCCTTGATGCTATCATAAATTTGGTCTTATCTGTGTTGATGTCAAGTCCCATTTGAATGCATTCACTATTTATTGCATCTAGTAAAGTTTGTAGATCTTCTATATTCTCAGCCATAATTACCGTGTCATCTGCAAATCTCAAGGTGTTTATGATTTCTCCACCAATTCTTATTCCATCTTTTCTTTCCCATAAGGCTTTTTTGAATATAACCTGTGAGTACACGTTGAAACGCGTCGGAGACAAGACGCATCCTTGCCTAACCCCTCTCGCAATCGGTATATTATTTGTTTCTATATCGTTCACCTTTACTACTGCTTTCTGGTTCCAGTATATAGCCTTAATAAAGATAGCCTTAATATAGAATCATAATACAGGGAAAGATTAAAGGAAGAAGATCTGTTGGCCGAAGGCAGAACTCATGGTTAAAGGATCTACGTGATTGATATCAATGCAGATCGATTGATTTGTTTAGAGCAGCAAGTTCTACAATAAAAATAGCATTTATGATTGGCTGAATTGGCTATATTGTATACTTGGGAAGTACGCCTGTAGATGTTATGGAAGCAGAAACATGTGAACCGCCACAGAATCTGCGGAGAAGATTTCTATCTGACAAATTCGTGTAAGTTAAGATGTCAGAAATCCAATGTATTAGTAAAAATATCCAGTTTCTCTTCTTCTTACGGTGCCTATCCGTTCCGGATGTTGGCGATCAACATGGCTATCCTAACTTTGCTTGCTGCTATTCTGAATAGTCCGGTTGACGATGTATTAAACCACTTTTTTAGGTTTTGAAGCCAAGATATTCTTCCTCTCCCTGGTCCTCTTTTTCCGAATACCTTACCCTGAAGAATGGGTTGCAACAAGCCGTATCTCTGTTCATTGCTCATAACATGGCCAAGATATTCTAGTTTGCGCTTTTTGATGGTGTTAATAATCTCGCATACCTTTCCTAGTCTACGTAGGACCTCAACATTAGTCACACGATCCACCCATGAAATTGTCTGTAACACCACATCTCGAATGCCTCGAGTTTTCTTAAAGAAGCTTCGGAAAGTCTCCAGGCCTCTACTCCGTATAATAACGTAGAAAATACATATTATCTAATGAGAGAGATTTTGGTAGCAAGTGATAAATCGTGATTTCTGAAAAGAGACTTATCATTATGAGCCCTGATCTCGCTTTTTCTATGCGTTGTTTTATTTCACTGGAGTGATCCCATTGGCTGTTAATGTTGGTACCAAGGTATGTGTAGCTGTCCACTTTGTCAATTGGATGTTGGTTAACCAAAAGCTGTGTATTTAATATTTCGCGCTTACTGACTACCATGTACTTTGTTTTCTTCGTATTAAGATCAAGTCCGTGTTCTCTACTTATATCTGATATACGCGACATTATTCTTTCCAAACCGTCCAGACTATCTGTAAAAACTACTGCGTCGTCGGCATATCTAATGTTATTTAGACGCATTCCGTTGACTAATACTTGTTATTGTAGTTCTCCTAGCGCTTGCTCGAAGATATATTCAGAGTATATATTAAATAACACCGGCGACAGAATGCATCCTTGCCTCACTCCTCTATCTATAGAGGCTAAATCTGTCAATTGGTCATCCACTTTAATATTGGCTGTTTGGTTGTAATATAAATTATAGATGATTCCCAATTCCCTATCATCTAACCCCACTTCTTTCAATATGTTTATAAGTTTATTATGCTTTACTCTATCAAATGCCTTTTTGTAGTCGATAAAACATATATGTATATGTATATATATATATATATATATATATATATATATATATATATATATATATATATATATAAACTAAAGTTTTATTTTGAGGATGCAGTCATTTAAGTAGGGCAGGATAAGTAAAACTCTTTGTTCTTAAATCAAGCTTTCGCAAAATTTATTTGCTTCATCAGGATATGCTAAAATATGTTATGGTAAATACAATGAAATTAGAATTAAGAAAAACATTGTATAAAACTATATAAAACTTACAACATGAGGTTAAACCATTAAATTATTAAATTCACAAAACATTATTAATTTTTCCTAAATTATATTTTTATGCAAGTACAATATTTTAATTTTAAATATATTATGACATTGATTAATAATGATGTTTGATATATGTCAGAAAGACACTCGTGTCTGTTTTTATTATTGATAATTAGCTCTAGATTGTTATTATGCTTACGTAAAAAGTGGCGCCAAATATGAATATTTAAATTTTTGAAAATATAGTATTTATAGTCAGAAAATCATATATTAGAAAATTAAAGTATTAATTTTCGTAAGATAGAATGTAATTATAGATATTGCTGAGTTTGTTAATATCAGTTTTTTTATTAACGCATTGATATTTATTTATGCATACCATTTCTAAAAATTCTCTTTTATTTAATTGGTTTTCACGTCTTAATATAATATATATATATATATATATATATATTATATATATATATATATATATACTGACTATAAATACTATATTTTCAAAAATTTAAATATTCATATTTGGCGCCACTTTTTACGTAAGCATAATAAAAATCTAGAGCTAATTATCAATAATAAAAACAGACACGAGTGTCTTTCTGACATATATCAAACATCATTATTAATCAATGTCATAATATATTTAAAATTAAAATATTGTACTTGCATAAAAATATAATTTAGGAAAAATTAATAATGTTTTGTGAATTTAATAATTTAATGGTTTAACCTCATGTTGTAAGTTTTTATATAGTTTTATACAATGTTTTTCTTAATTCTAATTTCATTGTATTTACCATAACATATTTTAGCATATCCTGATGAAGCAAATAAATTTTGCGAAAGCTTGATTTAAGAACAAAGAGTTTTACTTATCCTGCCCTACTTAAATGACTGCATCCTCAAAATAAAACTTTAGTTTACATAACGTGTCAGTCAATAATACCTAACTACTTTATATATATATATATATATATATATAAGAGTAAGAAAAAAGAATATATATATATATATATATATATATATATATATATATATATATATATATATCACAGTTAACATCGCTGCATCTTTGCATAAGCACTTGGATAGCGAATAGAGCTTCTCGGGTACCTAAGGAATCGCGGAATCCAAACTGCGTCCATGATACTTGTTTTTCACATTTTTTTATATATTCTGACATGTATCACTTTCAAGAACATTTTAAGTAAGTGGCTCATCAGGCTAATTGTTCTGTAGTCTTCGCATGTCTGGGCATTTACTTTTTTTGGTATGGTCACGAAGGTCGACTTTAACCAGCTTTGGGGTATTTTTCCAGTTACGTATATGTTGTTGAATACAGTTATTATCCATTTTATGCCCTGTTCATCCATGTCATAGTAATTTTGCACAAAACTTGTCAGGTCCTACCGCTTTACCATCTTTAGTTCTTTTAATAGCTGACGTGATTTCTTGAATGGTAATCGGGGGTCCTGTTTGGCATTCAGTGTCTTCAATGGTATTCTGCCTTTCATCTGCAAAAGTTACTTCTACATAATTCTTGCAAGTGTCTAGTTTTTCTTCCACAGTTAACAGTGGTTTGCCTTGGCTATCTGCCAAACACCCAACTCTTCTAGGTTTGTATAAGCCTGCGGATTCTTTATATTCAGTTTAACTGGTTTGGATTGAAAATCTAAATATTGGGATAAGAAAAAACTACCATTATTAGTTGAAAGTTTTATTACCAACGTACACAAATATATGAAGAACTTTTTGAATCCAATGGAGTCCCTTTATGGAATTATTATTATGAAAACCATATTAATATATAAAGAGAATATTATCTAGATTGTACAGTAAAATGGAAGGAGTACGAAAAAGTTTATACTGATGGTTCTAAATCGAAACATGGAATTGGCTGTGCAGTTTATTATCCTTCCAAAAATATTCAGCTAATATATAAACTGTCAGATATTATGTCAATTTCCAATGCAGAGCATATTGCCATAAAATTAGCAATTAATGTGTGTTTAGGACAAGATGATAAATTTGTCATATTTACAGACTTTAAAAGTTTCAGTCTTTAAAAGTACAGACTTTAAAATGGAGGGTCTGTAATGGTTTGGGAAGGAATATCTCTTACAGCGCGAAAGGACCTTGTTGCTTTACGAAGAGGTTCCTTAACGAGTAAAAGGTGTATTACAGACATTTTGTTTAACCTTATAGTTCCATTGGATCTTTACTCTAGGGAATAATTTTCTTGGACCTCTTCTTCTCCTTCTTTTTTCACGGACCACATATTGCATATGTGGTCCGTGATTATTTGGACTAGGCTGGAATACAAGCTATGAACTGGCCACCCATACAGCCCTGATCTAAACCTCATAGGGAGATGTAGAGGTAGAAGTACTCGTTATTAAGTGCTTTTGGGAGAGGAATTGTTAAAGATTATTTAGATAATATTTTCTTAGGCTTTAGTTGTATTAAATATCAATAAAGTGTATGTAAGTAGTGTTTTTGTTTTAAATAAATAATATTAAGAGCTTGTTACCTTTAAAGCTCTGTATAATCTTTGATACTAAAGATTTCAAGATAATGTATTAAAATATTGATAAAGGATAGAACTATTTTAAAATAATATTAGAACTTACCGTTTCTTCTTATTAAATTTCAGAGGGTGTTTCAAAATACAATGAAAAAACACAAATTTAGTTCTACACCCCATAAAAGAGCAAAACGTTAATATTTTTCGGAAAACATTAATACAATAATTTATTAGAAATAAACCTATAATCTGAAGAAAAAAATCATCAAAATCAAATCATCCATTAAGAAGAAAAATGGCTTTAAACTTATGGTACATTTGAGGGTTTTTTTGTTCATTTTGGGCAGTAGTGTATATCTTCTTAGGTTGGCATACTTCTCTGTAAAATGTTTTTCTTTTGTTGTCTGTAATATCATTCTATCTCTTTAATTTCTTGTTCAACAAAAAATCCTCGTTCTATCTTCTCATTTTTTGTTGCTTTTAGCGCTTAAAAATATGCTTTTTATAATGTTTGTGAATAAAAATTTGGATAATCAGTGTTAGAAATTGTTTCTATAATCGCAGTTAAACCACAAAATTTGGCTTCCCAAAACAAATTTTTGATCGAATGGGTTATTTTTCTTACCTATCAAACCACTATCTAATGTTAACTATCATTGTTTTTCATATTAAAATATATATAAACGCTATTCATTTCATAGTTTTTCAGTCTTTGAACTCAGTCTTTCAGTTAAACATTTGACGTAAGAAATACAGGTAAATGTTTTCTTTTATACAATTGCCAAATGAATATTTTTATGTACATACATGGTTTTTATTTAAGTTCTATATACCGCTTGTTTTTTTATTAAAGTTATACATTTTTAAAACTAAAAATAATCTAGTAACACAGTGGTACAAATCTTTCTGAATTACAAGATAATATTTATATTACGGCTATATTTTTTTAAAGGCTTGTAGTTCTGGTTAAGAAATATTTTATTTACCGCTATACTTGTTTAGTTCATATTTTGTGTGTGTGTTAATATTAATGTCTTCTAAATGTTCATTTATTTCGTCGTAAACTTTCTCTAATAATCTAAATCTTCTGATTTTATATTTTCTTACGTGCATATCGTTTATGGAAATAAGAGCTGTTCCTACCTATATGTCCTTCTTCTTTATCTTTTTTCTAGACATAACTACGTCTGTTTTTTAATGTGCTTCCAGTAAATTGTCATTCCATTGTTTTCGTGGCCTTCTCAATAATCATCTTCCTATTGGAGAACCGTCTCTCGCTGTGTTTACTATTCTATTTGTTGTCATGCGGCTTATACGATCGTTCCATTCTACTCTTCTGTTTCTGGTCCAATCCTTGATATTCTCCACCTTGCAATTCCGTCGTATTTAATATGTACTTCTAGCTCTGCCATAGTAGTTTACCATCGTTATTTTTAAGGGTTTTTATCTCTGCTGTTTTAAGCATTATGTTTGCCTTTTTGTGTCAGGTCGTGTTTCCACCACACCTGTCATTACTGGTCTGATGACTGTTTTAAAAATTCTGCCTTATGTCTCTGCTTATTTTTTCATTTTATTACATTTAGGTCACCTGCCCCTCTGTTTGCTCTATTTATTTAATATTGCACTTCTTTTTCAAGCTTTTCATAGCTAGATAGTGAGATGACTAGATATTAAAACTCCAACACTTGTTGTATTATCTGACCTACAGCTTTTTTATTTTTGTTGCTTTTACCGCTTAAAAATATTCTGTTTCGATTTTTCCGTATCTAGACAATGTGATGCCTGGATATTTTAACTCAATAACTTGTTTTATTATTTGACTTTTTAGCTCCGATTTAAATCTCAGTAAATTTGCTGTTATAACCATGCATTATGTCTTTTTTTGGCATGTTAACATGTTTAAATTCCTGGCGGTTATATTAAACATTTTCACTTTAAGTGATTAGTATTGATTCCTCGTCATAGCAAATTATTTTGTTTTTCTCACATTTGTAGCCCTTTTTAGTTCTTACGTTTTATTAATATTTTATCCATGATCAGGTTAAACACTAAAGGACTCAAAGAATCCTTGTCTTCTCTTACTGCCAGTTTCAATAGTGTCAGTTAGTTCTCCTTCTACTAACTTTTATTGTGTTTTTCTAGTATATATTTGTTATTGTTTTGATTATGCCTAGGGGTATCTGTCGTGCGTACACCATTATTTTATCGAACTGGTTATTCCCAGTAAGTCACTTTTAAACCAATAAATATAAATATTTTTTTAATAATTTAAAACAATTTTTACGTAATTAAAGTTAAACTTGTTTATACTTCTACCCTTAAAACTACATTAATTAACTTACATGCACACATACATGATATTTGGTAATATTTATTGGATTTTGTAAAAATCCTAAAACATATCGATTTTTATTCTAAAGAAGTCATCCTTTAACCATAAATATATCTGTCAAGTGTCAACCCTTCCCTTCTAGCACCGCAAACCTTAAATTTTAAATAGAGAATACACCATGTGTGGCACATTGTGAGTCAGGTATTTTGCTCGAGAATTTAGGCATTCATATTTTTTTCGATATTTACTCTATTTTTGTGAAAAAATATCTGTTAAAAGTATTACACCTTTTAAAAACAAAACTTAACGCCTTATGTTTTGCTAGTGTCAATTTCTAGTCATGTCAAAAACTCCATTAATAGAAAATTTTAACATTAATAGGAAATTGTATTAAATATAACAAATAAAAGAAATTAAAATTTAAATTAATTAATTCATAATTCCAAACAGTTTACTCATCAGCTACTCATATAACTCATTTGCTTAAATGTTCAAAATGATATTGACCAACGTCCATACAATTTTAAAGCCGCTGTTCGAAATTATAAAGAAGATTTTGAAGTATTTTAGGGGTGACTAGCTTAAATTCATGCACTATTCATTTTCTTTCATTTAAGTTCTTTCAATGAAACTGAAATTGTTAGTATACATTTCGTTTTTATATTCCATAAGAAGAAGTCCAGGGAGTTAAATCTGTGACTTGCACATTTCGACAACCTGGAGGACAGAAAACAATTTCTTGTTTAATTGTTTAGTTCTTAGCCACCAAAGCAGGTGCTCGAACCACTGAAAGTTGGAAGATTTTGGAGACATTAGTTAGACTTTTATCTTCTAGAAGATAACATTATGAAAATGTTATCTTCTAGGAAGAAGATAACATTTTCAGAAAGAGCAAGAAGTTCTCGAGAACGCCAACAAAAACTCCAGAGAAAAAAATGAGGCAACAAAAATTGATCAATTACTAATAATGATGAGCCACCTTACCGATGATATTAAGGAAATAAAAAGAAATCAAAAAGAATGCAAGGAAACGATAGAAAAGCTCATAATGGAAAACAGAGAGCTGAGAAAAGAAAATTTGGAACTAAAACAAGAAAATATAGAGATCAAGGAGGAACTCAGAGAAATAACAAAAAACATGGAAGTTATGGAAAAACACCGACGAATAAATAACATAGTTATGAACGGTCTAAGGATAGACACATATGAGCAAGCAGAGTTAAAAGGAACAATCAATAATTTCATCAAACAACATATAGGGGTAGAGGTTAAAATAAGGAATGCTCACAAGTTAGGCGAAAAAACATGCCTAATTGAATTAGAAAACCAAGAAGAAAAAAGAAAAATAATGGAAAAAAAGCATAAGTTAAAAGAATTTAAAGAGTACAAAATATATATCAACGAAGATGCAACCATAAAAGAACGAGAAATACAGAAAACAATTAGAAACATTGCTCAAGAAGAAAGAAATAAAGGAAATGAAGTAAAAATTGGAGTAAAAAAAATATGGGTGAATAACAGCGAATGGAGGTGGAATGACAAAGAAGGCGCAATGTGTAAAAAAACATCAAAAAACTAGCAACTAAATGTACTACTGGAATAACGTTGACGAAACAAGCACAGAACAAGGTTAAGGAAAATACAAAAAAAGAAAAAAAGAGTACAGAAATGAAAACTGAACCAAAGCACAAGAAAACATTGCGAAAAGAGCACCTACTTTTAGGAACATGGAATGTAAGAGGCACATATGGAGAAGGCAAACTTAAACATTTAGCGAGAGAAATCGAAAAGTTCCATTTTGACATAGTAGCTTTACAGGAGACGAAACAGCTGGGAAATGATATATTTGAAATAGAGGATACAATGTTTTTCAACAGCGGTGGAAAGAATCGAACATTAGGCACAGGTTTTATGATAAGAAAAGAGCTAAAAGAAGCAATAGTAGAGTTTAAACCAGTATCAGACCGCATATGTAGTATCAGGTTCAAGGGAAAATACCAAAAAATCACCCTTATAAATATTCACGCACCTTCAGAAGAAAAAGATAATGACGTTAAAGAATGTTTCTACAATGAATTAAACAGAACAATCGAAAATATACCCAGATATGATATGAAAATTATTCTAGGCGATGCAAATGCCAAAATAGGGAAGGAAGAAGTATTTAGACCGACAATAGGAAAATATAGTAAACACAATGAAACTAATGAGAACGGACAATTCCTGATAGATTTCGCAAGAGAAAAAAATATGATCATAATGAGCACATATTTCGAAAGAAAAGAAATACACAAGGAAACATGGATATCGCCAGATAGAAAGACTAAAAACCAAATAGACCACGTGCTCATCGAAAAAGAGGAACAGCAATGTATAAAGAAGATAAGAACATACAGAGGACCAGACGCTGACTCAGATCACTACATGGTGGGTATCAAAATTAAGCAACTGATACCAGAAAACAAAAACAAAATAAATAAAAAGAAATGTATACATAACCCAATTCGATTAGCAACAAAAAAAGAGCAAGAAATATACGAGGAAACAATGGAAAGAGAACTAAAAAAGATACAAATAGAAGAGCAAACTGAGAACAAATGGGAAAACATAAAGCAAATAATGAACAAAGCAGCAAAAGAATGTGATAAACAAGAGAATAAAAAGATGAAAGACTGGTTCGACATAGAGTGCCAAAAAGAAATAGAACTAAGAAAATCATTAAGGATGGAAATGATCACGAAAGAAACAATAGAGACAAAGAATAGATATAGGGAGCAAAGACAAAAAGTAAAGAGGGTGCTGAGAGAAAAGAAGAGAAAACACATAGAAACTAAGCTAAAAGAAATAGAAGAGAATTACAGAAATAAAAAAATAAAAAACCTGTATCAAGGTGCTAGAAATGAAAAAAAAAGGTTTCCAACAAAAACCCATATTCGTTAAAAACAAAGCAGGAAAATAATATAAGCGGGGAAGCAGAAATAGTCGAAAGATGGAAAGAGTATTTTGATGAATTACTAAATGGCAATAATAAGTCAAACCAAAGAGAATATATGCAAGCAGAAGCAAGAATTGAACACATAGACGACATAGAAGATAATTCACCCAGCAAAAAACAAATCGAGGAAATCATAAAAAATCTGAAAAACAACAAATCCCTGGAAGTGATAACATAACAGCAGAGATGATGAAATATGGTGGAAAACTGCTAAATAATTGGATATGCAAGATCATAAAAGAGATATGGATAAAAGAACGAATACCAGAAGATTGGAAGGAAGCCATTATTTGTCCATTACACAAAAAAGGAGACAAAACAGAATGCAGTAATTACAGAGGAGTAGCGTTACTAAATACCATATATAAAATCCTATCAAAATCGATAAAAGATAAGCTGGAAAAAGAAGCTGAAAATATAATAGGCGAATACCAGTGTGGATTTAGACGAGGGAGAAGCACAACGGACCAAGTATTCATAATAAGAGAGTTACAAGCAGAAAGCTATGAACACAACTTACCAACGATAGCGCTATTCATCGACTTCCAGCAAGCATACGACAGAATAAAAAGGAAGAAATTAAAAGAGACCCTTGAGGAACTGGGAGTTAGCAGAAAGTTGCGTAACATGATACATCTTACTTTAGAGAATACAGAAAACAGAGTCAAAGTTAACAATCATGCATCGGACAAATTTATAGTAAAAGAAGGATTAAGGCAGGGCGATCCTTTGTCATCATTACTCTTCAATTTATGCCTAGAAAAAATAATGCGAGAAGCGAGAATTAATAGAGAAGGACTCCTATATCATAAAAGACATCAAGTTTTGGCATTTGCGGATGATATAGTGTTGCTGGCAAGAGGAAAAAAAGAGCTACAGGAGATAGTACAGAGAATAGTAAAAGCAGCAAAGAAAATGGGACTTTACATAAATGAAACTAAAACAAAATGTATGCAGTGGACAGATGATCAGTTTAGGGATGGACAAAAGTTTAAAGTAGAAGTAGAAGAAAGATTATCATACGAATTCGAAATAGTGGAAAGATTTACATACCTAGGTACAATAATATCACGTAAACCTAACATTAAAGAAGAAATACAAGCTAGAATAATGGCAGCCAATAGAAGTGTACATGCTCTTAGTGGAATGTTGAAAAGCAAGTTTTTATCAAGAAAGGCAAAAATACAGTTATACAAAACAACTATACAACCAATAGCAACATACTGCAGTGAGACGTGGACAATGACAAAAAATGAACAAAATCTACTGGAGATATGGGAAAGGAAAATCTTGAGGAAGATATATGGAGGAATAATAAGGGACGGTTTATGGATAAGAAGATCAAATGATGAATTAAAGAAATTATATAATCAACCTAACATAATAGGAGTCATAAAGGCACAGAGACTAAGATGGCGAGGTCACCTAGAAAGGATGCCAAACACGAGGACTCCAAAAAGGGTACTAAACTACAATATAACTTCAAAAAAGAGAAAAGGAAGGCCAAAAAATAGATGGAATCAGGAGGTAAAAAAAGATATGGAAGAAATTGGACTAGACGGCCAGAAAAGAAAAATGAATAACAAGAAGGAATGGAGAAAAGTCACATATCGAGCCAGAGAAGATCTCAGTACATAAAGGAAAGCGAAAATGAAGAAAGAACAAAATTCTTTAAGCCATGGGCCTCTAAGGCCTTTAGTGCTATTGTATATATAATATAGTTAGACTTTTGGGTTTTGAATCCGAGTCAACTCGAACAGATGATTCCGATTCAGGCATGAAAAGTTTGACTAATTTGTGCTACAATGCCATAATATATTTATGGTTTTTAGTTCATTAGAACAATATTAATAGTTTTAACATTATTTTAGTCACTATTGTTTAACATGTCTACCAGTGCTAAGAAAAATGTTGTCAAGCTCTTTGACAGGCCAAAAGAGCTGGTTATTATGCCCAAAGGAGATGACAAAACTGTATTTGACGTTCCTAGGGAATATATCGTAAGTATGTCTCAATTTACATTGTATTAAAATTATATTTTATTTATTATTATATTTATAATTATAGTTGATTCGCTGAACATGGAAATCGATCTCCTTTGACTTGTTTTACCAATTATTCTTTATTTCCTCATAACTTAAGTATTATATGTTTCTTATTGAAGTGCTGCTTCGCAAAGTTCTCTATTTGCTTTATTAAGGTCATTTCTTCATCATCAGGTTATTAAAATCGAAAATGCTAGGTCATAATGCCTGAGCCACCAAAATATTAGGGTAAAAACCCTTTAAATTACATTTAGTTATGAAATGTTGTACATTGTGTTATAAAATAACTGTGATGTTCTATATTAAATTAAATTTATCCACGTTGTTCTCCGAGTGCAGAGGTTGTCTCTCACCCGGCTCTGGAACCCATTTGAGCCATGTGTTACCTTTGGTCAAATTTAATTTAATATAGAACATCACAGTTATTTTATAACACAATGTACAACATTTCATAACTAAATGTAATTTAAAGGGTTTTTACCCTAATATTTTGGTGGCTCAGGCATTATGACCTAGCATTTTCGATTTTAATAACCTGATGATGGACTGTGTAGTCCGAAAAACGTTTGTTCTATTGATGTGGCCCTTTTAAGGGTTTTTTATATAAATATACCCATTTACAAAGATTAACCTCTTTTTGTTATACGTGGTATACAGCCAGCTACAGGAATTTTTTCCTTGTGGATTTTGATAATTTTTTCTGTCTTTATTTAGTATGATTCTTAGGTATTAGTACTATTTAAAGCATACTATCACATAGCTTTCTGTTTTGATTTGTTTTCATGTGCCTCATCGAGTATTTTTTCTTGTTATATTTTTATTTCTACGCCGTATGTATATATATTATATATATATATATATATATATATATATATATATATATAAACAAATTTTATCTTTGCAGATAAATAGTAAACTCTTAAATATTGGGTAAATCTGCAAGAAAGACTCTAATGAGTATCAATTGTTTCGCCGAAACTTTTCTCCAAAGAGAATTGGCTTCTTTAGGGGTGAAAGAGAATAAATTATAATTAGCTACCATATATTACCTATTAAAAAATACTATTGATCTTACCGTAACTTAGAATTGTAGAGTTAGAATGTTAAAAAACTTAGCTAGTAACAACATAGTGGTGTTTTTTGTTGCTATGTGCAAAAAAAGTTTTTTTTGCCGTTGAAAATGTATGGTAGCTATAAACTTAAAACGCAAACGGGTAAACCTTTAAACAGGTCCTGATCTAAATCCACTTTGTCCTTCAATATCCGTGACTTCTCTTTCTATTCGCACTCTTAGGGAGAGCGCCCACCAAAGTGGCGTGGCACGTGGCACGCAGCAAGTAGCACGCGTCTAGCATGTTACATAAAATATAACCAATGCAAACAAATTATTAGATCGAATGACGTCACTGTCATTTTGGTGTGCGCTGAATCATTCGTTTTCATTGGTTACATTTTAAGTAACGTGCTAGATGCGTGCTACTTGCTACGTGCCACGTGCCACGCCACTTTGGTGGGCGCTCTCACTTAGACTTATTTCGTGTTCCAATTGACGCACTAATATCGCTCAATAGTTACTACAGTCGATCTTGTTTCCTTTTTATAAATGAAATTTGTTTATATATTTTCATTTCCTGAGAATCGATTTCCTTTAACACAATTTCCTTTTTACTTAACATTTTACAAAAAGTTAATATGCCGTGGTCCTATTTTTATTTATTGTATTCCAAAAGGTAAATCACCGAAACTTAAAGCTTTATTTTTTTTTATCTTTTTATTGTTAATCGCTTTTTGTATTTTTTTTTTGTTTTTTTGAGTGATACCCCATCTCGCTCTTCTACTTCATTTACTCTGTTTCCCATCTACTTCCACTTGCGTGTCAAAATATTAATCTTTCTTCTAAGACTCTTAGTAATCTGTCAAATTCTCATCTAGATCTAGATCTAAATATAATTAATTTATTTCAGTAAATCTGTTATTACATATTTTAATTCATGATTTGGACTTTATTGTTCACTGTATATTTTTACCCGTTGTAGTGATTTTGGTGTTCATCTTTTGTAGAAAAGCCCTTAATATATAGCTTTTTCTTTAATATTTACATAAGTATTAATCTTATTTTTCATCTATTTAGCCTGATCAATACAAAAACGTTGGAAATCAAATTGTATCTCGATTTGGCGAAGAAGCTGATGGGGGTAAAATTCCTGTCAATACTATTTCTATACCTCCCTTAGGTGAGATTTTGGAATTAAGAAGAGATGAGAATTTCTCTCTTTTTTTGCCAAAACACAGGAAAATTGCTGGACAACTTATTAACATTTACATTGGTAAGTCATTGTTATTCTAAATGCTTTAATTAGTTTCTTGATTTTTTTTTGCATGCCCTCGTGCATATTTTCTTTACCTCCTTCTTCTTCTTCTATTAGGATTAATAAAATGAAATATTTTTGGAATGTGAACAAAAAATAGTTTGAAATTAAATATTACTTACGAAGTCGTATTTTTATTTTTTGTTTAATAGAAAAATACAACTCTTCTTCTTGTTTTTCTTTATAAGTAATTCTGCTTATTGATTGGCGGATTAATACCTCTATGAAAGGTTGTCACTCCATCTTTTGCGCGATCGTCCGATAGTTCTTCTACCGATTGGAGACTTATCTGTTGCTATTTTAACGACACGGATCTCCCCATTCGGCTTAAGTGGTTATTTCATTCTTTTTCTCTATTTAGTGTCCATTTGTCTATACTCTTTACATTATATTTTCTTCCGTCTTCACTTCTCTTTCGATCTCACAGCGTATTTCCTGTAATTCTCCTCACTACTCTCATCTCTGCCGTTTTATACTTGCTTTTTAAATTTTTGACTTCACCTCAGTCTGTTTCACCATATAGTCGAAAGCCTGCCAGTCTATTTGCTTTTTGTACTTGATCTCTTACTTCTTTGTCCACGTCTCCATAGTTGGATAACATAATTCCGAGGTATTTCATTTCCAATAATATTAATAGAAAGTATTCCGTCCTCGAACGTTCACTACTTCTTGAAACCTTCGTGGAATAATCTGAATTAAATCTTGAATATATATTTGAGGGTTTGAATTCAATTCTTCTTGTACTGCAATTCTCAGCTCTTTTACAATTACATCGTTTCAAGATGTTCCACAAATGTTCGATCGGATTTAAATATGGGCTGTATGGTGGCCAAATAAAACCTTTCAAATTGAACTCTTCACTATTCTAGCAACATGGGGACATGCATTATCGGTTATTGAGACAAATATACTATATCCAATATGGTCTTCTTCTTCTTTACGTTCCGTCTCCTCCAAGGAGGTTGATAACCATTACAGCTATTGGTGATTGCAGCTCTGAACAAGTCGATGGAACTGCAATTATACCACTTTCTCATATTGTTAAGCTAGGAGATGCGTCTTCTTCCAAAACTTCATGTTTCCTGTATTTTTCCCTGAATTAATGTTTGTAGCAACCCATATTTATCCCCTCCCATAACGTGGCCGAGATATTGTAACTTTCTTATCTGAATCGTATTCATGATTTCCATTTCATTTGTCTTTCTAAGGACTTCAACATTTGTTTTATATATATATATATATATATATATATATATATATATATATATATATATTATATATATTATATATATATATTATATATATATATATATATATATATATATATATATTCTATATATATATATATATATATATATATATATATATATATTCGTAATGCACTGAATACTAAAATAATGTATCTATAAATTAACTGAATATTTAAAGAAAACGCCGGTAAACTACCTGTGACAGCATTGACCATAACATTGTCTAGCATAGCCTAACATTTCGTCGTTTTATTTTAGGAATGCGCAACGTTGATGATCTTCTCTCAGTAGCTGTATATACCAGGGATCGTGTTAATCCATACCTCTTTAACTATGCTCTTTCGGTTGCATTGTTGCATAGATCTGACACACATGACGTAGATTTGCCGTCCTTCATTAGATCGTTTCCCGACAAATATGTAGATAGTAAAGTATTCGCCAAGGCTAGGGAAGAAGCTAACATTGTGCCTACAAATTCAAGGGTAAAAAAAATTTATCATAAATACTTTTTAAAATGATAATACATTTAATAATTTTAGACACCGATTGAAATACCTAGAGATTTTACTGCTTCTAACCTGGAACCAGAACACCGTTTAGCCTACTTCAGAGAAGATTTGGGAATTAACCTCCACCATTGGCATTGGCATTTGGTTTATCCATTTGAAGCTGCTTTCGATGTTGTCAATAAGAATCGTCGTGGAGAACTTTTCTATTACATGCATCAACAAATTGTTGCTAGGTGAGTATAATAATTTCTTTATGTTAATAATATTCTAGTCTCAAAATTTATGTAAATATATAGCAATGATGACAATGTCACAATTTATTAAGATAATAAGAAAAATAAAAATTGCCAAACTAGTCGACTAACTCCAGACGCTCCAAAGCTTAAGCTTAAATTTTAACAAAAAATTAATAGTTTTATTGTATGATTTATTTATTGTCAGATGTACTGTATACATCGGACCATGTGAAAAAAAGAACTTCCAAGAATTGATAAAATAGTTTATATAAATACCATTTTTATTTCAGATATAACTATGAACGTCTGTGTCATGGGTTAAAACGTGTCGAAAGATTTATTGACTGGAGAAATGCAATTCCTGAAGCCTATTTCCCAAAACTAGACAGCCAAGTGTCCAGCAGATCTTGGCCCTCTCGTGTAGCTAACCAGAAACTCTCCAACCTTAGAAGGGAAACTGATCAGATAACTCAAGATATTGATGATCTTGAAAGGTGGAGGGACAGAATCTTTGATGCTATACACTCAGGAAATGCTAGGAGGGTACATATATGCTCATTAACGTTTAATTTGTTTGTTTCACTGTTTTGTTTTAGCCCGACGGAACCAATGTTGAACTAACTGAAAACGAAGGTATTGATATTTTGGGAAATATGATTGAATCCAGTATTCTTTCTCCCAACAGAGAATTCTACGGTGACATGCACAATATGGGACACGTTTTTATTTCTTATATTCATGATCCAGATCACAGACATCTTGTAAGTTTTAATACAATTATGAATTTTGGATAGCTTTGATTATAGCTAGTTATAATTTGTTTATAAAATTATAGTTTTATAAAGTTTGACCAATATCGTAATTCCTGTTTTAACTTAACTGTAACTTATAATATAATTAATTAAGTAATACATATTTTATAATCTTTCTTAAAATATATAGATTATATGTTCTATTATACCTTAATTTTAATCTGTTATATAAAGGAATCATTTGGTGTCATGGGTGACTCAGCTACGGCTATGCGTGATCCTGTATTCTATAGATGGCATGCTTACGTCGATGATATCTTCCAGCAATTTAAGTCTACATTACCAAGATATACTGAAAACCAGGTAATACAAACATCTTATTATTAACATATTAAACGTATTAATATAACTAATTTATTATTTACTGTTTAAATAATGTAATCTTTTTAACTTTTAGCTAAATAATCCTGGAGTCACTGTTGAAAGTATTAGTATAGAATCAGGGGGTGCAACTAACATCTTAAATACATTCTGGCAACAATCTGATGTAGATCTTTCCCGAGGTATGGATTTCCAACCACGTGGTAGTGTTTTCATCAGATTTACTCACCTTAACCATCAGGAATACAATTACCGTATCGTTGTAAATAACTCCGGAGCTGCCAAACAAGGAACTTGCAGAATATTTATGGCTCCCAAATTCGATGAAAGGGGAAATCCATGGTTGTTTAGGGATCAAAAGAATATGTTTATTGAACTGGACCGATTCAAAGTTAATTGTAAGTTTATATTCAGTAATTCTTTCAGCTATTTTTACTGTCTTTAATTTTATTTCTGGTATTTGGGTAATTCTCTACAATTTTATTAACGTTTAATTGGTTAATATTTTAATTTTAGTAAAGCAAGGTCAGAACACAATTACTCGCGCTTCAACTCAATCATCTGTTACTATTCCGTTTAACAGAACCTTTAGAGACTTGGACACAAGCAGACCTGATGGCGGCAACAACTTGGATCAATTCAACTTCTGCGGTTGCGGATGGCCACAACACATGTTAATTCCAATGGGTAATACCGACAATCCAGGATTTAGATCTGAGCTCTTTGTAATGATTTCAAATATCGATGATGACAGGGTATGTAAAGTATTAAATCTGAAATGAATTTATGCTATTTTATATATTTCGTTTATTTACAGATTGACCAAGACACTACTGGAATTTGCAACCAGGCCGACTCATTCTGTGGTGTGAAGGATCGTTTGTACCCCGACCGTCGTTCAATGGGTTATCCATTTGACAGACAACCTAGACAAGGAATTGACACTCTGCAACAGTTCCTTACGCCGAATATGAGAGTTCAAGATGTCGTCATTAAATTTTCCAACAGGACATTCAGACCACGGCAGAATAATTAATTATTTACTCATTTTAAATAATATTTACTATATTGACAGCGCTAAATTACTAAATAAACAAATTAAAACTAAAACTTTATATTTCTATTTTATTTAAACAAAAGTCCAAAACCAATGCCATAGTAGGTACTAAAGTTAAAATTGAATAATACGGGCATGCCGCATGGGCAAACATCAAAATGTGTTTACATTAAATTGATGATTGAATTGATGTATTTATCCAATACACATATAAGGTTAGTTACACACAAACATAGTGTATAAACTAAAAATACAGCTTTAGATAAACATTTTCTGGAAAATAGTCATTCTTATGATTTTGAAAATGTACATATCTAAAAACAACGAAAAAAAACTAAACAAAAGATGTATATTAATGATGATTTACATAAAAAAGATCAAAATTGTATCATAATAGTACCGATCTAAAAATCTCTCTAACACATTTAGCGCCATGTGCCCACCGGTGGGCATTTTCATTATTTCCATTAAGACCGAGTGCCCACCGGTGAGCATTTGATGTCGGTTGCTTCAAGTCACCGTGGTCACCCGTGGACACGATTTATATTAGTTTGACGTATGTTGACGTATTCAGTGGTCCCAGGAAACAACAGAATTTTACATGGACCGAGCAGAATTAATGTATCAGTTGTGATTTTGAGCCGTGCAAAAAACTGATACAATTTTGTATTTTTAGATAGTATATTACAAAAATAAATGGAATTTTATCCTAATATTAATACAAATAAACGAACAAAGTGAGCAAAACATTAAAAAAACAGCAATGTTAACGTAATACAACAAAAATAATAAAAATTAAACTTTTGGAAATGAGATAGTTGCCAGATGTTTTTGAAAACATTCGAGGCACATTGGCAGGTTACATGTATCGCAATATGTATTTATTTTTTTTTCTCATTTTTACGAGCATAAGCTGGATGATTTTGTCGCTGAGACATAGTCTTGTAGCATGCACTGCACCTTTTTCTGGTAACCCTCTTTTGTCCCTCGTATTCTTTCAGGAAATGTTTTATCTTGGAAGTGGAAGGCCTTGATAGAATTGGATTTAAATCTTGATAAACCAAAGCCTCGATGATATTTTCTTTGAATTCTATTATGCCCATTTTGTTATTATTAATTTTGTTATATTATAGATGCAGAGCATTTACCATAGCTGTTGCAGTAACAAAATGAAAAGCGAGTCGCTTATACCACTTGACGGTTCTTCTCACGTATGGCGCATAAGATGCCATCTGGTCAGACTGGTCGACAAAAGCTTTTCCTTTGTTGTAATCTACAACTATCGCTGGTTTATTAACTTCTTGTCCTCTTCTGCGAGTTACTATCACCATAGAGTCGTCATGTTTGGTACTGAGCATAAGAATATCTCTTTTATCTTTCCATTTGCAGACAACTGTTTTATTTTCGTTTTGTTGGGCCACGACTTCACCCTTTCTCAGTTTAGTTTTTACCACATCTGGGGGATTATATTTTCTGTTTGTCTTTAGGGTTCCTACTAAATGTGTTTGCCGTTGAATGAGACTATTAGACAGCGAGACACTAGTGTACCAGTTATCGGTATATAAAGTTCTACCTGTATCATAAAGTCCCTCCATCAGTGTCGTGACAATTTTTTCGGCAACTAATACATCGTCTGCTCTTTCTTTGCCTGTGTAGACTTTAAACGACCATGTACAGCCTCCAGAAACACAGAGTTTGAAAACCTTTATCCCATACTTATGCCTTTTATTAGGAATGTACTGTCGGAAATAAATACGGCCTCGAAATGGTACGTTGCTTTCGTCAATACAAACTTCTTCTTCGGAATTATACGATTCTTTGAATTTCTATTCTAGTACGTTCAAAAAATTTGAGATTTTGTGAAGCCTGTCTTCTGGATTAATTGGCTGCTCATTATTTGATCGATGAAACATCGAAAGTAACATCTCAAATCTATTGCGGCTCATTATTTTTGGAATTCCATTTTCATAAATTCTTTTGTGCTCCAGTAATCCCTCAATTTTGGCAAATGCATAAGTCCCATCCATACAACGATACCCAAAAACTTGCGCATCTCTATAGGATCAGTGTCAACCCATTTATTAAGTCTTGGAGTTTGGCTTCCTGCTGGGGCAGCATCATTCGCAGTATTTCGTTGCGCAGCAAATCTATTGGTTTCTTCCACTAACAATGAGATAATCTCATCGTCTATGAAGTGTTCAAAATAAGTTATAGGAGATGCACCACGAAGTTTCTGGATTATATTTTCGTGTACACCGGTGTGGGCAGCAAGAAAATTAAATTTCAATCTGTCTCCTGTCACAGGCTCCCACTTGGTCTCGGGTATAATATCGGCCAGATTGAACAACTTCAGCAGCTTCGTCCTCGACATCAGATAGAGCTAATTCATCCTCACTTGAATAGGAGCTTCCTTCATATGAGTAATTCCGATCTGCAGTGGAGTCGTCGTCGGAATAGTTTTCTGCTTCAACATCAGACAAATTTTCCAACTCCCGAAGCAATTCTTCTTCTGTAAGACGTCTTCTTGCCATTATTGTTAAAAATGTGCAACAAAAGAAACAATAAAATGCATGACCACTGGTGGACATTTGGTCCCACACTGTAAAATTACATCCTGGGACCACGTAACCACTGGTGGGCATTAAAAAAAATCACAAAAAAACAAAGTTGGAAAAAGAAAGTATGGTTTAAAATATAATAATTATTAGTTACAAAATAGATTTATAGAAAAAAAGGCATTTCATATGTTTGATCCCAGGAAGTGAATAACCAATTACAGCGTGGCGCTAAATGTGCTAATATATCATAAATTAATAAATTGATTTGTTTGTCGATACACCATTGGCAGATATTTTAAATCCGACCCTGAACCAGTCGTGGTTTTAAGTTTAAAATTTTTCAAACTGACTACAATTTCGTTAGATCTCTTTTAGTCTTCATCAGATCATAATCAGTAAAAACAGTTAGCAGTTATAACTAGCCACTCAAAAAGGTCCAATAACCATTACATTAGATTTTAAATGTGCTAAAAATTAAAATAAAGTCGATGTTAATAGATTTAAATTAAAGGCAACATACCGAGTCCTACTCGAAATGAGAACTACGTTCAGACTTAGACCTCTTTACGACCTCTTTTTTGTTAAATATATATGTCTGTAGAACTTTGAAGCATTAGACCAAAATTGACCCATTTTGCATTCTTCTAGGGAGCTGTCGTCTTCAGCTCAGTCCATCCTGCCATTTCTAAGAAGGTGGACAAGTCACCAGACAACATCTTGCTTATGTGGGCAGGTGTGTCGCTAATAGACATTTTTTTACTGATAGTAAAAAGCCATCTCGTTTTGTATTTTATTTTCGATATTTTCGTTATTCTTTTATTTGCGATATAAAGCAAACGTATAGACTATAAGTAAATAAGTAATTTTGGAACTATAAAGGGTTCTCTAGAGATCAGATTTTTCTAAACCTCTTTAAAAAATGTTACTATTTATCGTTACTTACGGCTTTTCTTCTTCGTCTTATTTTGCTTAAAAAAACTCTACAAGAGTAAGCCAAATTGACAGAATCACGCTTGACGTGATTTTCTCTCATCTACTCACTCTCTGTAGTGAGTACTCATTTAGTTTTTAAAGCTCAATGGTTTTTCGCTAAGCCAATGTACCAGCAACTATCCCGACGGTCTTTCGTCAGAATTACGCTTTCTTACAGCCTCACAAGCTCTAATGTTGTTAGGAACAGTTTGTTAGGAAGTGATTATCTCTTATGTACTAACACTCTACAGTGAGCACTCATTAAGCTTTTTGAGGTAATGGATTTTGACAAGAGCTATGAGTCATGCCGATGCAGTACACAAGTTTACCTGTTATTTACAAGGTCATAGCTCTTGTCAACATCCATTACCTCGATACCATAAAGCTCGATGGTTTTTCGCCAGGTCAATGTACCAGCAACCATCCTCGTTTATTTTGAGGCTTTGGCTCAGACATTTTCCCATGTTAGTTTGAGAAAGGGGAACCTTTCATTGGTTTTTGAAAGAAGAGACTGTTTGGGAAAGTATTGAGTATTTATTTACATATTTTATACAATATGACTATATTAAAATGTGATCTCTATATTAGAATGTGAACTAACTCATTTACAGATTATAGCATAATAATTTTCTTTCTGTAAATTATCATTGTCAAATTGGCTAACACATGGTAATCTGTTTTTAAGTTCATAGAAATTCACTTGTGTTTAAGTTATTTTTTAACTGCCTCGAAAGCACAGAGAACGCTACAAAATATCAAATTTTTGGGAACTATTTATTTAAATTATCGCCTTTTAAAAGCGCAATACAATATCGTTGATTTATGGGAATGCACTTGTCCCACTACCAAGGGAATACAAATCAAAACGAGACATCGGACTGTTAATATCTCCAGTTTATTGGATACGCGGACCGTCCTTTTTGTGCGTCGGTTTTTCACTCACCAAGCGGCTCAGCCACTATTTTACTCGGCTAGCTGCATTTAATACAGCAAATTTAAACGGTAAGTGCCTTTTCTTGGTAGAGATAACAATAATGATTTACGCAAGGTATTTTCGTGATTGTTCAATTAATCGCTAATTTATTCGCAATCAAAATATTCCATTTTTTTGGAATTATTCTAATCAGTTCACTAGCAACCTCAGTAAGTTTTACATACAAAACACAAACAAAGTAACATTATTGTAGATTTTAGACTGTGCGATAAAACTAAAAGGAAAGATTATTTGACACATTTTGGCAAAGGAAATAATCTATCTATAATGATTACCTATTTCAAATTACCTAAACGGGGCTTATTCACTTTGAAATTTTAAGCAGTAATATCGTGAGAAATAAAAAAACAACCTAACCACCAATGAGCGCTACAGAGAAATGCAGTAAAATTATTGAAATCCTGGTGCCGAAGTTCCATCTGATCACAGTCTGTTGCTGGACAAATTAAAATTAAAGCTTAAACCTAAAAACAACAGCGACCTTCGAATAAACTAGATATGGATTTTGAGGATAATGAGGGAGTACCGGCAAAATCGGAGAGTAAAAAAAGCACCTCGGATCCTTGTGTTAAACATTATTTTATGTAACTGCAGAAGTTGATTCAATCTGACTGTCATATGTGCCTCATTTACTGCTTGTTCTAGTTTATTAATAACCAAATCTACTTAAGCCTGATCTATTTAAGTATCAGGATGGCGTCTGTGTATCACCGACATTCTGAATAGTTGTGTGACATTTCTATATGAGCTAGTCTGCTGTTTAGTGTTCCCACTTTAATGTGAGGGGGTTACAATATTTTCAGGTTTTTTTTAGCCTCGGGTTTTACCAGTTCCCTTCTTTTTTGGTTTTTTCAAAATTGTCCCAACGTCTATTTTTGTCTGTCTTGATCTTTCGTTGAGTTTCAGAGAGACTTTTTTGACAATTGACTCAGAAAATGTTCCTCTGCAAACACCTTTTAATCATTTCCGTTATGTTTATATTTATAGGCTCAGAAATTCAGCTTTCTGGGGCATCGCTTAAAGCAACACTTTTTCCTCTGTGCAATGCATCTCCTGAGTACAATGGAGTTACACCTCAGGATTAGGGAGTGCAGTAGTCCCATCACAAATCTGACCGTATGATGAGTCAGTTTGTAGCGTTTTAAATTTTATAATACGTCCCTGTTCGTTTATCTCGTCAGTACGCATAAAGATTGCCATAAAATCTGTGTTTGTCTTTTACGAAAATCTTAAATGCGTAAATATTGCTGGATATATTGTTTGTCTATGTGTACTTTCAAATCCCATAACCTTTTGTTACAAAGTCAGGTAGAACTCCAGTTTAAAAACTATGTGCTATTTTGTTAATTTGTATCATGTTATATATATTTCGACAAGTTTTTTGTCGCATAAAGGGAATATATTTCATGATGCCCCTTAATATAAAAAAGAGTTTTTATTTGTCTTTCGTAGTTAAAACGCAATAAACTGGAATATTTAAGAAGTTTTTTTGGTCATTTAGAACGAGGGTCCGATTTTTTTATTTATTTTAAGTTTGTGGATGATGGACTAAATGCGGGAAAAAAGGGTGATTCGGGTTTGAATTGGGAGAATGAACGCGGGCCGTCAGTAAAGCTAGATTTGGTCGAAGGCAACGGTCCTTATGTAGTTTTGACAAAAAAAAATACCTGCAAAAATTTGTTGAATGTAGCGAAATTTATTCTCTGTAATGTGTCAGTTTATGAAAGAGTAATCACCACCATTTTGCAAGGTATTTAAGAGATTTGTTGTCGCCTGCAGCAATTCTGATGTTCCAGTTTCCTGTTTTTTTTAAGTCCAGTCTGAAGTTTGTTTCTAATGCCGCCCATTTTAATCCTCCATGTCTTGAAGCAGTCCTTTTGTTCGTGTGCAGAGATTCCCAGTAAAGTTCTCCCAGAAATTTTCAAATTCAATAGATCCAGTTCCCGACCCCAGACGTGAAATTTAGTGACGTGACATTTTTAATTTTTGCTTTCATTAAAATAAAAGAATTTGTAATAATCAAAGTTTTATATTATTTTTGTCGTAGCTAAAAATTTTCATAAAAAGGATATCCATAAAATGTTGATAATCTAAATTGGCCATATATAACCTAAAAACCATTTAAAATTTTTGTAGCAATCTTTTATGTAAATAAAGAACATGTAAGTTTTTATTAATTTGGATTATGTTGTATAATATGTTCTTGTAAAATCTGTATTTTTGATAACTGTTTGTTTGAGATAAAAAAAACGTATAATTTGTTTCTCTGCTCTATTTTGAGTTTTATTAGAAAAATATACTTATTTTTTTCTATATTTTTGATGTTCTATAATTATTTCCCTAGTTATAACTAGTGGTTGTATTAGGTATAATTAGGCACCTCAAGTGGCGCTCTATATTAAATTTCTTGAGGTGTTTCCGGTCTAATTTCATTCTGTTTGTCCCAAGAGATTTGCATAAGTACCCCTTTATTTCTTTTTTTTTTGTAGTTGCCCCAATCCAACCTACTTATCTTTCAACTTATACACGACCCAGCTCTCCAACAACCAACTGAGTTCCGTACGCACTAGTTTTGATTATTTTGTTTGCCCAATCTTGTCCCCTATATTCTTACTCTGTGGTAAGCAATATAGTCTTTACAAGTTGTGGTGTGCCTGTCAAGTTTTGCTATATCGTAAATTTTGTTTAAATTTTAAAATCACTTGCCATTAACGAAACAAAAGTTAACTTTTAAATGTCGAAATAAAACAAATTAAAATTGCATTGATAATTTAATAGAAAGAATATTCACATTTAACGCAGTTCAGGATATAATTTCTCATTTTCTTTTATAGGTAAGCTATCCCAAAATTCCATAGATCCAATATGCTCCACTTTTGTCATGAATACTTTATCTGGAGATTCAATTTCCAAAGCATTTATTTCTTTACTATCGGGATCCACCGGCAACCATTCAACGTTATTTATAGAAGGTTTGCTAAAATCAAAACAATAAATTAAAAAACTCTGCAATTGCATACTAAATTTTAGGAAAAAACAATATTATATCATTGTCTATAAAATCGCAAGATAATGTAAGACTTTCCTTTTTATCTAGTTATTGAATATACACGCAATGTCAATCGTCTCAGCAGCGAGTATCGCATGAAATTTATCGTCCTTCACTTCACCACCAATAATCTTTTTATTGTTCTGGAGCTATTTTATTGTGGCATTTTAAATTAATTACTATTTAACTGGGAATAAGCCACAATTAAAGATAAAAGAATACGTTTATTGACGTTTCAATTTCCACTTCGGAAATCGTTCTCAAAATACAAACAGTAAATTAAACAAATTTTGTTTTTTGTTACATAGTGAAAAATTCTTCTAATAATTTAATTTTATCTGACTCGTTTATATTGACAATTCAGACATACATTATGCATTTTAAAGTAGACGACTTTAAAATGATATTGCCAATATTGTTGAGTTGCGCTCCTGGGACGACTTTACTTATAAGATAGTTCATTCGATTACATGAAATCAACTTTAACTTGAGAATATCCGTCAGAAAAAATCATAGCATGTAATTCGTCTTTAAAAAGACAAACACATGACACAAAAAAACCTCATAATACTATCCCGACATGGTAAGTATTTGTTTGTGCATTTAGTTTACCTTCAATAAACACCAAAATTCTGATTTTATATGTTTCGTAATTTAAAAAACATAAATGATGTATCCTCTATATGTTACTGACTTACTAATACTGGTTTTTACTTATTAATAGTTTCCTCTTTCAATATTGGTAACCAGATCCCTACATTCTGCCGAGGAATTTGCGACACAATTGGCCTCATTTAGCATAATTAGAGCTGCTTCTTTAATTTTTCTTTTTTTACCATCCGTTTCTTTTAGGACTACATTTGAATTATTCCATTGAACCCATTGTTCATTATCCCATGCGTGTTTACATATTTGAGATCTATCAAATTCTCTATTTTTAATATAAGATTAATGTTCACTTATTCTAACATTTAATGGCCTTGATGTTTCACCTAAATAAAACTGATCGCATTCACAAGGTATTTTATAAATGCAATTCTTTGTCCATTCTTGTTCATTGTTAGGTTTGGTTTTGGACAAAATAGATCTCAACGTGTTTGTTGTTTTGAATGTTGTTGAAATGTTGAATTTATTTCCTATCCTTTTAAATTTTTCTGATAATCCTTTTATGTACGTTATTGTTATTTTTCTCGTATTATTTCTTGTGTATGCTGTAGGATCTCCTTCTAAGTTGTTCTGTTCTATTCGATCGATTGTTGAAAATTCCTTATTTATAAACGATAAAGGATAATCATTTTTTAATAAAACAGATGTTAACAAATGTTTCTCCTCCAAGAACGAATTTTCGTTAGAACAAGTAATTTTGGCTCTATCGTATAAGCATTTAATTATTCCCTTTTTTACATTTATATTGTGATTTGGTGTTTATTGAAGGTAAACTAAATGCACGAACAAATACTTACCATGTCGGGATAGTATTATGAGGTTTTTTCCTGGTTTTTCCCTCATAATTTACTATGGAATCACTAAGAGGAGAATTTTACTGTCATCATGTCATGTGTTTGTCTTTTTAAAGATGAATTACATGCTATGATTTTTTTCTGACGGATATTCTCAACTTAAAGTTGATTTCATGTAATCGAATGAACTATCTTATAAGTAAAGTCGTCCCAGGAGCGCAACTCAACAATATTGGCAATATCATTTTAAAGTCGTCTACTTTAAAATGCATAATGTATGTCTGAATTGTCAATATAAACGAGTCAGATTTTTATTCAATAATTTCACCACAAATGTCAATTATTTTATTTTGGATTTGAGGGCTGACGTAAAGAGCATTCTTCTGGGAAGTTACCAAATGTTCAGAAACATTTTTATCCCCAGATTTAGCTGTTTACCGCAACAATGCTGGAAAATTATTATCATTCTGAGGACTTTGGTGTAATAAGGATCCGCCTCGAATCAATTTCACCACTTAAGGGTATACCTTGTGCGTCGCAAAAATTATTCCATTTACGATAGGGACTAGTTTACGCTGGATTTAAACTTTCGCATAATAAACGATCTAAAACGTCTAAAACTTCTTTTTAATTACACTAGTATGTTTTTCAACAGAACCAAATTTCTGCTATAAACTACACACAAAATCGTTTCCAGTGAAAAATGTGAAAAATTAAATTCTGCGTTTTTTATTCAGATTTCAAATTGTTGTCGCAACTCAAAATTAAAATTTTTTGTCATCGGTTTTAATATCCATCTATATAAGGATTCTTACAGCTGTCGCCGCCTTCCTTCTTTTAGCCAACGTCTCCAGTCCTTTCTGTTCTACCATTCTCCATCTCTAAGGTCTCGTCTTTCCATGGCCTCGTCCACTTCATCCCTCCATGATCTTCGGGATCTACCTCTTCCTCCTTCCTATTGGGCCCCAACCCGAAATCTTTGCTATCCACCTTGTATGTTCCGGCCTTCTCACATGTCCATACCAAATTAAACGTTTTTCTTCGATGTAGCTGAGTATGTCTTTTTCTACTGCCATTCTTCGTTTTATCTCCTCATTTCTGATGCGATCTATTTTTGTCACTCTGCAGCTTCTTCTCATGAACAATTATCTACTCCATAGGTCATTATACTGCATACCAAGGTGTTATAAATTCTCTTCTTTGTATGTCTGGTAATCTGTCTATTCCACAGTACCCCGTTCATTTGTTTAATATATGTTCTTGTCTGTGCTAATCTGCTGGTTATCTCTTGCTCGGTCGTTCCTTTTTTTGAGAGTATGGATCCTAAATATTTGAATTTTTCAGTGCCGTTAATTTCCCTATCATCGTCCATTTCCTAGTTTCTCACTGGTTCTGTTGTTAAATATTCGGTATTTTCTAGGTTTATTTCCAGTCCATTTTTTTGTGTATTCCTTTTCTAATTTTCGGAGCATATAGAGATCTTCTTCATCTTGAGCCGTTACCACTTGGTCATCTGCAAAGCTTAATGTGTACAAGAAGTTGTCCCGGATTGGTATTCCAATCCATTCACATTTTCTTTTCCATAGTTTTAATATTTGTTCGAGGAATATTTTGAACAGTGTCGGAGATGTAGAGTATCCCTGCAATAATCCTTTTGTGGTCTTAAATTCGTTGGAGTATTTATTGCCCGTTTTAACTCTTACCTTGTTGTTGTTGTAAAGGTTTTTTACGGCTTCTATTAAGCTCTGAGTTATTCTGATTTACTTCATCGTGTTCCATAGTTGTTTTCTGGGAACCGTGTCATATGCCTTTTTTAAATCCATGAATGCCATCTGTACTGGTCTATTTTTTGCCATTTTTTTTTTCAATTAATTGTTAGAGTGTATATATGTGGTCTATGCAAGATCTTCCTGCCGTGAACCCCGCCTGATCTTCTCCGATTTTATTTGAGATAGATTTTTCCAGTTTTTCTTTTAGTATTTTTCCATATAACCTGCCCATACATGCTATTACACTGATGCCTCTGTAGTTCTCGCATTTCTTCTTATCCTCCTTTTTATGTATCGAGGTTATATATGCTTTGGTCTATTCATCTGGTATTTCGTTCAGGTTTATAGCGTTACTGAACATTTAGTGTTTCTGTGTAGTTTGTCCGTTCCATACTTAATTAGTTAATTAACGATTCCTCCTGGTCACCCTGATTTTTTGTTCTTTAAAGTCTTTATGGCATTCTTTACTTCGATTAATGTTATCTCAATCTATTCGTCATTCTGATTTTGTTGTTGTTCTCAATCTGTTCTTCCCACTTTTTTTTTCTGATATGTATTGTATTTGGACCTTTTCGTTGTTATTTTTTCTTAAAGATTTCAGTATTTTCCAGGATTCCAAATTCCTTGTTCCTCCTATGTATTGTTTAATTTGTGCAAGTGTTTCTTCCTATTCTTTATTCTTTTCTTTTGCCCTTCTTTGTTTTACTTCTCTGTTTTTCTGTTTGTACTTCTGGGGATTGGGTGCTCATACTTTTTTACTCAAATTGGGTGCTCATACTTACATTTTTGATATATAGAATTTTCTTCTCCTCAATACATTTTTTTTTGGTTTCCTTGTTTATTTTTACTGTGTGTTGGTTATTTCTTTTCTCAAGTTTCCTCAAAGCTTCTAATGCCGCCTTTTTTATGCTGAGTTTGACGTGCTCGTACGTTTCTTTGACGTTTCTGAAACCGAAATCCTGTAACTTCTGGTCTAGTCTTCTCTGGTATAGTTCTCTTATAGATTCCTCTTGAAGTAAATGTATGTTGAAGTTCATTTCATCTTCTTTCTGTTCATTTTCTACTTGGTCTTCTTCGTGTTCTTTTTTCCTTCTAGTTTGGGTGTTCAACGTGTAGGGAAACTCCATTTGTGAAATTATTAATCGGTGGTCAGTGCCACATTCGGCTCCTCTCTTTTCTTGTGTATCTCTAATTTTAATAGTACCTATTACTTTTGTTGACAATTCTGTAATCGATAATGAATCTGATGTTTCTCGTTGTTTGTACATACGTGTATTTATGTATGTCCTTATGTCTGAAAAAACCGTTAGTAATTTTCAGATTGTTAAGTTCGTACAGGTCAATTAGTCTTTCTCCATTATCGTTTGTCACATCTTCTCCAAAATAGCCTATCGTGCTATCATCTTGTCGTTTCCCTGTTCTTCCATTTAGGTCCCCTGCTATTATTATTTCTTGGGTTGGTCTCACTTTTCCGATCTCTTCTTGTAAAGTATCGATGAACTGATCCTTTTCTACTACCAGACTGTTATCCGTAGGGCCGTATATTCCCAGTATCACGATTTTCCTGCCATAGATTTCCATGATGAGTTTTACTATTCGCTAATTTATGGGTTCCCATGTGTTTTTATTGTTTTTACTTATTTTTTCTTAACTAGTATCCCCACTCCAGTAGCTGCTCTTTCTTTCTTCTTTTTCCCGCTCCAACAGCAGAAGATGTCATCTACAAATTGGGTAATAAATAACAGAAACAGGTCCAAAATCGCAGCAACTGAAATGGAGTTCATGAGAAGAAGCTGCAGGGTGACAAAAATGGATAAAAAAAGAATAGCATCAAAAAATAATGGCAGTAGAACAAGACATACTCAGCTACATCGAAGAAACACGTTTAATTTGGTATGGACATATAAGAAGAACATACGAGAGAGAGAGAGAGAGGGAGACAGAAGATCATACAAGGTTGATAGCAAAGATTTTGGATTGGGGCCCAATAGGAAGGAGGAAAAGAAGATCATGGAGGTATGAAGTGGACGAGGCCAAGGAAAGACGAGACGTTGGAGATGGAGAATGGCAGAACAGAAAGGACTGGAGACGTTGGCTTAATGAAGGAAGGCGGCGACAGCTGTAAAAATCCTGATAGAGATAGATAGATAAAAACACAATAATATACATAGAGTATTCGAGGTGTTAGCAACTATCTTCAAATTATTTTTAATAACAAAATATATGTATCCATACTTTACCCAGTTTTAGCATAATCCGCTACAAATTTTGTTAAATGCTTCATGAGTTTTTCATCTTGTGGGTCTAAAACTGCTCCGACGGTTATAATTTTAAATATTAAACCTCCATCGTCACCATGGGCAACGCCTAAAACACATAATTGTTATATGTATTACATATTATTTAATTATTATTATTTTAATAAGAAATAGCCGTAATACTACAGCGATGTATCTAGTAGACAGATGATAGAGAGGTGAATCTGTTAGGTTTGATTACTGTATCAGATAACAGCATCAGTAATTAACTGTAAAATTATATAAAAATGATATAAAAAAAAGGCGTGGCACTTGGAGAGTGCCGACAGGAGTGACTAGCGTGTTATTACTATATGTAGATTAATATAATTTTATGTCTGCTTACTACAAACTGGTAATATTTTTTATAATAAAAATTTTCATTATTATCTTGTATTTATGCTTAATAATTTCATAAATAAAAATAGGTATTGCATTAAGTTGCTACAAGAAAATAGCTTCAGAATAACTTATAACAGAATTATTTCATTTTGATTATCATTATATTCTAAAAATACTCATGAATAATGGGAGAGTATTCGCTCCGTGCGTGACTGACGCGACACCTACCGCCTTCATCTGACAGTTTTGGACCTCCCATTTTTCAAGTTAAGCATAAGACATATCTTTAAGATTATTATATGCATGCGAAATTGACAATTATTAATAATTAGTTTTTTAATTCTATTTTTACAGTTTATGTACAAAATAAATGTAGTATTAAAAGCTGAGGTTCTCAAAATTCATCATAATATATCTTTTCAACTCCAAACGGAAAAGAAAGGAAAAAATCTAGTACTGGCAAATTAAGTTTTTCACGTGAAAGAGCATACAATTAAAAACAGTAATAGTAAAGGTTATGATATAAAAGCTAACGTCATCAAGCACTCTGCAGTTAGTTTGAAGCCTTATAAAATATCATTTAAGGTAAATTATTTAAATTTTTCCTATTTCAATTGCATAAAAATGAAATTATATGATATTTACTTTTTCATATTAAGAGCACGAATCCATCTTTTTCTTTTCGGTAATTTATATGTAATTTTTGAGAACCTATAAACTACACTCACTGTTTTTGCTATTATTAGCGCAATTAAATACACAACATGTATTTGCACAAATTTTTGATAATTATTATGAGCAAAAAGCGAGGTTCAATTTTGTGATATTTCTCCGCTACGCACGCTGGAATCGTTTCAAGGTACCCCTACCATGGTCACGCACGGAGCGAATATTAATTCATTTTTATTGAAAACTTTTTATTTGTAAATACTTATTTATAAACGACTATAGGGTTTCGAAAATAAACTTATGTTTATTTTAATTAATTTTATTTAATTTTTTAAATTTTATTTAATGTCATTTTAATTTTATTTAATTTTACAAAAAAATACATTCTTTATTCAAAAAACAAGAAATTAGTATTTGATTATAAATCTTCATCATCACGCCGTTTTTTCTCCCTCCTTCTTTCACGAGAAACTTACCTTTCATTTCTAGTTCAATACTTAACAAACAACTCATAATTTTCATAAAATGCTTTTAGAAACTTAAATGAAATTCAACTGTATTATTTTTAACTTACCACGTTTCATTCCAAAGATAGGTAGAATCGGATCTGCCGGAATGTAGGTGTCAATGTAATAATAGACAGGACTTTTCGAAGCTTTTGATTGTAGTCTAACCGATGTTTCAGCACCATTGAAGAACATTCTGTCACTAAGTAACTAAAAATAAAATTGTAGAAAATCTAATTATAGGTATATTAAATAAGTCTACATAGACATGACTTAAAAGGGACTTTTGTAGTAGTGGGTAGTGTTTTTTGTTATTATTTTGGTAATTTAAGATTTCGCTGTTCTACCTATCTGCATGCCTTATTGAATTTTCTGTTTAAATTTCCCTTCTTGATTAATAGCTTAATCAAGATTATAAAATTATCGAATACTTCATATCCGACAATATTTTGAGTGGTAATGTTGTTGTTATTGATTATATAAATATATCTCTTTTGTTATATTTATTTATAACTTAAATTCCTCAACTATTCACTACTCTAGCATCAGTACTCTAATTAATAGACTAAATAAAGTCGAAAGATGTTCTGCGAATATCCCGACTTTCTCTGTGTCTGTTTTTGTTTATTTACGGTCGGAATTTTTTGTAGAAGACTTCTTGTCGACCCTTTAATTTTTGCATTAGTGAAGAGTGTGTTTTTAAATTTTAATATAATTTCTGACTGTTAAAAATTTTGATTCCTTGTTACAAGACAGTATTGTCTTAATAACATAATATTTTCAGGACTGCATTCCTCATTTTATACCACCTTTCCCTATTTAATTTCAACATTATTTCTCTCTCTCTCTCTCTCTCTTTTTATTGTAGTTTCCCTATTAATAAGGATCATGATTTCCTCCAATACTACTAGCTCAGCCAAAGGAACAATATCGGACTGGGTAGAACGGATGAACTGGTATGAACAAATAGGTCTCAAACATTCAAAGACTTTCATATATGATCCTTCGAAGAAGAGATTCAAAGATCTTCTAGATATGAATAGAAATTATCCGCAAATTATCGTAATTCTTCTAATAGGGAACTTTCGCCTCGCCCCAAGGGGCAAATGAACAAAATAGGACTGACTTCTTCTTCTTCAAGTTCCACTCCTATCGGAGATTGGAAATCATTCTGGCAATTATAATTTTATTGGTTACTCGCCTGAATAGTTCAATTGAACTGCATCCAAACCATTCACGGAGATTGCGTAGCCACGAGATTTTACATCTTCCTACGCTTCTTCTACCTTTGATTTTACCCTGCATTATATTCCTTAGTAGTTCGTACTTTTCACCTCTCATTATGTGCCCCAAGTATTCCAGTTTCCTTATTTTTATGGAATTTAAAACTTTGCATTGTTTTCCTAGTTGTTCGAGAACTTGTTCGTTTGTTTTGCGATCCATCCATGATATTTTCAAAATCCGTCGGTAACACCACATTTCGAATGCTTATAGGTTTTTAATGTTGGATTTTTTAAGTGTCCAAGCTTCATCTCCATACAAAAGGGTAGAGAAAATATAACATCGAAGCATTCTTATCCGGAGCGATATATTGATATCGCGATTACAAAAAAGTTTTCTCGTTCTATTAAAAGTTGACCGCGCAATTTCAATGCGGCATCTCATTTCTTTTGTCTGATCAGTATCTTCTATGATCCATGCTCTAAGGTATTTGTACGAAGATATTTGTTCAATTTCTGTATTATCTAGTACTAGCTTAACTTTGATGTTTTGTGCTTTTGTAAATACCATGAACTTGGTTTTCTTTAAATTGATTTTTAGTCCATAATCGTTGCAATATATATTTAGTTGTTCAGCAAGGTGTTGCAGTACTTCTAGTGTTCCTGCTAGAAGTACGGTGTCGTCAGCATATCTTATGTTATTAAGTTGCTCACCGTTTATTATAAGGCCCTCACTGATCTCGGCAAGTGCTAATTCTGAGATGGCTTCACTGTATAAATTGGATAAATAGGACTGACAGAGAATACGAATTGTACATTCTAAAAGGCTTATGACGGGACAGCGGAACACGTTCTGTAAAACTACCCAGGGCTTGAAAGGTAAGGCTCAATACATTTGAGCATTACCAATTCGAGTCTTACGTTTTTAAAGAAGTGTCACCTCAGGTCATATTAAGCGGCGTCCTCATTGAGTTGACATTGTCGATCGACTCTGTCTATCGACACTGTCGACCGACAGATTGAAAAAGCTTCGATGTCCACACCAGGTAGGCAGAATATTTGTCGACAGTCGAAACGAAAATGTGTGACGAAGATGACGCCATTATTGTTTGTGCCGCATTTGTTATTATCACAACTAAAAAACGTAAATCATCACGTAAAAGAAGATTTTGGGTTCGACCAAGCCTTCAAAGTAGAAATCGGTATAGCGGTAGTATCCTCATGGAAGATTTGAAAAAGGATGATATCGATCTATTGAACCTTGAATACAGATGTAACGGAGGTTTCAGAAATTTTTTTTCGAATGTCGGAAAGTGAATTTGAATATTTGTTGCAAAAAATCGGGCCAAAAATTTGTAAGCAAAAGACCAATTGTAGACATGCAATTCCAACAAAGGAGCGTCTCGCTGTGACATTACGATTTTTATGTAGTGGAGATTCGTATCACTCACTGATGTATCTCTTAAAAATTTCAAAACAAGCAATTTCTCAAATTATTCCGGAAGTCTGCGATGCCCTTATTGACACATTACAAGATTACATAAAGGTAAGTAGAGTTTTACTAAAACTACATTTATACTGAAAGAGGTATATTATAATTACATTATCGAATTTTATTAACTAAAACGAAACTTACAAAAACGTACCAAAGTAGTAAAATGTAGTGAACTAATTCGGAAATAAAACTAAGTTTTCAAATAAATGTACGTATCAAACACAAAATTAAAAATAATGCTGGTTATATCTACTGTGCTTATTGTGAAGTGCCACGTCCCGGACGTTGTAGTTGTTGAATTAAATTATCTATGGCTTCGTCATCTTCAGTACCTGATTCTGCCGGAGTTGAGGGGTTAGTAAAAGAAGAACATGAAGAATGCTCTGGGGATGGTTGCGGTATTAAAGTCGTTATTGAACCAACAGGATACTGCTGAAGCTGATGCTGAGGATAATATTGCGGTGGTGGCTGTTGTGATACTGGATAGTTGTAATTGCCCAATTTTCCTTCAAACAGAATCGTGCTTATCATGTGTTGCACTGTAGCTTGAGCATAAGCGGTAGGCAAATTTCGTAATGTAGCAGCAACTTTTTCTCCAAATACGCTAAAGACGTCATTTTTATTTCTGTCCAAAAACACCTGTGTCATCATCCTGTATGCATCATTAACCATTGGGTCATCCTTTCCTTTTCTTGGAATGCACATGGTCAAGATTTGGTGACTTGAACTGTTTTTTCCGAATTGTGTTTCTCTTTGTGCGTTCAACTTTTTCGGCATCTCCAGCATTTGCAATATTACATTCTGCTAGATGGTTTTCTGTTGAATCATTTGTGGTAATAAAATCGTGACTATTCTCATAATTTTCAGTGATGTCATTCACATCTCCTTTATCTTCCAAAGTATCTACTTCAGTTGAAACCTGTAATCAAGAGTATATATATATATATATTAGATTAATTAGAAATTAAATAGGTTAGATAATAAAAATAAATAGTTTTTTTTATTTCAGATGCCTAAAACTGAGGCAGAATGGAAAGCTATTGCAGAGGACTATTACAATCGTTGGAACTTTCCAAACTGTGTCGGAGCTATGGACGGAAAACACGTAGCATTGCAATCCCCAATAAATAGCGGCAGTGAATTTTTTAATTACAAAGGATTCTTCAGTATTGTTTTATTTGCCTTAGTCGATGCAAATTATAATTTTATTTATGCCAATGTGGGATGCCAAGGGCGTATTTATGATGGTGGTGTGTTTAGTAGCACTGTATTCAATAAATTTCTTGAAGAGAATACAATGCATTTGCCTGCGGAAAACCTGCTTCCAAAGAGTGATGTAAAAAGCCCATATATTTTTGTGGCAGATGATGCATATCCTCTGTCTATAAACATAATGAAACCTTATGCAGGGCTTCACCCTAAAGGTTCTAGTGAAAGAGTATTTAATTATCGCGTTAGCAGGGCCCGGAGATTATCTGAAAATGTTTTTGGCATAATATCTAGCATATTTAGAGTTTTTCGCAAACCAATGCTATTAGAACCGACTACTACTTCTAAAATAATCTTAACAGCATGTTATCTGCACAACTTTTTTAGAAAAAGCCCATCCAGAAATATTTACAATCCTCCTGGAACAGACGATGCTGACTGTTCTGACACCACAGACTTGATTCCAGAAGCTTGGAGAAGTAAACTTTGTAATCAACCTGTATTAGTAAACTTAGCAAAAATACTCAGAAAAAGTGCACTGTGTGCTCTACATGTCAGAAACGTGTTAAAAGACTATTTTATGACACCAGAAGGAGAAGTGCCTTGGCAATACTTAAAGTGATAAAATGTGTATTAATATTATGTAGCCTAATAAAAAAGACATTGTAGGTGTAAAATATATTTAATTTATACATACCTCTGAATCCAACGTCTCTCTGGTCTTATTTTTGTCACGTAAAAATCTTAAACTTTCATAAGCAAACCATTTACTTTTGTACACATCATCCGTGCCACTGCGAGATTTATTGCCATCCTTTGTTTTTTTTATTTCTCTTGCTAACTGGCTTTGAAGATTTTTTATTTTTTGTTCTACCACTTGCTTTTCTATGTTAAATTCACTGGCAATTTCCATCAAAGCATCGTGCCTCATGTTTCGATCTTTATAATATTTGCTTCTAGTGTTCCATAGATTTTTCTTTTTCCCATTCCATTTTGCCAACAAGTACAAAACACGAGACTTTAAATGAGGCAGACTACACCGCACGCTGAATTATTTTTACTGTATTTTTATATAATGTCGAAGGTCGAACGTCGAATGCACGTACACACTTCCGATTCGACTCGACTACCCTTTGATTTTACCGACAGAGCACGGAAAACCAGTCGACACGTCGATCGACATCTTTTGTCGATCGACAAAGTCGATTGCCGCGTACACACTCAGTCGAGAGTGTCGATAAACACAGTCGATCGACAACGTCGACTCAATGAGGACGCCGCTTTAGACTTTGTTAAAAAGACTGGGCTGAGGGACAACCTTAACATTCATAGAAGTCACAATAGACCTCTTAGGACTATAGACATTATTGAACTTAACATAACGTAACCTAGTATATTATTATTAAGTGTTAGTTGTCTCTGATTAAAAAACTTGTTCTAAATTACTTTTTTCGGTAGTATTTTCCTGCTAAAAGTGATCTTTATATTTCCACTTTCTGGTCATATTATTTCTTAAATTACCGATATATTAATTCCTGTGTTTTCAAGTAGTATGGCGTTTATGGTTGCCTTAGATCTATGCCAACTTTGGATATTCCAGGTTTTACTATTATATTTTACATTGCCTTAATAATTTTGCAAATTTATCCTTCTGGCTCCGTAGCCAGACGGATAAAGTCGCGATGTCCAGAGGATAAGTCGCAAATTTCCTAGCTCGGTCCTTTTTCGAAGGGTCTGTAGTTAGCTCCCTGCTCAAAATAAAATCTGGATAGTCAAAATTGTTTTTGTTTGTTCCTTTAGCCGATCTCTTCTAGTTTTAAGATTTTGGAAGCTCGTCTTCCACCCTTATTATCAAATTAGAAACATTCATTCTAAGCCTTATATTTAGCAGCTATGCAATTATGCTTGTTAGGAAACAGTGGGCTTTTCTCAGAGTTGTAATGTTATCATCGGCCATCTATGTGATATCCAAGGCCCATGACCAACATTCAGCTACCCATGTTTCTAGTTTCAATCAATGAGAGTGAAAATTTTGCTACAAAAAGAAATATTAAGAGCAAATTGGATTTACTAAAGGTATAGGTACTCGAGAATACCTTCTCAATAGAAGACACATAATAGAAAATCTAGGGATTTAATATTCCTCTATTAGTTTCTTTTATACATTATCGCAAAGCATTCGACAGGGGAAAATGGCAACACTTATGGTAAATACTAAAAGAAGTAGGCGTACCATAGCACTTAATTTCTCTTATAACTAAACTATACGAACACAATACTGGAACAGTTAAAATGCTTGACACATTCTCAAATAAATTCTATCGAGAACAGGGTATAAGACAAGGATGTATGTTATCTATACAAATATTTTATATATGGGGAGCATATTATGAAAAGATCGCTTAAAAAATGGGAAAAGGGCATCTCAGTAAATGGCCGAAAAATAAACAACCTATGTTTTGCAGATGACACAGCCCTACTTGCAAGTAGTCAAGAAAAGTTTAAGCGATCTTAAATGACTGGTTGAAAAATAAAGTAAAGGGTTGGTACAGAAAGAAATAAAATGTAGATGTGATCCAGAAAAAGTCGTCGTATAGAATATGGCCAAAATATGGAAGGACTCTCAAATTTCACGAACCTTAAAAATGAGGTTGATCAACTGCTTATTATTTCCAGTACTGACATATGGATGTGAATCTTGGACCCTACAACCAGCAAAAAGAAGAAAGGTAGACGCCACTAAAATGTTTTGTTTCAGCAGAATGTTACAAATTCCATGGACTGATCACAGGACAATAATTCAATTTTAAATGAGCCAAAGATAAGTAAACGACTCTACAGCAAAGTCCATCTTCAACAATGAAAATACTTTGGACATGTTATGAGAGTAGACACAGGAAACGTGGAAAGAGTTATTATCCAAGGAAAGGTAAAAGGCCAAAGGACACGAGGAAGATCTCCAACAAAATAGATTAACCAAATTACAGGAATATGCAAAAGACCTATGCATAAGTTAAAAGAAATGATCAAAGACAGATCTTTGGAGATAGATAATTCACATCATAATGATCATAACACTCTCTCTGGGTGCTTGGGACTAAAGAGAGGGAGAGAGATAAAGAGATTCCTGGTTAACACATGTCCCGTAACACATTTTCTGTAATAAGGTACACACGCGCTTATTTTTGTATTCGAACGTGCGTGCGTATGTACGTGCATGCTTGTGTATGATTAAATACATTTATGTACAATAGATTTGATTGATGAAGAGATGTAATATCTTTCATAAAAATAAGTAGGCTTAGATGGGCTGGACATGTGCCAAGAGCAAATGATAATTACTCACCCAGACAAACCCTATTAGCAGCACCAGTAGAAAATAGAAGTAGTCGTAGACCAAGACTGAGGTAGAGGGATGGTGTTAACGAGGACGCGAGGAAAATCATCGCAGACAATTGACAACGATTGGCGATGAACAATAACGACTGGAAAAATGGACTAAACAAAGTAGAAGCTCAGGTAAGGCTGTAGCATGACTGACGATGAAGATGTACAGCTGTTTCCTAAAAAACTTATACAACTATTAAAGCGTATTTTGTAGAAAACTGAGCAGTGTATTTTAAAGGATAAATACTTATTATTTACATACTGTCACTTCTTCTTAAGGTGCCGTGCATTTCTGCATAGGCGCCCACCATACATCGTCTTGTCAGGTGAGATGTTAAATAGTCAGGATTAAATAATTCTGTTTTTAACAGCATTGCCAAGCATTTCATAGCTGTGGATTCCTGGCCATTGTCGAATATTGCGCAGCCATGACATTTTTTTACGTCCCAGACCTCTCCTACCCTTCCCTTCGAGTATCAGTTGCTAAAAAGTGTATCTTTCTCCTCGTAATATGTGTCCAAGTATACAGTCTTCTTACTTTTTACATAACTAAAAAGTTCCCTATCCTGTAAGCCCGCTCTTCTGAGTACTTCCTCATTTCTGACCCTGTCCGTCCATGATATTCTAAGCATTCGACGCAGGCACCACATTTCAAACAACTCAAGTTTGCTAATGGAACTGGCCTTTAACGTCCATGCTTCCATTCCGTACAAAAGAACAGGCCACACGTAATACTTAAGCATCTTCTATCGGAGGTTCATAATTGGGAGGAAATTTGCGATCAGTCAGAAACTTACGAAGCCTCAAAAAAGGATTTTTGGCTTGTTCAACTCTGCTCTTTATTTCATTCTCGGGGTCCCAACTCTCGTTCAGCAAACAACCCAAGTATTTAAATTGCCTGACCTGTTCGATTTCTTCTTCAGAGACATATATCTTTGCCTTGGGCTAATCATTTCGACAATAATCATTGTTTTTGTCTTCTTGATATTTATTTTCAAACCCCGCACTTCTTTCACTTGCAAGAGTTAGATCATTTAAAAGGCGTTGAAGATCTTCGATATTATCTGCCACTATGGCTGTATCATCGGCATACCTGATGTAATTAATAAATATGCCGTTAACTTTAATACCCTTATTAGAGTCAGCCACTGCTTCTGCAAAAGCTTTTTCTACGTATAAACTGAACAACATTGGAGAAAGTAGACAACCTTGCCTTACTCCTTTTTTAATGGAGAAATTTTCTATTTTGTTAAAATTTTGAAGACGTACTATTGCTGTCTGGTTCCAATACAGATTGGCGATTATTATTATATCCTTGGCGTTCAATCCCAGTTCTTGTAGGTATTTTATCATCAATTCGTGTCTTACATTATCTAATGCTTTTTCATAATCGATGAAACAGACAAAAACATCTTTTTCCGCAAATCGCCAGGAAATTTTAACATTCCTGTCAAAATTTCTTGAAGAAAAAGTCAGGAATTCCTTACTGTAAGGAAATGTCATTTCCTATGAAGTCTATCTAGTTTCTGATAATTTTGCAAACATTCAAACTATTATTTTAAACTCCTGACAGAATTCTGTCAGTGTTTCCCCTCGTTCCTTCCTTATTCCTAGCCCGAATTCACCAATAATGTCTTGGACAATGAAGATATTACAAAATATTAATTTTATTTTTACATACCTAAATTTAGTATAGTTATAGTCTTCCAGACCCTCGCTTTCTTTCGAGAGTTTCTTATTCCCTCCATTTTTTAGTTAAAAGGTTTTACTGAATCTAATAGTACCCAGTTGTCTTTTAATTTGGTTACAATTCTTGCTTGAATATATTGTTTAGTTAAGTCGTTTGTGTTATTCCTTAATAATAGTAAAAATAATAACAAGCCTATTTTATGTAAAAACTATCATTTATATACTCTTTATAAAATGCAGAAATTCAAAAATATCAAAATTTAGACCTTAATAATTATTACAATTTATGAATTAACATATTTTATGTTATCAATAGTTTGTTGTTTGTTTGACTGGGTCCTTGCAACAAGGTGTAAGTCAATTGAACAAACAGAAGAAATCCTTACGGCAGACTTATACACAGTGGGAAAGTATTTCCGTAAATGGAGGCTCCAACCAAACGCTACCAAAACAGAGGTTTCTAGTTTTCACCTAACTAACAAGCTTGCAGGAAGAACGCTGAACGTCCAATTCGAAAACACTACACTGGCCTACAATAAAACACCAAAGTACCTTGGGGTGACTCTTGATAGAACTCTATCTTTCAAGGAACATCTGTCAAAAACAGCGCAAAAACTAAAATCCAGAAACAACATCATCCAGAAGCTGTGCGGCACAACATGAGGAGCATCGGCTTCCACCTTGCGATCATCTGCCTTGGGCCCCGTTTTCTCAACCGCGGAATACTGCTTTTCAGCCTGGCTTAATAGCTCACATACACACAAAGTAGATGCCCAATTAAATAACACAATGAGAATGATTGCAGGTGTTATCAAATCCACCCCTACGCAATGGCTCCCAGTCCTGAGCCACATGCCACCACCCAGACTACGGCGTATACACTTTCTCACTAGTGAGTACCAAAAGATACTTATCAACGAGACCCTGCCAATTCATCAAGATATAGATGCTGCCAACGGTAACCGTTTGCGCTCCAGGCGACCGCCAATAAAAACAGCACAGATTGCAGTAGAAAATGAGTTCAACTTAACGACCACTTGGACTCGAGAATGGATGGAACAACAAAATAGCAGCTTACCCTGCATCGCACAAAAACCACCAGGTTTTGACTTACCACGCAACACATGGACTATGTTGAACCGAATCAGAACCAAACATGGCAGGTGCGGTTATATGATGCACAAATGGGGTAAACGACCATCCCCACTCTGTGACTGCGGACAACCACAAACCATCTATCACATCACAGAACAGTGTCCCACAAGATCCTATCAAGGCAGGTCAGAGGATTTCCTAATGGCGACTCCAGAGTCGATAGAATATATAAATAAGTTAGATGTCCGTTTGTAAACATATATGTATTATGTTTTATACAAATTATGTGTAAATTTAAATGTAAATGTGTCACGTGCCATACGATAAATAAAAAATGTTGTTTGTTCGTTTATTTTATTGTTTGTTTGTCATTATAAATGTAATATAATGTCAGACCAATCAAATACACTGCTCAAAATAATCAAATCTTACTAAGAGTCGTATCACTGTGTTTAGGAACCAGCTGTACAATAAATATTAATATTGCCAATTTTGTAAAAACAAACTAACAAATTAAATTAAAATAAGAACTTACCCGAACCATAGAATATGCATTCTTTTCTGTGACTGCTTTGTTTCCGTAATAGTACTTCCTCAGTGCTTTCGCTACTGTAACCTTATCAGATTCATCGACTGTGTCATATAAATCGCATAAATAAATTATTATATCATTCCATTTTTCTTCAAAGAGGGACATTATATGATTCATTACAAAAACTAAAACAAGGGTCAATTATATCATCTACGTCTCATATTTATATACAATTTTTGTAAGACATGTTTTGCCAAAAATATGATTTTTTTGGGTTTTGTTACTAAACATCGCTACTTAGGGATGATACTCAATTAGATACTAGTTCTTAATATTTATTTGTTTGTAAATATCTTTTGATCTTTCCAAAAATTCCCATCACTATGGAAATAATCCCTAATGATTCCTATCAAAAAAGGCGATCAATCTTTAAAGACGTTACACTCACCTCAAGGGCCAATCTCTCTTGCCTGTACATTATGTAAACTTCTAGAAAAAATGGTTAGTAAAAGATTTCTTTGGTACCTTGAACAAAATAATATTTCCGACCTATTTGAATCAGCCTTCAGAGCCAATCGATGAAACATGGATAATCTTTTACTTCTTCAATCAAAAATTGCGCATGTGCTGCTTAAGAAAAGTGAAGTCATTGCAATCTCCCTTGATATAAAAAGCAGCTTTGACTTTATACCGAGTTCTGTGATAAGAAATAAAGTCGGTACAAGCTATCTGCTATTATACTTATATTCTTTTATAAAAAACTTTTTTACAGATCGATCCTTTAAAGTAATTACTGATGAAACAATATCATGACACAACCAAAAACGGTATCTCACAAGGTTCTGTCTTAAGCAGCACACCATTTCTCCTTAGTATAACCGATTTAAGTTTCTTCATAAATGATCTTGTACAATATGGAATATATGGTGACGACATACTATTATTCCGTCATGAAAGTTTCAAAACAAACTTTCCTAAAGCTGCCTTTAAATAATAAATCTCCTTAAAACACTTCTTCTTCTTCGTTTAGCCATTCACGTCCACATCTGAACATAAGCCTCTTCAAGTCTTCCTTTCCATTGTTTTTTATTGTACGCTACTTGTAGCCAATTTTTCCCGGCACTCCTTTTCACATCATCTGTCCATCTCATAGGAGGTCTGCCTCTGGGTCTTTTGTGTTGCTATGGTCTCCAGGTTAAAATTGATCTGTGCCATTTGTTTAGATCGCTCCTAGCTACATGTCCAACGTATTCCCATTTCAACTTTAATTATTTTTGCACCAGATCGGTGACTTTGGTTTTCTTTCTTATCCATGTGTTTGTTTTCTTGTCCTTAAGTGATATACCTAGCATTGCTCTTTCCATCGCGTGTTGAGTGACTCTAAGTATATTCATATTCTTTTTTGTGATTGTCCATGTTTGTGCCGCATAAGTTAATATCGGAATAAATAATGCATGCATCAAAAACATTAGATCTAAGATGTAATTGAATTTGTTGATTTCTGAGTATATAGTTTAGTTTACCGAATGCTGCCCAAGCTAACTTTCTTCTTCTTTTTATTTCTTCAGTTTGAATTTCTCTATTTAGTATTATTTTTTGTCCTAAGTATATATATTCTTCAACTTTTTCTATAACTTTATCGTTTATTATTGTCACGGTGTCTTCGGAGTGCATGACTTCTGTTTTGTTTAAATTCATTTTCAGTCCTATTTTAGAAGATTCGGTATGTAGTTCTAAAAGCATGGTTTGCATTTCTTGTAGGTCAGTAGATATCAGGATTATGTCATCTGCAAATCGTAGATTACTGAGGTAGCGGCCATTGATGTTTATTCCCTTATATTTCCAATTTAGGTTTTTAAAAACGTCCTCCAAAACTAAGGTGAACAGTTTGGGTAATAAAGTATCTCCCTGTTTGACTCCCCTGTTTATTGGTACAAGGTTCGTGTGTTCCTTTTCATTTAGGTAGTATGTAGCTGTAGCTTGATTCATAGTTCTTCAAAATACTAGTTCATTTTAATTGGGGAGCCGATGAGAAAACAATACTTAAAATATACCGAGGTCTTATCGGCTTCAAACTTGACTACGCTAATATTCTCTACATGTCATTAAGTAAATTACTACTACGTTCACTAAATATAGTCCAAAATAATTTTCTTTGACTTTATCTAGGAGCATGCAGATCCAGTTCGGTGGAAAGCATCCGCGTAGAATGTTGTGAACCTTCGATTCATCTAAGACGACAACAACTTCTACTGCTGTTTTTTCGCTAGAGTTTCAAATCCCTCAAACTCCACAAGAAATATCATCTATAATAGACAATTACCAATTACTAATAATATACAGATGCGAATTATTTATTTAAAAAATATCAATATGTTGTCTTCCACCCCTTTCAGGATCCCTCAAACTCTTCCATGAATATGCATACTTCCGCGATCGGTACTCACCGGAGGGACCGCAGACGTTCGGATACAATTAGCGTCTCTTAGCAAATACAATGACGTCGACTTTGCTAAGTATCAAGACAATTACTCTACACACACACACACACTACACTAGGTACCTGACTGTACCATGTCAATGACCCTAATTGTCGAGGCATTAACTCAATAATAAAAAAAAATCTCAATATCGAATTATCCAAATATAATGAAACACCTCCTTCCACTATCAAACACTTATTCTATGAAATACTACATCAAAGTAACTTCGATAAGATCCTTTACCCAAACGCATCTAAGAGTAAAGAAGGTTTTGGCTGTGCTGTTACAACAACTACAACTACTGTCAACCTGTATTAACTACAGCTGAACTATATGGAATACTACAAACTATGAATGAAAACTCCAATCAACGACAATAATACTGTAGCAAACTGTACTAACTTTCTATCATCCATACACTTGATAAGAACATTCTATACACCCAATAGCTTAATAAATCCAGAGTATTTTTAATCGTCTTTAAACTAATCGAATTAAAGTAAGAATATTGTGAGTCCCGTCAAACATTGCTATTCCATGTAATTAAAAAGTCGATCTAGCAGTGAAAAAAATCCTGTTCCATAAACTTAACAACAAAGATTCCAACATCATCAGATTTAAAAAGAACATAGGATGTACCGTTTACATACTTTTGAGAGAATAGATAGACGCTAAAGAGTCTGTACATAGATACTAGAGATACTATGACATATTTTTTTTGAACCTATTCTCTATCCTTCCATTGTTGGATATACGTCTCCCCCAGTTCTCTCCATCTTTCCCTATCTTGAGCTGTTCTCTGCCATGTGGGACCTCCTTGTTTCCTGATGTCATCTTTCCACCTCATGTGTGGTCTGCCTCTTGATCTCTTTGCATTGTATGGACGCCACTTTCCGATGGCATTGTTCCATCGTCCGTCTTGGAGACACTCATTGTATCCAGCCCATTTCCATTTTATTTTTGCTGCTTGTTCTATCGCATCTACTGTCTTTGTTCTGGTTCTGATGACATATATTGAAGTTTAATAAGAAAAGAAGAGTTTTCAATGTCATTCCGTAGTAAATTATAGGCTGGATTTTCGGTATTAGCTGAGATTCTAGACAAATATCTGAAAAGAAGTTGCTGGCGATGTAATCAGAGGAGAAGTTCATTAGCTTCTCTGTATAAACTCTCTGCAGAGGCTTTACAGTGTTGTGTAAAGAATTAGAAAATTTTAAATCTGATGAGCTCGCTGACAGACAAATGAAACTGCAGTTTATTTTAGAACGAATAAGACATCTATAAATCTGAAGTAATGATTCTTCGTCTGCACCCCAGTGATGTTTGGACAGAATTTTTAATATGGTAAAATTTGTCATGCACTAAGTTCTGAGATCTTTTAAATGGCATTTCCAAGTAAGTTTACTGTCGAATTTGACTCCTAAAATCAGTATACTCTTTACTGCTGGTAGACAAGTACCATTTATGGTAATTTTAAAATTTATAGTACTGGCTGTCCTGCGACAAAACTTAATGATTTTTGTCCTTTCAATAGAAAGGTTAAATCCACTTAATGAAGTCCATGTAAGCAATTGGTCAGTAGCATTCTGAAGCAGTTTGTAAGTGGCAACAGTGTCTTTGCTTCGGCAGAAAATTATCAATTCATCTGCGTAGAGTGCAAACTTGACTGGAAGCTCAATTTGTTTACATATATCGTTCAAAGCAAGCAGATAGAGTGTAGGACTCAATAACGAACCTTGGGAAATGCCATAAGTTTGTTTAAAAGTCCTAAAGATTTTACCATTTTCTCTTACGTTAAAGGTTCTATTTGTTAGAAATTAATTAATAAATGAAGATATTATATATTTCTAGATAGACTATACTTCTCGACTTTTGCTATACTAAGAGGCCTATACAGAGTATTGAATGCTTTTTCGATATCAAACGAAACAGCTATTATGTCTTGTTTGCACTGGAAGGTGTTAATGATTCATGTTTTTAGGACTGCTAAATTGTATGCTGTACTTCGATGTGATCTAAAATCTGATTGTGCCAAATTTATTGATTGATCATTTTCTCCATAAGTTTCTACCATGTACATATGGGAGAAGTTGGTCTGTAGGAATTTGGATCAGTTGAAGGTTTGCCTTGTTTGTTAACAGTAATAATTATGGCTTTTTGCTAAGAATTTGAAAATGATTTTTTGGTCCATATTTAATTGTAAATTTTAAGCAGTTAATCTTGACTAGGCCTAAAAAGATTTTTAAAAAAGATAAAGGGAATGTTATCTGAATCTGCAGATAAATGTTTGCAACAGTACAATGTGTCTACTAATTCTTATAGTAAACGGCATATTTAGAAAACATTGATCGGATTTTCTGCTATCAGGTAAACTGGAGTTTAAATTAGTAGATAAGGAATGCTTCAAATTTGAAGTAAGTCTATTTGTTGCTTTCTTATGGAAATTTTTACCCAGGATGTTAACAATTTATTGACTACAACGGCACAAAGAAATTGGTATTTGTCCAATATTTGCTTCAGCAGTGGAGATTAGATAGATTGAGAAGGAGAATATTTGCATGTGCATCTTTTTAGAAGTCTTAAAATATACTTAAATTGATACTTCTATAAAAATATGAAGTTTTCTGAAACAAAAAAAAGTGTACCAAAAAGTACTTCGAGAGCGTAAAAAAATGTTTTATCACAAAATAACGCAATTAAAACAAAATAAAATCGATAGATTTGCCTTGAAAGTCTTGTTTCAATTTATATTTGTTTAGTTGTATAAAGGTATATGATGTTTTTACACTTGTATTGCTTTGTCCCATATAGTTTTGAATATGTACAAATTACTTCAGTAATTTTTAAAAACTGTATTTTTTAGTAATTTCAGTAATAACTAACAAAATTCATAAACCATATCAAAATATCTAATAAAATTTATAAATCAATCACAAAGTGAATATAATCTAAATAATAAAATTTCACTGTCCACAAAATAGACAGTACCAATTTTGCCGGTATTAATTTTCCTAAAACTTGGAGATAAAAACTTAATCCGCTTGATCATGGGGGCCAACTAGTACATAGTCTTCGGAGCAAAGTAGTATATAATTAAAAGGGTTTTTTGACTTCGGGAATGAGCTAGTGTGCTACATGTTACAACACAAGTTACAAACTTAGGAAGAAATGTAAATATATATATATATATATAAATGTAAATATAATGATAATGATTTAAAAAAAGTATTGTACTTACAGGCTGTAGGAAAAATTCCTTCGTCTTTTACATTTGAAGTAATCCACGGTACATCATTAATTCTACCTTCTTTAATTAACTTATAAGGATGATCAGGTAAAAATGGGTTTTCTCCTTTTTCTACTACAGGTCCAAAGAGTATTAGTGGAATACCGTCTAAATAAATAAATAGTTTTGTCATGGCTTTCATCAGATCTACCGCACCAACTTTTCTTAGACAATCTACCATAACCTTGGTAGAATCACTACTGCAATTAAGATGTCCGGCAACTTCATTTGCTTTTTTTAATGGATATTCTACGATAGACCAAGGAGAGAAAGCAGTACCACTTTGAGAAAGTCCTCGATGAAATAAACCTAAAATGTATTAAGATTAAAAAAGAACTACTTGATTCCATAGTGTGTTTAAGATTAAGTTGGTTAAATTATTATTATAAGATATATATTATGTATATTAAAGATACAATAAGTCAATCAACTTGCAAGTTAATATCAACACGCCACTGTGTTGAATATCATTTTTTTTTCTTTTTGTAAAAATATCACTTTTTCATGATTTTCTAATTTTCTAATTTCTAGGGCGGTTCGAATTTTATTGACTGCTGTTTTGAATAATTCGTTAGTGGTACAGCCAAACCACTCTCTTAAATTTCTCATCCAGGACATTCTTCTACGGACTGGATCTCTGCGTCCTTGGATTTTTTCTTGTATTATATTTTGTAGGGATGTGTACGTTTGTCCTCTTATCAGGTGGCCTAAGTATTCAAGTTTTCTCTTTTTTATATTCAGTATAACTTCTGGATCGTTATTTATTCTACGCTTTCAAGATTTTTAACATTCCTCTGTTTAAGAGTCCATGCCTCAACACCGTAAAGCAAAGTACTAAATACATAGCATTTTAACATTCTAGATTACATTACATTACGATTACAAAATTATTTTTTTATTTTTATAAAGATAGACCTGGCAATTTCAATACGTCTTTTATCTCGTGATTTTGGTCACCTGTTTCATTAATGAGGGTTCCCAAGTATTTGTATTCGCTTACTTTTTCGAGTTGTGTATCGTTTATTGCGATACTAGTGTCATGTATTGGATTCTTACTGAAGGTCATATATTTGGTTTTTTTGACGTTTATCCTTATGCCGTAGGTATTACATATCTCATTCATACTTTCAACTAGATGTTATAGATCCGCTGTTCTTGCCATTATCACAGTATCGCCAGCATATCGAATGTTATTGATACCTTCTCCATTGACTATTATCCCTTCGTTTGTATGTGAAAGAGCTTCTTGGCATATTTGTTCGCTGTAGATATTAAACAAGAGCGGTGACAATATACAACCCTGTCGTACTCCTCTACGTATTTCTATTTCGTCCGATATTTGGTCTTCTATTTTTATATTAGCTCGCTGATTTCTCCAGGATTTCTTTGAGTTTATTGTAGCGTACTTTGTTAAAGGTCTTTTCAAAGTCTATAAAGCAGGCGTGTACCTCTTGGTTAACATCTAGAGATCCCTGTGTTAGGACGTTTAAGACAAAGAGAGCTTCTCTTGTACCTAATCCTTTTCTGAATCCCATCTGTGTATCGTTGATATCGATATCTAACTTTTGATAGATTCGGTTGTGGATGAATCTAAGAAATATTTTAAGCAGATGACTCATCAAGAAGATTCTTCGATGATCTGAGCATTACGTTGCCTTAGTTTTCTTCGGTAAGGTGACAAACGTATAAAGTAACCATTCTTGAGGTATTATACCAGTACTGTATATTGTATTGAATAGATGTAATTATTTTGGTTACGGATTTAGTATTCAAAAGCTTCAACAGTTCGGTAGGAATTTCATCAGGTCCATTTGCTTTTCCAGTTTTAGCGTTTTATTCTGTATTCTACTTCTTCTTTCGATATATCTGGCACAGTTGCATTGATTATCTAAGTTAAGTTGTTTCTATCGTCTTCAAATAATTCATTCAGGTATTATGTCCATCTTTTTATTTTATTCTCTAGATCTACAATAATGTCTCCATTCATCTTTGTCTTTAAGTTTACCTATTTGGCATTTCTTTATGCTTCCTGTTATCTCTTTTACTTTTTTGTGCATATTGAACGTATCGTACATTTTCTCATAGGTTTCCATTTCTTCACACTGCTCTTTAATATACGCCTCTTTGGCTTCTTTTATTCTCTTTTTCATTTGTTTGTTTATTTCTTTGTATTTGTCTAGGTAATTCTTCATCTTTCTTCTTTGTTCCATCAAGTCTAGTATATCTTGTGTCATCCACCCCTTATTCTTTGTTGTTGTTTTTGTAAGATGTTTCTTTCCCGCTGTTTGTTATAGCTGTATTTATGTACTTTAATTTTTGGTTAACGTTATTTGTATCGTTATTTTATTGCTGCACTGAACGGAGATTTTCATTTGTTTCATCTCCTGTTTCTTGTCGTATATTTTTGTTTCTAACTTTATTTAAATCTAGTGCCTTTCTGCGTGGTCTTCTAATCTTTTTTGGTCTCGCCTCTATGACAGCAACTATCGGGTTATGATCTGAGCCTATATCAGCTCCTGGGTATGTCTTAGTACATTTCACAGCATTACGATATCTCCTTGCTATCATAATGTAGTCTAATTGATTTCTCACTATTTTTTATTGGGTATGTTGTGGGGATGTCTATGTATATAACCGTCGAGGAGGTAATTTGAACAAGGTGTTTGTTATTATGAAGTCTTAGCTTTGGCAAAATTGAATCAATCGATCTCCTTTGGTATTTCTGTTTCCAAGTCCATAGTTTCCTACTTGTTCTCCTACCTTACCTTGACCCACCTAGGCATTAAGATCGCCCGTTATTATGTTAGTGTTGCTTTTTTATTGTTTTCAGCATTTCTTTTAAATCGTTGCATAATTGTTCTATTTTATTGTCATATTTATCTGCTGTTGGTGCATAGACTTGAATAAGATTTATCAAGTTATGTCTTTCTTTAATTTGTATTAATATGAAGATCTCTGAATAAGGAGTACAGGTAATCAGAGAATTTTTCAATTTCTTTGAAATGATGATTCCAACTCCGTAACGATGGGTGCTGTTGTTGATTCCGGAGTAATAAAATACGCCATCATTTCGTGTTGAACATTTCCCAGATCCTGGCTATTGTATATCGCTGATTCCTAAAACATCGATGTTTCTAAAATCTATTCATTTCTTGTTCAACATTATCCAGTTTTCCTGCAGATAACAAACTTTTAACATTCCAAGTTGCAACTCTTAAAGTTATTGGTTTCTGCGCTCTTGTACAATTTCGCATGTTTACGATCAAGTGAGCTTTGTAGTCTTATGTTTCTATGACTCTGCCGGGTCTTGGTATCCTATTCTCATGACAGTAGGGTTTCCAGCATTTTTTATGTACACCATAATGACTTAACTAGGAGTACTCTATGAGTCCTTAATGCAGTGGTTCCCCATTTCCTTCTGCATCCTTCCGCCATTGACCATCCTTGGTTCATCCGCCTTCGAGATCGATTTCTCGGTCTCAGGACAAAAATGGGATATTATGTAATGGGTCTTTTGTAAGTTTTATGACTTACAAAAATGAGATATTATAGTGAAAAAAGAATAGAATTAGTTAAGGTATACTATGTAAATAATCAGTGTGCTAAGACTACGGCAAGGATCTTTAATACGAACTACCCAGAAAAAAACGTGAGTCGCCAATACGTTAAACATTTAACTGATAGGTTTGAAGCTACAGGTAACGTTAACAACACAAAACACGAAGTAGGCCGTAGAGTGCGAAATAAAGCAGACATGTAAAGCAAGTCTATTAGACAACTATCTCGTGCATCTGATGTATCAGCATCTAGTGTTTATTGAATTATAAAATCAAATAAATTTGAACAATATAAAATACGATTACTTCATTAATTAAATGAAGATGATCCTGATCGTCAGCTTCAATTTTGTGAAAACCTTAGTTAAATCATAAATAACAGCCAACATCGATTGTATGTATATATTGTATATATTGTATTCTAAGTGTCGTTATTGGTGTAACAGTAATCCTCATTTAGTCATGAAGACACATAAACAAATTAAATGTATGGGTTGGTAATTAAGGGAATCACGGTATTGGACCATTATTTCTTAAAGGAAATCTCAACGGAACAACTTATTTAAATTTGTTAGAAGACGTTATTGATCCGCTTATCACTGACACATTGGAATCTGATAATTATATTTTATAGAGGCTGAAATGCCTTTTTAACAGAACGGGGCACCCCCACATATTATACGCGTAAGACAATTTTTTAATCAACGTTTTTCAGGGCGTTGGATTGGCAGAAGAGGTCCAATATATGCAACTCCGCCTGCAGATCTTGCGGAGTTGCGACAAAAAATTGTGACAATATGCCGATTATTGCCACTGGAGGTATTTGCAAATGTACGAAGAGGCTTTGAAAATATACTGTATTATTGTATGGAGGTCGCAGGTTTTTGTTATTACTGTGTTTAATCAACAAATTAGTTAAATTCAAAAGTACCTTCAAAGTTATTCCAAAAATAAAAAAATGTGTCGTGTAGAGAAAAAACAATACTTTTCAAATGATGTGCAACTCGACCAAACTTACTATTTAAAAAGCGGGGTTTTGATGCAGGGCAGTAGGGAGTTACATTTGAGGGCATGAAGTTTGTTATGAAATTCGTCCTGCTCCCAGTACAAATTAACGTGTTTTTGTTAAATTATAAAGAAACTCTTGCTTTCTGAGTTTCTGGGGGAAGGGTCAAATTTTTGTTGGAACATTCTGTATGAAATAATACACATTAGTAATCGAAACTAGCACCCATATTATTATCATGGTCATTAACAATAACGTTGAAAGACGTATTGTGGATCATCATTGAGCTTTAGCCGCTCGGACAGTTTAAATAATGATACAGGCAATACCAACAAAAACATCATATATGTGCCTATGCCCCACAGGTAGTGCGGGAAGAACAGGAAAAGAGGAAGTTTGAGGGTCCTTAATTGCGAGATGATCGACATTCCTATAGAAGAAAAGTGTTTTGTTGAGGGTGATTCGAATGGACATATTGGTATGAAAAGAGCGGGAATAAAAAAGAATTCACGGAGGTTTAGAGATAAGAATAGAGAGTGATGAAGTAAATAGTATTATTGACTTTGCAGTGGCATGGGATTTGGTTGTCAATAATATGTTCCTTATAAAGACTGAAGACTATTTTGTCACCTGTAGTAGCAGAGGTAGGGAAAGTTAGATAGATTTTGTGTTGTGCAGAAGAAGTCAGCTAATAGAGGTTACCAACTGTATTGTCAAAACAGACCGATGATAGAGGATACGAAGATAAAGGTGAGGCAAAAAAGAAAGCCAGTCACACACCAGAAAGTAAAGTAGTAGTAAAGCTAAAGGATAAGCATTTGGCAAGAGTCTTTAAGATAAGAGTGCTGAAAATGATCGGAAAAAAAGATACAGTTAATGACTGGTAAGAGGCCAACAATAAAGTTGTGGTAAGAGTGGAAAAAGAATTTCTAGGAAAAACTTTTGGTACAGGGTCTTCTAGAGATCTAGAAACTTGGTTATGAAACGATGAAGTGCAACAGAAGAGAACAAAAAGTTTAGAACGAGTTACGGCAGGTCTAAAAGAGTGGAAGATAAGAATATGTACGAGGTATCAAAGAGGGAAAAAAAGAGCGTTGTAGTTACTGCTTAGAAAATATCGTCTGCACAGCTGTATGAAGAGTTGGAAACACCCAATGGGATAAAAAGATTATACAACCTTGCTAAACCAAAGGACATATCATCAAAAGACTTGACCCACGTACGGCAGATTAATAGTGTGGATGGAAGAGTGTTAAAAATCGATGTAAAAATAAAGCAGAAATGGTATGAAATTTAGGACTGTAAGGACCATAAAGAAATAAAGTTATTGTCGCACATAATGAGAGAGAACCGCGGAGCAAATGTTAAAGGAAGAGAATCGATATGAGAGGGACAGTTGTCATCTCAAAAAACTAAAATAATAGTAATTAGCAAAGAACCAATCAGATGTAAAATAGAAACTGGCATCAGTATTAAACAAGTATTAATCTTGCAGTGGGATCTCGTATCATTTAAACCAAAAATATTTCAAACCGTATAATAAACCTTTTACTCCAACGTGTTAAATATTTTAATAACTAACAAAATTAACAAAATTTAGTTTTCAATTACTTATCTGTATTAGGTGAATTTCAAAATTATATGTATTAATTTATTAAGCAAAATATACCTTTCGATAACGGAGAAAAATAGTGATGGTGAACGCTAGATCCTCCTGCAGATAGTCCGGTAAGTGTAACAGAATTTGGATTTCCTCCAAAATATTTGATATTATCCTTTATCCATTTTAGCGCTAAAGCCTGATCTTTTAAGCCATTGTTACCAGATACTACGTTATCTTCAGTACTAAGAAATCCTAAAAGGAAGGACCTAATAAAATCTTTATCTTTATAAAAAATGAGTTTTTTTTTTCAAAAACCACTAAAAATGGTTTAGAAAACACTAGAAAAATATTTAAAAAAAATTTTGATAATGCTAAATATTGAATTTACCCCGTATCCATATGGACCCCGTGGGCATTAAAAGAATAAACCTATTAAATCACAGAACAGACGACAAAAAAATTAATGCATTTTTATTGAATAAAAAACCTATAAATACAAGTATAAAAAAGTACAAACTAAGTATAAAAACTAAATTCATTTTTTAGTGTGATAGGTTACAAAACATAATCCAACAAAACACATAATCCAACATTACATTTGATGCATATTGTTCTCACTTTACTTTTACAACTTCCCAACCCACATCTTCGTCTTTTGCCATCTTTAGTAGAATCTACCAAACGTCCAATGTTATCGTATCGTATGTCGGGTATTACTTTTCACGAGTTAGCTTGGGGGATTACATTTGGTCCTGGTCGTAAAGTAATAGTTTGGTATTTTGTCAAATATCCTTGTACTAAAGTGAGCCTAAATGTTAACTGGGACATTTTTTGGTCTTGATGGCGATACATTAACCAAGCCTTAATGACACACAAATCAATAAGATATGTAAAGGGAGTCCACCACCACTTTTTTCCTCGAATGTTTATCCTATTCTCAGTTAAATTTCGGTCCATTTAGTCTGTTCCCCCCATATACTCACTATCCTATCACAAACGTTCCTATGAAGCATTTTATTTCATCATATGTAATATTTGAATTCTCTTGAATTTTTAAAAGCTGTATATTCTAGTTTCCTGAGCCAAGTGTTCAATATTTTCATTGGTAAAAAACATTTCAAATACTTCGATGAGGCTTTTATTTTTGAAAAGTTCATAACTCGATGTAGGAAAATCTCATATTACATATTTCAATATATCACCTTCAATAGATTCTACGTTATGTATATTATCTCTTTGATAGTCCAACCAAGAACCAATAAATTCTGGAATTTCATTTACATTTCGTTGGTCAAAGTTTTCTGAATAATTATTAGTATTGTCGTTTGTAACTGAAGAGCTACTGAGGCCTGGTGTAAACTGATGAGAAACACATGAAGAAATGGCTGAAAGTTCTTGAATAGCATTATCTGAATTACCACCAATGCGACCGTTAGTAAAAACGAGCTCTGCAGGTGCTAAAAGTTGCTTGCCAGCTAAATGTAGAAAAGTTCCGCCTTCATCCTCGTCTCCAGATTCTTCATCAGTAAGTACATTACTTGGTGGAGGTTCAACAAAGATTTTTTCTAGGGCTATATTATCATGATTTTTTAAAATAAGCTCTACTGCTTCCTGTAGCGAAAATCCAGGACTAAAACAAAAAAAAGTTTAGGTGCCCACGGGGTCCATATGCCCAGACACAACAAGTACGTCCCATGGATGTTCGAAGGATGTACCTCATTAAATGTCCGACATACCACGGATATCCGTTTACATAATTTGGACGTCCCCAGGACGTCCAATAAGACCTAATTGTTACCAAAAAGTACGTCCCCTGGACGTCCCAGGGATGTTCATTGGGACGTACATAGTACATATACAGAACTTAATACGAACTTATATAGGACCTAAGAAGGATGTATTGGGGACATCCATTGTACGTCCACATGGACTAATACAGGAAAAATGAGGATGTCTACAGGACCTAAGGGAACTTACAAAAAACTAATACATAAAATGAAAAGCAAAAATAAATGGGATTTTTATTGTGTACTTATATTAACATATTATGTATTTAAATTTATAGTATTTTTTAAGCACATTACTCCTACTTACTTTACAAATGTAGCAACTCACACCACAACCACAAAAATTACCTATAAAATTCTTATATACCTACTTATATAATGTTTATAATAATAAATTACCAAACGATAAACTAGTATCGAAAGCAATAAACTAATTCTAATTACAACCACAACCACAATGATTATAATTCAAGAAATAAAGGAGATAAATTGAAGCTTCATTAAAACATAACCACATTCTTCTTTCATCTTCTAATTTTTAAATTTCAATTCCACTACAGAACAAAATTTTAGAGATACAGCTCTGCTATAGAATAAGGATTTTTCTCTTAAAGGGGCCTCTGTCTGTTTTCGTATAAATTATTGGTATTTAAAACTAAATATAACTTTTTAAAATAAAGTTTAGTAGTAAGATTATATTTTGTAAAAGATATGCTTAAGTAAAAAAATGACACAGTTAACATCTAGAAAACATCCCTAATACATCCCTAATATATCCCTAATGGGACGTCCCTCAGACGACCTAATGGGACGTCCCCGGTATGTCCGACTAAAAATATCCCTTGGACGTCCAAAAGAAGTCCCGGGACGTTTGAACCTTAAAATGGCATAAAATGGACGTCCCAGGGCACGGCATGAAAAAGTTTGAAATAAATGCAACTTGCACAAACATAAATTCATCAAACTTTATATTCTTATAAACTTTTAGCTGTTAGTAACGTAATAAAATAAAGTTCAAGTAATAACTCAGAGCCTACCTCAAAATATCCTTTAGTGCTTGAACATCGATAAAGTCATCCATTTTAACAATTAAAATAAAACGTACACGTTCACTCTACTGAAATAATTTTAAGAGGCTTGAAAATATAGCGTATCCATGTGGGCCCCAGGGGCGGTCCCGGGTTAATAATAATTATTTATTACAATCGACAGTTATGAATATTTTACTAAAAATTTCTTGACTTATAATACCTTTGATATAACATTAGTCCAATAGAACTAAGGATTTTTCGTCCACGTCTCTCTATTGTGAGCAGTTTGTATCCACCTCGGGCCTGCGTGTTTCTTCAAGTCATCTGACCATCTCATGTGTGGCCTTCCTCTTTTTCGTTTGTAACTATATGGTATCCAGTGTATAATGATCTTATTCCATTTTTTAACATTTCCACAGTTATTCCATCTCTCCCAGGAGATTTGTTATTCTTCATTTCTTTGGGTGCCTTTTTTATTTCATTTTTACTGATTTCTAGTTGTAGGTCAGAGTTAACGTTCTTTATTTTCAACTGTAACTGTACGGATTTCTTGGGTTGGTTTTTGTTCTGTTTTATAAAGATTTGTAGAATATTCGTGCGTTATCTGTAAAATTTCTTTTATATTGTTGGTCCCCACTCCTTCTTTGTTCTTTATGCTATTCATTTGTATGTTTTCCAGGTTCTGTTTTAAGCACTTTATGTTTGTATTTTTTTCAATTGTTTTCTCTATCTTTTCTTCCTGTACTCTCCGTTTACATTCCTTGATATATATTTTTTAAATAGTTTTCTTTATTTCTTTGTATTCCATTTTATTTCTGTCCTCTTGTTCTAGTAATGTTCTTCTTGTGTTTATAAGAATCTTTGTTTCCTTTTGTTTCCTGGGATATGAAACTTTCTTTTTTTGTTGTTGTCTGTACTATTTTCTTACCCACTTTCATTAGAGTTCCAGTAAATATCATGTTTATTTCATCGATATGTTTGTGTTCTATAACTTCCTTGGTCAGCAATAATTCCTTTATTCTCTCTTGGTACGTCTGTTTTTGTTGTTTTAGTTTTTCCATGTCTAATTTTTGATTATTTTCCATTGTCTTTCTTTTTTCAAATCTATGATTCTAAAATTCTACTATCAATGACTAGCTTGGCTCTGACTAGTCTTTGGTCGCTACCAGTTGAGAAGTGATTTAGGGCTGTTACGTCTTTACCGATGGATTTTTGTGTTGAAAGAATATAATCAATTTCGTTTTTAGTTTTACCATTGGTACCAATTCATGTCCATTTTCTTTAGGGTTTTTTCTTAAAGAATGTATTCATTGCATATAGTTACTCCTTCTCCAAGTAATTCATCAATGTGAATGTGTGTCCTGTATCATTTCTTTTGTCGTATCCATGGTGTCCTACTTTGTCTTCTTCTTTATATAGTTGTTCTTCTATTTTGGCCTTCGTTAATGGATCTGATGGTATACGTTACTACATTTATTTTCGTCGAATATTTGCCTCCCCCACAATCCTTGAGATGAACCGGTTTCCCGGTGTGGGATTCCGAGTTAGTAATTCTACCCACCTGGGGTCGTATCCCGTTTGTTTCATAATTCGATATGTTTCCTGAAGAGGGTTTTTTGCGATTAAAATACCTCGCTTGCCAGACAGGTTGGTGAGTTCTGTATCAGCTGCCTATTCTAAGTTAGGCGCTGTTCACTGTTTTTACTTAAAAACAATTATAAACAATGTTTTAATTACTAAAGGTAAAGACTAGTAAGTTATATGGAAAAGTTACAAAATTTTACTAAAAAAAGCATAGAAAATCTTTTAAAATGAGGGTTCGTAAAGTTATTTTCATTAGTTTGTTGCTTAATTATTGCAAAAATAACTTAAAAAGTTGATTTTTTGAAAATTTTTGATAACTTTTTTAAAATTACAAAAATCTTTGATTTTGCTTAAGTATAAGAACATTCTCACAAATATTCAGCTTCAAAAATTTCAAGAAGTTTCACTTAATAGTTAATTTAAAATAATTGTTTATGTCAAAATTCTTTTATCTACAAGGTTAGTATGCGTCTATAAGAATACTGAAATCACCAGATTGACGAATAAGGTTTAATCTATCAAATTTAATCATAAAACAATAAAAAAGTTTATAATAAATATTGTAAATAGGTTTGCAAAAGTACTGTGATTTTAAGTTTATAAGCAATTGAAATAACTCAGAGGCGGAAATTAATTTGTTTCTCTAATTTCTGTTGGCATTTTTACACGAATTACAAAAAAAAAAACATATGTTCTACGACCCTTGAAACCCGAGATCTATAGGAACATTCGTGAAAAGTGAGACCACATCGAAGCTGACTGGCAAATGTCCCGGCTTATATCAGGCTTTTATAGACTCGATGAAGTGGCTTGCATTCTTGACGTCAGAATCTGCTTATTCTGCGTATGGTTGTACTTAAAATCGAAGTAAATTACAAGTGATAGGAACTGATCACTGTAACGTTTACACACATAACTAACATTTCAGAACATGATTTGAGTGATTACAATTGTTTCCAAGGCTAACCTGGCCAAACATGGATTTCAATTGAACAAGCGTATAAGTCCTCTAATATGCAACTGATAAAGTAAAGGAATGAACAGATTGTTGCGATTTAATCGGTGCGTCAACGACACGATTTATCTCGCATCTCGCAATATAAGCGACGGCCTCTTTTCATGTCATAAACCCATTGGTGCGATTAGTCGCTTGAATTGAACCGACGAGTACAGCATAGTCTGAAATGCATTCTTCAGAATCGAAATATATAAATATATATATATATATATATATATATTATATATATATATATATATATATATATATATATTACAATTAAAGATTGTCTTATTATGTCTCCTTCTTCTTCAGCCTTCATTTATCCAATGTTGGACATAGGCCTCCTCCAATTGCTTCCACGCTTTCCTATCTTTTGCAATTCTCATCCACTGCTTTCCAGCTACAGCAGTTATATCGTCTATTCATCTCTTTTTAGGTCTTCCTACGCTTCTTTTTGTTTCTCGAGGTCTCCAGAATGTCACTTTATGAGACCATCTGTTGGTTCTTGTCTTGCTACATGTGCTACCCATTGCCATCTCAATGTCTCTATTTTTCCCATGATTTTCGGTGTTAGGAATTTTGTCTCTGAGGCTTATATTTAACATGGCCCTCTTCATGGCCCGTTGAGTTACTCTTAATTGTTTTGCCATTTTTCTTGTTATTGCCATAGTTTCCAATCCATAAGTTGCAACTGGTAGTATACAAGTGTCATAGGTTTTTTGTTTTAAGTGAACTGGGATTTTTCTGTCTTTTAAAATGAAGCTCAACTTACCAAAAGCAGCCCATGATAATTATTGTGTCCTTCTTTTAATTTCTAGGGTTTGATTTTCCTTTTCGTTTTTAATTGCATGTCCTAGATATATATATATATATATATATATATATATATATATATATTTATATATATATATATATATATATATTGTTCTACCTTTTCTATATCGATGTCATCTATCGTAATGTTTCTAGGCTGTTGCTTAATATCTGTGTTTTGTCGAGATTCACATTTAATCCTATTTGATTCGATTTGTGATTTAAATATTGTAGCATTGATTTTAGTTCATGGATATCTGTGCTTATTAGTACTATGTCGTCTGCAAACGCAAATGGTTAAGATATACTCCATCTATTTTTAATCCATTTTCGGCCCAATTTAGTTGTTTGAAAACATTTTCTAATGCCAAAGTAAATAACTTGGGTGAGATGGTGTCGCCCTGTCTCACACCTTTGCGAAGGTCTATTTTCATAGTTTCCAGATCATCGTCTATTTTTACGTGAAAAGTAGCATCATCGTATATATTCTTAAGGAGGGCAGCATATCTTGAATCTACTCTGGCGTCATCCAATGCTGTTAAGAAAGCCCATTTCTCGATACTGTCGAATGCTTTGTGATAATCGACAAATGCCAGATGTCTTATTATGTATGCACTAGGTATCTGGAAATAATATCTGTTTTGATATACTGGGTAAGATTTAATACCTACTAATATTTTTTATATACAAAGAAGAATTGGGATTCATAAGATAAATTTTAAAAGACAAACAAGAGCAAAAAAGAGAATTTCATACGTTAATGCCATAACTTCGATCTGACAAAAATCGGTTTTATAAATACTTCAGAATGAAAATTGTTTGTTTTGATAAAATTTTAAATTTAATAAAGGAAGACATTTGTAAGCTTTATAGCAATTTTCGTGAACCTATTTCAGCGGAAGAAAGACTAGCCATTACTTTGAGCTAAATAAATCATCACTCATTGTATTTTAATTTTTATATTATTTTATATATCAACATTATAAAGGAGTATACACTCGTAAAAAGGTGGTTGCTGAAGCCGGAAATGATTGCTCGCAATCTGCACTAGTGGTATTTGGATTATGTTTAAGTGGAATGGTTCCTTGGTCTGGCGAAATAAGTGGATTTTCATAGAAATTCGAATCAGAGGTGCAACTACTGGAAGTTGATGGTTGCAAAAATGTTAGCGCACTTAGAGAATAATTAATGAATTGGATACATCACGAAATTATCATTCAAACTTATTATATACTACTATAAGCACAAATCCTACTATTTTTAATGATTTACCTAAAAACATAAATGTCTTTAACAACTTACCTAGAATTGCCAAACGGTAATTCATTGTGACATAGACTATATCCTGGTCCATTAAAAAATCTGGTTTAGCCATATACGAAGGAGAACCAAATTGATAGGCACCACCATGTATGTGAACAACGACGTCTAAATTTTCATCCCCTTTAATATTTGTAAGTGGGACATAAACGTATAAGTATAAACAATCTTCAGAACCTTAAAATAGTGCAATAAAAATTTTATTTACTGTAAACGTATCCCACTTTTTTTATGGAATAAATTAAGAAACAATTGTTATTTACCTAGAAATCCCTTCATCCCTGGTATAGGAATATATCCTAAACACATATATGTCTTGTTTCCAATTAATTGTCCCGTCCATTTATTAGCAGGCTCAGGTTCCTTAAATAGTGATAACAAAATTTTTATCTATTTTATTGTTACAATCTAAATTAAACATGTTTGTACTAGTTAAGCATTCCTTTGTTAATTCAACAGAATTAGAAATCTCAAAATTTGTTAGGTTTCAAAACCTAAAGCTTGAAAAGGTAGGAAACACGTATAAGCGAATGGTATTCGCTTTTAAAAAGTTCGCAATTAAAAAGACTTTTAAAATTTGAAATATTTGTTGGTTTTTATCTTTTCTTCTGCCGAATATTTCTCAAACAGTCTGTATCGCTGTTGACTGCTTACAGTCCAGTCGGGATCTACCCAAAAGCAGATCATACTGGATATTTTCCATAGCAGTCTATTTTTTTTCGAATCACTTCAGGACGTATCACCTATCAATAATAGTGATATACACCAGTCGCAAACCTTGTACTTAATTTTTTGTTTGACAAACTCTAAACAAATTACAAATCTTTGCTTTTTGCGCCCATGTGTTTGCCTATAACTCGACGGATATTGCTTGTACAAACGTAACTTAAAGCATTGATGGATTCGACCGTTACTTGATGGAAATTCATTTAATGTAACAATAAAACACTGAAAACTTTGTTTTCAAACTTCCACAAAATTTATTTTAAATCTTATCACTACAGCTGTTTCGGCTGATTGCCTTTGTAAGTGATCTATTTTTGGCTTGGGTTTACAAATTAATAGTCTCTAATAAAATAGGTTGAGGAGGGGAGAACTGTTTGTCTCAAGTTGGTCATTCAGAATTATATCTGTGTTTTTTAATTTTTTGATTTCCATAGATTCTAACAAAGATAGCTTAAGGCCTTTATTTTGAATGTGAAGAATTTTAAAATTGTCATTAAAAGAATGATTATGATCTAGAAGGTGAAGTGCGTATGTCGAATCTGTTTTTCTATTCTTGAAAGTCCTTTTATGTTCTGCTATTTGTTTATCAAAGTTTCTACCAGTTTGACCGATGTAAGTTTTTGGGCAGTCACCACATTGAAGTTTGTACACACCACTATTCAAGAGTTTTTTATTTTGGTTCTTGTTATTTTTAATATATTTGCCTAGGTTGTTATTTGTTCGGAAAGCTGGTGTTATTCCTTTCTTTTTTATGTGTTTGGCAATTTTTGTTGTTATTTTGCCTGTATATGTATAAAATTTCAAAAATTTCAAAACTGTTAGAGATTATTTTAGAACACACTAAATTTTCACCTAAATGTACCATAAAAAATACAATAGAACTAGTTAATAAAATACAACATTTTCAATTATCTAACAACTCCAGATTAATTTCATTTGACGCAAAAAATCGTTTTCCTAGTATCCCTCCTACAAAAACTTTTATTCTAGTAAAAAACCTTTTAGACCAAAATAGTACAAATCCAATAATTACATCTGAAATTTTACATCTTCTTGAAGTTTGCATAAACCAGGACTACTTTGAATTTAATAATAAAATATATAGAAATAACAGTGCAGGACTTATAATGGGTAATCCTCTAAGCCCATTGCTATCAGATATTTTTATGGATCATCTAGAGACAAAGATTTCAAAACATCCCGTATTCAAACAGTTTTTATACTGGTGGAGATACGTAGACGACGTACTGGTGTTTTTCACAGGAACTAACAGGCAACTCGACCAATTTTTATCGTATATTAATTCACTTCATAATCATATTGAATTTACAATAGAAACAGAACAAAATCAATCCATAAATTTTTTAGATTTAAAAATTAGCAGACTTCAAAACAAACATGACTTCTCCATGTTCCATAAACCTACCCATACTGACACGACTATACACAATTCATCATCCCATCCAACACAACATAAACTGGCAGCTTATCATAGTATGTTACAGAGATTAACAGAAATTCCGATGTCAAAATACAACTTTGAGACAGAAGTAAATAGAATTAAGCAAATAGCAGTAAACAACGGATACAACGAACAAACAATTAATAAAATGTTAAATCAAAAACTACACAAGAAAGCCCTGAAATTAGTATTTCCACCACCAGAGAAAAAACCCAGTACCTTCTGCTCGATTACATATACAGGCAAAATAACAACAAAAATTGCCAAACACATAAAAAAGAAAGAAATAACACCAACTTTCCGAACAAATAACAACCTAGGCAAATATATTAAAAATAACAAGAGCCAAAATAAAAAACACTTAAAAAACACCGCTTAGTGGTGTGTACAAACTTCAATGTGCCCAAAAACTTACATCGGTCAAAGTAGTAGAAACTTTGATAAACGAATAGCAGAACATAAAATGGCTTTCAAGAATAGAAAAACAGATTCGACATACGCACTTCACCTTCTAGATCATAATCATTCTTTTACTGACAAATTTAAAATTCTTCACATTTAAAATAAAGGCCTTAAGCTATCTTTGTTAGAATCTATGGAAATCAACAAATTAAAAAACACAGATATAATTCTGAATGACCAACTCGAGACAAACAGTTATCCCCTCCTCAACCTATTTCATTAGAGACTATAAATTTGTAAACCCAAGCCAAATCACTTGAGAAAGGCAATCAGCCGAAACAGCTGTAGTGATAAGATTTAAAATAAATTTTGTGGAAGTTTGAAAACAAAGTTTTCAGTGTTTTATTGTTACGTAACTTAAAGCCTTCATATTCCGCCTAAATCGGTCAATTAGTCGAGCCTAGTAAATTTCTTAAAGTTTAATAAATAAACAAAGTAACAAAAAATAAACTAAACAAAGTTTTCAAATTATGCGTCATTTTCAAATTTAAGAAATATAATATGAAATACATATGAAAAAAATAAGTTTTGCACCTAATATGAAATATATACTTAATATGGAATATGCTCTGATCCTATTATGTCACACAGTAAGATGCATTTTAATAAAAAATGCATAAATAAGATTTAAAATAAATCACTATCCATTTTACGAAATTCTTTATTTTTATATTTTAACTTATTAGGATTTAGATTCTTTCGTTAGCTTGACAAAACATATTGTTGTTTAATGACTGCGGACACTAAATCCATGCGCCAATCTTACAATTTGTATTAATTTTGTCATTAGTCATAGTCCTCATCACATAAAATAAGTGATGAGGTCCTCAGAGTTCCACAGTAAACTCTTCTGCAGCTATCTACTTAATTCAATAACTACTTTACTGTGGACTGTCCAAGTTCCTCATTTTTTCTCTTTTTATTTTTATTTATTTTTCATTTTTTTTATTTTTTTCTTAATTTTTTTTATGTTTTATTATTATTTTTTTATTTTCTTTTTTATTTTTTCTTTTTTTTCCTTTTTCTTTCCTTTTTTTTCTAACAAATTACAAAGAAATACTTACTCTATATTTACAATTACAATTTGAGTTTATTATCTAAAACTTGTTTATACAATAATCTATATAAAAACTCATTGTTTTCTAATGTTAATAAAAAACTTAAATTAATGGGATGGTGAACATTGGTCAAAGAATACAGCGAATATAAAAAATTATTAACCTTATTGGAAATAAGAAAACAGTCTAAAATTTTATGTTGTAGATGTAGGTTACCCATCTGACCACAAGTAGATTGTGGACTATCATCTAGATTCATTTTAAACATATATGATGGTGTAAGACAGTGGTTAAATTTCATTCTGCATATGGTCCTTGTCATATCCTTTGTCGATTCAATTTTATCAAACCAAGATTTATCCGCAATATGGTTTCTGATTGCTCTGTAATGGTTTCCTGTATTTATATTATCATTAATATACCTTTCTTTCCATTCCTTCATAAGTTTTTTTAACGTGTCTGATTCTATATCTCTAGACGTACACAGATAATGAGTTACTACTCCTTGTGTAATAGCGTTTTTTGAAAATTCGTCTACTATCTCATTTTCAGTTATTCCATAATGGCTTTTAATCTATGCCAATTTAACAGTTTTGCTTGTGGCTGAAGTTCTTTAATTTTATTAATTATATATAATTCAACGTAATTTACTTTTGATTTAGGATTTATGGCACTAATTTTACTTAAAGCACTTTTGCTGTCACTATAAATTATAAACTTTGAATGATTTATATTAGATAAATATTTTAGTGCTTCCACTATCGCTATTAATTCAGCTGTGTATATACTCATGATGGAATTGAGTTTAAACATTTTACTGTTTTTTATTATTGTTATCCCAGTATGCACATCCCACATCTTCGATACTTTTGGATGCATCTGTATATTAGTATATAACAATCTTTGAACAATTGTGAACTGTCAGATATAAACATTAATTTTTTTAAAGATAAAGGTAAATTGCTGTAGTTCCTTAAAAAATATACCTGAACTTGTTCTAGAGTATTACAGTCAATATTGTAATTTGGGTTTATGTCATATTTATGTAGTTCTTTAACATATATAGTCATTTTTGAATAGAAATCTACTATATTTAGAGTTTTCTTTTTTATCCAATATTTTTCTATTAAGTCTGCTAAGAACAGCTGGTGTATTTTGAATATTAAACTTGACTTTTCCTCGTACAATCTAACTAAAAGTCTAATGCAAAGTTTTTTTCGTCTTATATACATTTGCTTTTCACAGCATTCGACTTGTAGGTTACTAATGGGTGTACTTCTTAGGGCACTACACAATATAAGGCATTTATTAACGATTTTGTCTATTTTGTTTAAATAACAGTGTGATGCGTCACTGTATAATATTGATCTATAGTCGATTATAGCTCTTATATTATTTTTAAATAATAACAAAGAAATATTTGGATGTGCTCCCCATCGTAAGTGTGACACGAATCGAAGAAGATTTATTCCCTTTTCTGATTTTTTAACTATATTGTCTATATGTTCTTTCCAGAGAAGCTGTCTATCAAGAGTAATGCCCAAATATTTAACATGACTTTGTACTGGATAGGAAACATTGTTTATTAAGATGTAGTTGGGTTTCTCTTTTCGTTTTCTTGTACAAATACATAATTTAGTTTTCGAATCAGAGATTCCGAACCCACATTCTAAAGATTCAAAGAAAAAGAGAAGGGGTGGAACTCCAATGTGTAGGGATAGAGTTAAAATAAAGAAATGCGTTAAAATTTGTGACGCTAGCAATATGGCGTTTGAGGGGAGCAGATATGGGTCGTAGTCGAGAAGGCTGCGATGGAGAGAGTGATGCCTAACATTGAAGGACCCAAATCAGAAAGTAGGAGGTCCTTATATGGTGTTATGCAGTCAATCATCATTGCTAATGATACGAGTAGACAAAACGAGTATGTCTGTTACGATTAGCATGCACCTACCGGACTGGAACTGCGGTGGCCTTGTGCACTATCACAGGTTGTAGTCATCTGAATGTTTTAGCAGTAGAAAGGAGACATCTCTATGAGAGAAGAGAGCATTTAAAACCAGCCATAAGAACGGGAAAGATCAATCGAAAGATGGTAAGAAGAGTGGAACAATATAGAGGATGTTGTTGTTGTGGTTCAGTGGACCAAGATGCTGATCCCGAGCCTAAGGGACTAGGTGAATTGTGATAGTCAACTGGATTATATTCTGATGCAAGTACCCACAGGACATTGATGTTTTAGGGCGAATTTTTATAAGTTCAGAAAGACAGATACAGATAATTGCCTATACTGCGAATACTCCGACACTGTTACTTACACAATGCTGAAGTGTAATAAACGGATATTGGAGAGAAACATAAGGTCTAGAGAAATAGGTACGAACTATATGACTATGAGAGAGATGATTATGAAAATATCGGGAAGATGCCTTACAGCAGCTATCCCACTTTCGGAGTACGGTATGTGCAACAGTAAACTGCGCATAAGTATGAGAGGGTGGTTTTAGTCGTGATATAGGAAACAAGGTATGCTCACTAGGTGGACTCGTTTTTGCACATTTCTGCGCCGACCAAAATCCACCATCTTTTCAATATGTCACATGTGTGTAGGGATGGTGACCTGATCCCGTACCAGTTACTTTGGAGCATGTATTTTATTTATACTTGTGGAACTGATCCCTAACACCAATATATTATAATAAACGAGTACGGGTCATGGACGTATAAATAAAGATCTTTATTTATACGTCCATGGTACGGGTACTGTACTCATAGTAAGTGTATGCATCTGGATGAAGTTAAAATTTATCTTAGCTGAATTTAATATGATATAAGGCATTTATATTCTAAATTGAATTGTATAAAGATCGTTCTATGGCAAATTTGAACAAAAATAATATATATATATATATATATATATATATATATATATATATATATATATATATATATATATATATATATATATATATATATATATATATATATATATATATTCTTAGAAAGGGCTTTAGTGACTATGTGAGTAATATATACGGATATGAAATGATATGCAATGAAGGTTTGCATAAACATAGACACTTCCTCTGTCAAACTCACCTAAAATAAATATAAAAAATAGAAGAGACATGGAAACCTTAGTAATAAGTTTTGACAGAAATAAAAAGTAAATCAAATTTAACGTAAAATTTTGCTAATTTTAAAAGACAATTCTCACAAGGGTAAGCCTATTGAAAACATAAGAACTTCATTTTTCTAATGTAAATTTTTTATGTTAATTATTAGTATGTTTTGAAAAAGAGTAAAATAAACTCGAAAGCTTAGCAAACCTAAAGAGTTTTACTTAAAGGCCAATATATTGACTACTAAACCCAATATATCCGTATATATATATATATATATATATATATATATATATATATATATATATATATATATATATATATATATTTCGAAATTCGAAATTCGAAAAAAGATTTCGAAACAAATTAATTAATTTCTCAGCAATACAAATAATTTTCTAGTTATTCCCACAAAATAATGGGCTTACCACAATCAGGTATTTTTGTTTATGCGTATCAGTTTGACCTGATCCCTGATATAAGCAAACAAAGCAGACTTCACGCATGTGACGTATTGAAAAAATGGTGGATTTGGTCGGCGCAGTGATGTGCAAAAACGAGTCCACGTAGTGAGCATACCTGACCTGATCCACAAAAATACTTGGATCAACCACCTCTACATGCGTGACGTCTGCTTTGTTTACGTCCAGTGTTTTGCATTTTTTAACCTTACTTTGCAATGTATTGGAATTTAAAAGTAAATGTGTTTTTGTTCTGTTTCGATTTTTTAAAAATTATTTTAGCAAGAGTCTGTTCAGATCATTTTAAATATGAATTAATTGGATTAATGTATAGTATTAATTTTATTTTACTTAATTTAACTACGATATTTCGTATCAATTTTGTACATATTTGAATTGCCGCCTTCAAAATGGCGGATTTTGGTCGTAAACGCGATTGGCTGTTCAAAATAGATGCGCTTGAGCCATCGAGCAAAAAGACAAAAGAGGGAATGTAAAGGTAGTGGGGGCAAACATATTGTTAGACAGGAAGTGAGATCTTTAGAGGCCACATTAAACAAGGAAAGAGAGTCACTTTCCTTGTTTAAGATATCAAATTTAGTTGGGTTATGTGATTGTTTGTCCCAACTGTCACATGAAAGCTTATTTATATTGAAGTTTTTTAACAATTGTGTCGCATTTTAGACTCTTATTATTAATAATTAATTAAATCTTTCTCGTCTAAGACACATTCTGAAAAATATTATATAGCTACTGTTGATAAGTGTCGGAAAATTTAAATTTCGCGCATTCGCATTTTCGGATATGTCCGCCATCAGAGGCCACTTTTTTGGTCTCCTTTTCATAAGGATTAGATTCCCTCTTTTGTCTTATTGCTCGATGGCTTGAGCATACCATGTTTCCTTATATCATGGTTTTAGTTGGTAGGCAGGTAGAAATAATAAGTCCAACTCTTGTAAATTTAGCAATTATTGACGTAAGTAGTTCAACACAACAACCATACATAAATATTTTCAAAACAGCAGTTTGCAAAGTACATATTGCCATGATGGTCGCCAACATCCGAAAGGAATACGCACTAAAAAAAGAATTGATCATATACGTAAGCAATCGTTTGAATATTTTGTCCACGAGTGTATATAAAATATTAATTTTGTAGTAACATTAACCATGTCTAACCTAAAGTTAATATACAAAGTCAACCAAGATGTTATATCTAACCTCAAAGTTATAAAAAATCTCTTGGTTAATAAAGGAAATACATACCGACAACACAAAGACTATTATTCAGCTACTAATTTTATTCTTAATTTATACTTATAATTGCAGATGTAAATGGTCTTGATTAATAAAAATCAAACCAATATCAATACGATCATCTTAGGTCTTTTATTTAATAGTATTCATCCACAGTTACTCTCTTTTCCATTATTTTTTTAGATAAAATCAGTCATAGTAACCATTTTGTACCAAGATTATATTTTGCTGCCTTTTAATAAATTCTTTATACTCATTCCGGTAATCCCTAGACCGTGTTTGTTAGACTATTATGATAAGTAATTAAAATACGCCGTACTTACAGCAAATCTTAAATTACCGACAGGTGGTTTTGCATATGGAATTCCTTCAAAAGCTAAGAACTGTCTTCCTCCAAACGATTTTTTATGATATCCTCGTACAGTGCCTTGTGGTGTCTTAACAAGAGGTTCATCACCGTTCACATGATACACTAAAAATTTATACAATAATAATTAATATTAGCAGTATAGAGGATAATTGTTTAGAGTATTTAAATAAAAGAGTAATGCAGTATTAGCGATAAACTATTATTAATATATGAGAATAATGTGTTATAAATAAATATGTTTTAGAAAGAGACCAGAAAAAGTGAGGCTATACCAATATGTATAAAAAAAATTTCAAACCACCCCACTAATAAATAAAAGTACCAACAGAAAGAGCTCACGTACATAGAAATAATTAAACAATTAGAGAAAAATGGGACGAAATAAATGCGGGGAATCAAAACAGAAATTTAAAGATAAAGAAAAATCGAAAAGAAATAAAAATATTTCGAAATAGAATCAATAAACAAGACACGTGACTTTCATGACTGGTCTTTGGTATAGACATTGTCATTGAAGTTTATAATACATTAGTCAATTTCAAAAGAATCTATGTTAAAATAACAATTATAATCTTAAATTATAGTCCACGTAAATTGATTTGACAACGTACAATTATCCATATACAGAATGAATGGTGAAGCGGTTTTTTTATGTCCTCGTCTTCTTCATCATCAATAATGGCACCTACATTTATTATTGCGTCCATCCACAAAATTAAAAATTGTTTAAGAAATATTTTAAAGACTGATATTTTTTGTACACACTTATGACAAGTCGAAAGAAAATGCGAAAAAGTATTTTTGAAGTGTGTATATTTTAGGCAATTCCTAGCTGAGCGCTTTCGGCTTTACAAAGCCATCATCAGAGCTATGCTACAATAAAATGTTCTTATAAGTACTAATTGGTAAAGATTATAATTTTTAACTTACGTCAATTTTTTAAATACCACTACAAAGGAGAGATCTCATTTCCTTATATTTCAAAATTATGATTTTTTTTTTAGTTGTTGAAATTTGTTAAAACATATAAAAAACATATAAAAAGCCGACACTGGACTTCACAAACACGTTAAAAAATTGAAAAATTTTTTGTCATGGTACGGGTGTAAGAACCCGACCATTGATTGATGTGAGGATGTAGACAGAATAGAACTAATGAAATCAAATGTCGGTCCTGTTAAACGTTTTTTCAAAAGTGACAGTTGACAAATGTCATATATAGGAAATAGAGATTGTTTTTTTAAATTCTTACAAAATTATTTAATAGTTTGGAATTACTAATAGTCATTAAAGACTTTCTAAAAATTAAGTTTTTAAATTAAATTTTATGTGTTCATCACATCATACAGAATGACATTAGTTTGTAAATTCACTCAAGTCATTGCTCAAGGTCAATTTATGTTCAATCTGACAGCTATCCTTAAGAAACAAGGGGTCAAATTGTTCAACAACAATATAAAGAAGAAACATGGTATTAATGTTACGTTATCTGATACTTATGTGTATTGAGAATTGTATCTCTTGATGGAAATTTGTAAGAAATTTGCATAAATTTTTTAAGAATATATTTTATATGTTTCAATTAAGAACAACTGTCAAATGAATTACAAAATGTTGTAAATTTCTAATAAAGTTTAAAATTTGTTTAAAAATATAAAAGTATGAAAAATATATAATAAGATTGCATGAGGGCACCCTTCTTCCTCTAAAGTCTCCCATAATAATTTAAAAAGAGGTTTATAATTGCAATTGAGGTTGATTTGTGTGTTTAAGCAACAATCAGGGGTTAGTTTCATTTCTTTGGATATCTCAAGATCTTCCAACAGATTCATGAGTCTAAAGTTTTTATTGGGAATGTTGTGTAAAATTTTACTGTTTTCAGAAGGAGAAAAGGAATTATTATTAAATTTAATGTGATATCCAAAGTTTGATTTTTCTGGGTTATTGAGGTGTTCTTTGATTCTTTGATTCAGAATTCTCATTGTTCTACCTACATAAGTCATATTACAGTCACCACAGGACAGCTTGTAAATACCACTTCTGTTTAGTTTGTCAACTTTGTCTTTGATCACAGAATAATAAGCAATCAGAAGGGCCACTCTCAGATGCCGCCTTTGAAGTTTTTCAGCACGCGCGCCATGTTTTAGGAGGACACAGACATATGATTTGTGTGGTTATGTAATTGTTTATATTTATGTTTAATTATATTATATTTATGTTATTATATTTAACAATGTTAATATAATGGTATAGTATGTCTATGATTGCCGTAAGTCAAATAAACCTGGTTAATTTTTCCATACACACCACATAAACAACACTAATTTCTTTAAAATCCTCCTAAAACATGGCGGAACGTCTGCGCGGAGGAGATGCGCGTACTTAATTTTCCGTGGAGAGTGGGTATTCTGTTTGTTTATTATTCTGTGCTTTGATCTTGCTGAAGATGGACTTGATGTTCATCAAGTTGATGTTCAACTTTATGTTCAATTCTCAATACACTTAAGTATCAGATAACGTAACATTAATACCATGTTTCTTCTTTATATTGTTGTTGAACATTTTGAGCCCTTGTTTCTTAAGGATAGCTGTCAGATTGAACATACATTGACCTTGAGCAATGACTTGAGTGAATTTACAAACTAATGTCATTCTGTATGATGTGATGAACACATAAAATTTAATTTAAAAACTTAATTTTTAGAAAGTCTTTGATGACTATTAGTAATTCCAAACTATTAAATAATTTTGTAAGAATTTAAAAAAACAATCTCTATTTCCTATATATGACATTTGTCAACTATCACTTTTGAAAAATCGTTTAAAAGGACCGACATTTGATTTCATTAGTTCTATTCTGTCTACATCCTCACATCAATCAATGGTCGGGTTCTTACACCCGTACCATGACAAAAATTTTTTCAATTTTTTAACGTGTTTGTGAAGTCCAGTTTCGGCTTTTTATATGTTTTTTATATGTTTTAACAAATTTCAACAACTAAAAAAAAAATCATAATTTTGAAATATAAGGAAATGAGATCTCTCCTTTGTAGTGGTATTTAAAAAATTGACGTAAGTTAAAAATTAAAATCTTTACCAATTAGTACTTATAAGAACATTTTATTGTAGCATAGCTCTGATGATGGCTTTGTAAAGCCGAAAGCGCTCAGCTAGGAATTGCCTAAAATATACACACTTCAAAAATACTTTTTTGCATTTTCTTTCGACTAAGAAATATTTGTTATTTATTTTGAATATCAAAAATGGGGTTAAGTGATAAGGACAAGACAGGCACTGACAACTTATTAGTTTATCACTAATTCGATAAGGGCAACACCATCGTTACGTTACGTGCAGAACTTTAACTCTCAATTTAACGTTCATCTTCTTCGATACGTTAGTTCTTTACGTATGGGGAGATACGTTACGTTAGGTAGTTACAAAAACTCCCTAATGTAACGTAACACATTTCTTCTAAAAACTTTGTATGTAATAGTTGGAAGTCTTTTTTCATCCCATTGTTTTTTCTATTTCGCGGCCTTCCCTAAATTTTTAAAACTGATTTTAAACTAACGCCCGCAAATAATATGAAATGTTTGATTGTCTGAAGTTCAAAAATAATTTTTTATTTAAAATAAACAAGAGGTAAATATAATAGTAAATAAAGCAAATTATCAATTCAGTAATATTATAAAATGTATATTACTGTTTAAGTATGTTTAATAATAATGCATTATCTTTAATTTATTATTAAATGAATTACCCCTTAAATTAGCCACACGCTGCTATACTTTTTTGAGATCTACTAAAAGTCTAAGTCAGTGTCAGCTTAAAGAAAAAAAACTAACCGGAGTAAGTCTCCAGAAGACACTTTTAAACAGAAAGAAGATAATGATCAGAGTTAACTGACAATCTTAAAAAGAGTCAAAAGAAAGATAATAACCTAAAAGTCATACGAGAATGGCTTAAAAACGGAGTAAGATCGATTTGGCAGTAATTAACCAAATACAGTGAAATTATAAAGGCCCACTTGGCTCAATGGGAATCTCCGTATCTTTCCATTGGCCCATACCGGAAGTGGGAAAGTTCCAAAGTAGTATGTACAGTTTAACAAGTGGTACTATCGAAATCGCACATAGAAAGTGTGTTGCGAGAACTTCATAGCAGCTTTTCTGAAGGACTTTTTAATGGCAAAAACACACTGACCAGAGTTCGAGACAAATTTTACTGGATCAATTTTCGCCAATATGTAGAAGATTGGTGTAAGAAATGGGATTTATATAACGGTAGAAAAGGCCATAGAACAAGGAGTCGTGGAAAATGGTACAATATCTTTCAAGAGAGCCTTTTGAACGACTTGCAGTGGATATACTTGGTCCACTTGAAATAGGAAACAAGTACTTGATTGCCGTAATGGAATATTTTTCAAAACCGCCTGAAATTGCAGCCCTTTCGAATCAAAAAGCGACTACAGGCTAGAGTTTATAACACACGTCGTATTTATACATGGAGTTCTTTTATAGTTACATTCTGATCAAGGAAGAAATTTTGAACCAGATCTGTGGTAGGAATTAATAAAAATCTTGTGTACTAAGAAAACTCATACTACGTCTCACCATCCACAATTAAACGGAATGGTCGAAAAACACAATAAACTGTTTATCAATACCTTTCAACTGTGTCTAATAATCAAAAAGATTCTTCTCTTCTTATTGTGCCCTATCCAATTAGTGGATGTTGGCGACAATTCTGGAATACTCCTCTCGATCTTGTGTGGCTCTAAAAAGTACATGGGCATCGAGATTTGTCCAATCCCCTATGTTTTTAAGCCATGAGTATTTCTTCCGATGCCTTGGTTTCCTTCTATCTTCCTTTCCATAATAAACTTTAAGAACTGATACTTGGAATTTCGAAATATGACCCAGATAAGCAGTTTCTCTTCTTTTTATTATTGGCAGCACTTCTCGTTCTCTGCCCATTCGATTTAATACTTCGACATTTGTTGTGTGATCTGTCCAGGGAATTTTGAGTAGTCTTCTAAATACCCACATTTTAAATGCCTCCAATTGGTTCATCACATTGGCCTTTATGGTCCAGGTTTCTACACCATATAGCAGTATGGAGTAAATGTAATATTTTACAAAGTGATATCGAAGCATTAAGTTGAGTTGAGCTGCTGTTGTTTATCAAGGTTCTCATATTAGTAAATGCTGTTCTGGCTTGCTCAATCCTGCTACGTATCTCTATGTCTGGATCGAGATCTTCAGTTATCAAACTACCGAGATATCTGAACTTGGGGACCTTTTGGATGTTCTTGTTTTTTGTCATTAAAAAAGAAGAATAATTCTTCTTTTTTACCTTTAACATGAAGTTGCGGTTTTTGTGGGATTTTAGATTTTATATTTTTTGTTGTGTTGTATTTGAAAAAATACCCTTTTGTGTTGTAATGTTTTTATTTAAAATTTTAAATGTATTTTTTAATAATTTTAACATGCTTGTGACAGTGTTCTTCACTACTAAGACCAACTGAACATTTTCAATGTAGGTTTTTAAATGTTGATTTCCACCACTTGTACTAAATAGGTTTTCCATTTAGGTGCTGATTAAGGTGACAGCCTATCACCGAAAAAAATTTCACATTTAGAATAAAGTGCTACACCAAACTGGCTTATACCATCTTTAGCCGATCCTTGATTTGACGCTTTCCCGAAAGTTACCAACCAAAGAATTGTATTCTTAGCGTCGTTATATACACTATATATATATATATATATATATATATATATATATATATATATATATATATATATATATATATATATATATATATTAAATCCGGATATCTGTGGTCAATTCTGCTGTTAATCAAAGAACTTACCCAATGTTTGACACTGTCGAAGGCTTTTTCGAAATCTATGAACGCTATATATAGAGGAATGTGGTATTCATTTGCTCATTCTATAAGTATTTTCATACTTAGTAAATGGTCACTTATGCTGAATCCCTTTCTAAAACCAGCTTGTTTTTTCGACTGGTATCCGTTTGGTCTGGTTATTTCAAGTTATTCTGTTAATAGGTCTTTGTATATCTCTTTATATTTTCCTAGTTTTTTTCTATCTACTAGATCCCAGTTTCTAATTTTTTCTTTTTTTCATTTCATAGTTACCGTTAATACTAATTTTTGCTCTGACTATCCTGTGATCGCTACCTGCTGTGAATCTGTTAAGAACTGTTACATATTTAATGATATATCGTTCCGTATACAATATGTAGTCAATCTCATTTTTTGTGGATCCATTAGGGCTGATCCATGTCCATTTTCGTTGGGACTTCTTTTGTAAAAGAAGTTCATTTGCGTATAGATGCTTTTCTTCCAAATAGTTCATCAAAGTAGCAACTCTATCATTTCTCTGACCATACCCGAAATCTCCTATTTTAGTTTCTTCTTTGTTTAGTTTTCTACACAGTTTGGCATTGAAATCTCCAATTACTAGTGTTGACAAAAAAGACGATTTTTATGTTCTTCCATAGCCTTTGATATATTTTCATAAAATAGTTCGATATCTTCATCATCATAAGCTTGGTGGGGGCATATACCTGGGTAATTTTATAACGTAATAATACTAGTTAGGTTAAAAGATAAAGCATTTTTTATTGTAAATAATTGAGATTTTAATAATTCGTTTAAAATTATGCCATATTTCAATACATTTCGGAAAAAACATTGCAAATTATTTTTCTTAGTTGCAATAATTACTTTTGTAGGAATTACACACATATGTCCAAAAGTTTGGAATATTGGATTATTTCATCTTTTTATTGATTTTTATATATAAACTCTTCTAAATAGTTGAACATAATTTTGTTTCAATTCTTAACAATACTAAACAATATTAGATCTAAAACCATATAAACGATATGCAATAAAATTGTTCATCCTCTTGTAGTGAAAAACTTACAATGTACAACTTACGTTTAAAAATAAATTAATTTAGAAAAAATAAATATTTTGAATAAAACTATTTTAATAAATAGTTAATAGAATAAATAGAATAAATTAGTATGTGTTCTACTGGCCTGTATGCATGCCTGTAGGCGATTTGGCATGCTGCCGATTAACTGGTCGAGCTGAGCTTGTTGAATTCTCTCCCATTCTTCACGAGCAGCATCTTTTAGTTCTCGAATTCCAATAGGGGGATTGTTTCGCTTCTTGATGCGTGGTTTGAGAATGTCCCAAGCATGTTCAATATGGTTCATGTCGGGGTAATTTGAGAGCCACTGTAATGTAGATATTCCTTCTTCTTCCAGAAAATGTTGTATTGCTATTGTTCGATGGGGAGGTACGTTGTCATGCAAAAACACAAATTAATTACCTACTTCCCCTCGGAATAGATGTACGACAGGATTTAAAACCTCCTCGATGCACACAGCACCAGTGACTCTTTTTTCCAGAACCAGCAGTGGCGTCCGTGTTTTACTCTTAATACCACAACAAACAATAATATCACCACCTTCAAATGGGATACGCGGTTGGGCTCTTTCTAGTCGGGCTTGTCATCCTGAGGCCCTCCAAATCAGTGTTCTTCGCGAATCAGATATCAAGCCAATTTTTGACGCATCAGAGAACATCACGTTATTCTAGTTAGGACCATGAGTCACCATTTCTCTAGCCCATTGCAACCTTACTATTTTATGTTGGTAGGTTAGTTTAGGAACACGTAGCGGTCTTCTACGATACGAATTTACTGCATTTAGTCTGCGTGTTATTGTTTGCCGTGAAATATTCAGTCCTTGAAGCCTAGACATTTCTCTAGATATACCACTTGTAGATTCCAGACGATTTCTATATTTGCTGGTCTTATGCTGCTGTTGTATATCGACTTCTACCACTTCTGGGACGATCATTGACGTCATTTGTATCTTGGATTTGTTTTTATTTTCGATACAGTACTCTGAGTGCAACAATATTCGCGATATAACTTTGACTAAAGAAATGCTGTAACAAAGCAATTACTCTAGATCTGTCAAAATGAGACGTTTTTAGGCATTTTTAAACGGCTCAATTCAAATTTAAATAAAGACTGTATTACGCTATATAAACGCTAATCAGTAGAATGTGACCAAAATCAAACAAAAACGATTCAAATCTTTTATCACAAACTCTCTAGAATGAATATCAACAACAGTTTTAAAACCACCATAGGCGTAGATATATTATATGACATTTGTAACATTTTTTTTTGCCCAGATATTTAGTGGCTAGTGACTTATGTACACCTAATGAGTATTTAGCCACATTGCTTTTTTAATCTTGTCAAAATTATTTTTTACGTTTTTATTCACTAAAGTGGTAATACTTATGCCAGATAAATGCACTGATGGACTTATTAGTACGAAAACTTTCTGTTGTGATGTAGCCTGAAAGGGTATTTTTAATTATACACCTGTTATAAATGATTTTTAAATAAAACTTGTGATTTATAGTATACATCCAACTACAGGAATTGGATTGTCCATGTTGATATTATATTTTTTATTTTAACTTCTTTTATTATCTACCAAACCTAATGTTGTATGTAGTAACATATATGTAGCATTACTACTTATCAGATTTATTTACTTGGCATCTTATCATATCTTTATTATGCCTTACTTTATGTCTCTACGTCTTGCCAGTTACTTTGTTTTTGACAGAAAGAAACCCTATTTTTAGTTACGCTGACGACCTAGCAATAGCAATAGAACACAAACAGTTTGAAATTATTCAAAACATGCTGACAAACGACCTCAACAAACCATATGAATATTTCACAAAATGGCCCCTGATACCCAACTTAAATAAAACTGAGGTAAGCTGTTTTCACCTCAATAACAAACAGGCAAACCAAAAATTAGAGATCAAAATGAGAAATTAAAACTACCCTATCAACTTTACCCAAAATATCTGGGTGTTACCTTGGACAGGACTCTCTCGTTTAAAAAACATCTACAAATAACTGCACAAAAAATAAGTAGTAGAAATAACCTTATCCAGAATCTTTGTGGTACCAACTGGGGCTCATCTGCGGACACACTACGAAAATATGTGCTAAGTTTGGTTTATTCTGTGGCAGAGTACTGTGCACCGGTCTGGCTAAATAGTCGTCATGTAAACATAGTTGATACGCAGCTTAATATAGCAATGAGAATGATTAGCGGCTGCATCAAGACTTCTCCACTATATTGGCTTCCGATCCTTAGCCGTATTCCTCCGCCTATTCTACGAAGACAAAAGGCCTTAATAACGGAGTATTCGAAAGTAAATAGCAACTTGCAACTACCAATCCATAAAGACATCCCGAGTTTAGCAGCAAACCGACTGCCATCCAGACAACCACCCATAGGAACAGCCCAATAGCTAACAGCAGATGATTTCAATGTTACCTCCAGATGGCGCACGCTGTAGACTGAGAAAGCCCCACCTGAAGTATCCAGCCTTATTGACCCAGTCCAAAAGCCTGACGGCTCCGACCAGCCACGAAACATATGGAAGAGCCTAAACCGAATTAGAACGGGACATGCAGTATGCGCACTCAACCTACATAAATGGGGAAAACAGCCTACCTCCAGCTACGACTGTGGAGCTCCAGATCAAACCACCCAACACATAGTAGAGACATGTGAATTGGGGGCATATCGAGGGGACCCAAAAGACTTTTTCAAAACTACGCCTGCAAGCCTTGAATGTATAGCTCAACTTGACTTAAAGATATAACCTTATCTGTTTGTATTATCTTATATTTTATCTGTATTTTGTCTATGTTCGTTTTTATAATCTTATGTTTGTATTTTTGAATTACGTACTTACGTTTTTTACAATTATTACTGTATCTACTCGTTTGTATTGAGCCATACGCTAAATAAATAAACCCTATTTTTATAAACTGTATTATTTCATTTATTATACTAACGAACTGATGTATTGGTGAACACGCGAAAATCACACCTGACCCAGACATACTTATAAAAACATGAGTATTTGTCGCAATTATCCAATAAAAAACATTCTGACCTTAACCTTGAATTATTATAAGTAATTCAATTAAAAACTGTATACTACAACTTTTAGTAATCGATTTTATAATTATTTTTTTAAGGTTTTTGTCAGAAATAATGGAAATATTGATGTTGTACTTGTATGTATGGGTCCATAGGTTATATTAAAAATATGACTTAATTATTCTATTTAACATTTAAATAATAGATTTTTCATTTATATCATTTTACTTCGGCATTTTAAAGTTTTATCCAAAGTTCAAATAAAATTAGCCTCGTGTATACTATAAGGTAATCAAAACCGATACAATTTTAAATATACATCATATACATTTATTAAAAAATAGTCATTATAGCTGGAGTAATAATTTGCCAATATTTCAATTTTGCATGACTACCCAAATTAAACATACTAAAAAAGAAACATCATGGTGAACAGATATAAATAATTTGAAAAACAATGCTATAAAAGAAAATCTGGTTGTATGAATAAAAAAACTAAGACATTTATCAAAGAAGCTGAACTACATAGCTATAAATTGTAAAGATTGGATAGAAATGACAAAATAGTTACGGAAATTAGGCTTCTAAAATGTTGTGTGTATCCTGTACTATTATATTTCTGTGAAACTTAGACCATAAAGGTTAATATGATAAACAAATTAGAAGCCTTTGAGATGTGGTTATATTGCTTAAAATATCATGGGTTCTACGCATCTCAAATAAAGAAGTCTTAAGGTCGATTCAGACACATCAGTCACGACTCGTTACAGTGATTGCGCCGAACCGAACAATCCGTCATACAAAATATTCTTTAATACAAATATGTTGCCGGCATTCACACTCATCAGTTGACAAACAGTTTCCCAGCTGTCAGATAGTTGATAGTTCTGTGACCAAACAGGACCGGTTCGGCGCCGAGACTATGACGGGACTGATGTGTCTGAATCGACCTTTAAACAGAATAATTCAAGGAGAAAGTGACTTGAGGAAGATGATAAAAAGAAGAAAACTTGAATATCTGGTCATATAATGAGAGGTAGCAGATACCGGACACTGTCGAGAGAAAAAGAGGAACTGATAGAAAGAAATATTCATGACTCCGAAACCTTCGTCAATGGACTGGCTCATCAGCAGCTAAATTGTTCGGGAGCAGTTGTTTTTACTTCTTCCCTTTTTATTTCTTGTTATTTTCTTTTATCATTCTGCTTATTGTTTTATTTATTTCTACATGTTCGATAGATTTCCTTTTGCCTTCTTCGTTCAGCTTCCTTCTTTTATCCATAAGCTTCTTTGTTTCTGTTGATATATAGTTGTCCTTTTTTAGACCCTTTCTTTTCCTGATGTAATCATCGTTGCTGTAAGTATGTTGTCTATTTCGTCTATATCTTTATCATCACTGTCTAATTTTTGGGAAGTTGTTCTTTTAATAGGTCTTTGTATATCTCTTTATATTGCCCTTTGTTTGTTTCTATCTACTAAATCCCAGTTTCTAATTATTTTTCTTTTCATTTCATATTTACCGTCAATACTAATTTTTGCTCTGACCATCCTGTAATCGCTACCTGTGAATCTGTTAAGAACTGTTACATCTCTAATGATATATCGTTCCGTGGACAGTATGCAGTTGATCTCATTTTTTCTGGATATATTATAACATTTTTTCTTTCTATCATTTCTTTCTATTATTTTTTCTATCATTATATTTTTTTCTGTCATTTTTTCTGGATCCATTAGGGCTGATCCATGTCCATTTTCGTTCTGGCATCTTTTTGTAAAAGGAGTTCATTGCTTATAGATGCTTTTCTTCTAGATAGTTCGTCAAAGTAGCATCTCTATTATTTCTCTGACAATACCCGAAATCTCTTATTTTAGTTTCTTCTTTGTTTAGTTTTCTACCCAGTTTGGTATTAAAATCTTCAAAAAAATTTTCTTCTTATTCTAAGTATGACACGATCATATATAACTTTGATATTTTGGACATGTTTACTTATAGCTTTATTTATTATAAATCCCACTCCAAATTTACTATTATTTTCATTTCCTTTATAATACAGTAGATTACCGGATTTTAGCTTTATTCGGATTTCTTCTTTTCCTCGAGTTTCTGATAGGCCTATGTATCCCATTTTATGTTTGTTAATTCTTCTTTCAGTTCATGTACTTTTTCATCCGTGGACATGGATCTAATATTGTATGTCCCTATTGACATATTGACGGATCTTTTTGATTTATGTTGTGCTCGTCTTAGTGGGTTTTTGTTTTTATCTATCAAAAGCGAATTATTGCCTCCCCCAGATACCGTGAGGCAAAAAGCTACATTTAATTTTATACTAACCCTAAAATCGGGGTGCCACTTCCTCCATACACACCGTACTGAAGATGTTCTGAACAAGGGCTTTCTGCTATTTTCTGGGTTTTACTCCGCGTTGAACAATTTTATCTTTGATAAAAACCATTGTTTTGACGACGTTTTGGCAAGGTTGCACTTGCCATTGTCAAGTCGAGTAGTAGCGCTACCCGACTAAGTTAACTGACTCTCCTGGTCGATGCTTTGACTTTTTATAACCGCAAGGCTTCTTGTGATTCGTGCTGTCCGTGTGTAGGTAGGCGGGGTCCTACTAGTTGGTCTTGTAGTCTGATGTTTTTTTAACTTTTTCTTTAATACCGTTTTCCATGTTGTTGGAAGCTTTGAGCATCATCTCTTTGGTTTAGACCAGCGATACTCAACATTTTTTTTCCTGGGCCGCATAGTATCTATTGCCACAGCTTGCGGGCCGCAATCTAGGTGAAGTAGTATAAATACATACATATACATATATATATATATATATATATATATATATATATATATATATATATATATTGTTATGCTATGTAAAATTGAAAATAATATTGGTTTGCTTAATATATTTCAAAGTACAAAATATAATAATTCGACTAATAAACTATAAACGATATTTTGAAGAAATGAAAGTCCATTATCCTGGATTACCTGTAGTAAGCAAAATTTAAAAGATATGCGTAAATTATTTTCTTTGTAAAATATATTCGAGTGACGTGAGTGAGCTTAAGTGAAATCATGAACAATGCGAGCGGGTTTTCCAAATGGACTTGTACAGCGAATAAGACGATAGAATAATATATATATATATATATATATATATATATATATATATATATATATATATATATATATATATATACATATATACACATATATATATATATATATATATATATATATATATTATTTTCAAAATACTGATTTCAAAAATGTATAATACTTGCGCAAAATTTCGGTCAAATGGTTTTTAAATGCAATAATTGTTTTAATCCGTGGAAAACTAATAAGAATTTTGGAAAAATTTAAACGCAGAATAAAATATTACATTATTACCGATGGCCAAAAGTCCCTAAAAACTTCTATAATGTTTATTTTAATAAGTTACAGGGGTGCAGGGCCGTGCCGTGCTCTGATACGGCAAGGCAGTCGCATCAGGCTACAGCACAGGGGGGATGGCATAATCATTAAAATAAAAAAAATGTCAGGCTGTGTAAAAATGTCAGAAAAAATGCATTTAAATAGCATTGGATCAAGATTTTGCGCATACCCTCTTAATAAAAATGAAAGTTAAATTTCAATCATATTTAAGAGGCGGCATTTCAAAGACTTGCGTCATATTAAAAGATGTACCGCACGGCTCTGCAGGGGTGAAAACAAAGAGAAAATTTACTATGATTTTTCATTTCAAATACATACAATAATGTTGTAGGATGAAATTTGAGAAAATCTTCACGAATTCCATAATCTTTAGTACAGTACCGTACAAAAAGAGAACATTGTGAAGTAGATGAAACATCAGTGCTTGAATTAAATGCTAAACTCCAATATTTACAATTCTTCAACTCGTCGATGATATGATTAAAAATATGTTTCGAAATATCTTCAATTCGCCTGACGCACGTGGAATCTGAGAGTTGTAGTTGTCTGATTTGTGATATTATCTGAATTGTATTGCTGAACTTCTCAAATAAAATATTTGAAGCATTTATAAAGCATTTATAAATTATAACACTAGCAGAAGAACAAGGGTTTAGGTCAAGAAGATCATGCACCGACACTATATTTATAATGAGGCAAGTGCCAGAGAAATCATTAGAATATAACAAACCGGTATATCTATGATTCGTGGACCTTGCAAAGGCATTTGACAGGGTTAAATTAAAAGACGTTATCCACTTACTGTACGCAAGAGATATACCTCTAGGAATAATCAAAACGATCGAAAATATCTAACAAAATAACACAATAAAAGTAAAATTAGAAGTAGAACTAACCAACCCCATTGAAGGTGGCAATGGATAAGATAGGGAGATTCCCTGAGTCCTCTATTGTTTAACCTAATTAGAGATGAAATAATAAAAAAGTAAGAACTACAAATGGATATCAAATGGAAGAAAAACAACTTAAAATAATTTGCTATGCAGACGACGCAATACTACTCTCTCAAAGTGAAGATGATTTACAACGTATGCTACACCAATTTAATACCTATAACCTCCAGAAAATTTATTATGTTAATTTTCCCAAAAAAGATAAAATACATGGATATAATAGCAAATTTACTTAGATGTAAATTGGAGCTGGAAGGTCAGATAATAAAACAAGTGATGCATTTTAAATATTTAGGCATCACATTATATACCTACGGAAAGCTCGAAACCGAAGTGGAAGATCAAGTGAATAGAGCAAACAGAGCAGCAGGCTGTCTAAATGAAACAACATGAAGAAATAAAAATATCGGAAAAGAAACGAAAGGCAGACTTCACAAATCATCAGACCAATAATGACATACGCGGTATAAACAAAACCTGACACAGAGAGAACACAAAGGATGTTAGAAACAGCAGAGATGAAAACACTTAGAAAAATTGATGGTAAGACCCCATAAGACAGAGCTAGAAGTACAGATATACGATGTAGATGCTAGGTGGAGAACGAACGTCAAGAACTGGGTAAGAAATAGAAGACTAGAATGGAACGATCATATAAGCCAAATGACAACAAATAGAGTAGTAAAGATGGCAAGAGACAGTTCTCCAATAGGAAGACGATCAGTAAGAAGACCACGAAAACGATGGAACGACAACTTACTGAAGGTACATTGAAAAACAGACAGAGTCATATCTATATAAAAAGAAGAAAAAAAAAGAAGAATTTAGAGTTATACGATTTTTTAAATAGGGGTAGTTTTCACATCCAAAAAAATAAAAAGTAATTAACGTCACAAGTCCAAAAGTGAAGTGGAGGTAAGTAGAACCTGAGTCGAAGTTTTTATGCAACTCGTGGTGTGGTGACATAGTAAATCACAAGGTAGGGTATTTCTACGTATTGACAACGTATTAATACGACGTAATCTGCTCAATATCCTTACCATCAACAGCAATATTACTATTTAGCAATAACTATTGATTACAATAATTTTACTGAAACTATGCTGTATATAAATAGTTCCTGTTTACTTGCTCATATTATTATTAGATATCTAAATGGTGTGTTCACTTCAATTAAATGGAAAATACATTCGATCTTTGGTCTTGGCCTTCGTAGATAAATGGATATTAATTTGTAAATAAATAGTTTACATTTACATTTTCTATTAATTCATTTTCCGTACTTGTAATTAAAAATTAACCAATTATAATAATAAATAATGATACTTATAAGTACGAATTTTTTACATAAGTTTTGTTTAAAATCCTTTATAAAAGGTATATAAAAAAATGCCCAAACGGGCTATCACAAACACATTGCAAATCGTTTTCGGATTGATAAATCCATCATCAGTGCAAACGGTTGTACATGCTAGTAGCCACCAAAATATATGATGGGTCAAAACCCTTTAAATGTTTTGACCCATATATTTTGGTGGCTACTAGCATGTACAACCGTTTGCACTGATGATGGATTTATCAATCCGAAAACGTTTTGCAATGTGTTTGTGATAGCCCGTTTGGGCATTTTTTTATATACCTTTTATAAAGGATTTTAAACAATTTTTTGTGATATATGGTATACAGCCAGCTACAGGAACTTCGTTTCCTAGTGGAATTACATAAGTTTTATTACAGTTAGATAATAAGTTCTTTATGGAAAATAAATATTTCAAACTACTTACATAGTACCAGTTTTTAAGTATCAATGTTTTTCATGATTTGTTTTTATAAACTGTGGCATGTTTTATTTTATTTTAGTGTCCTTTATTTATATATAACAATAAAACAATGAAAACTTTGTTTTCAAAACTTTTACAAATTTATTTTAATATCTTTTTACTATAGCTGTTTCGTTAGAGTGGCTTTCTCAAGTGATCTATTTATGGTATATGTTTGCACTTTATAGTCTTTAACTGAATAGGATGAGAAGGGGAGAACTGCTAATCTTAAGTTATTTATTCAGAATTATGTCTGTATTTTTGAATTTGTTAATTTCCATAGATTCTAATAAAGACAGCTTAAGGCCTTTATTTTGTATGTGAATAATTTGAAATTAGTCATTAAAATAATGATTATGGTTTAAAAGGTGAAGTGCGTACGTAGAATCTATTTTTCGTTAGACATAGAAGCCCGTTAGTGTTCTGCTATACGTTTGTTAAAAGTTCGATGTAAGTTTTGGTTAGTCGCCACATTTAAACTTTTATACACCACTGTGAAAGTGCTTTTTTGGCTCTTCTTGTTTTTAATATATTTGCCTAAGTTGTTGTTTCTTAAAAGCCGGTGGTATTCCTCTCTTTTTTATGTGTTTTGCTATTTTTGTTGATACCTTGCCTGTATATGTAATCGAGCAGAAGATATATAATTCTGAATGACTAACTTGAGACAAACAGTTCTCCCCTCCTCAACCTATTCAGTTAAAAACTATAAAGTATAAACACATACCAAGAATAGATCTATTTTTCAATAATAAAATTCTGAAAACGACCGTTTTATCTTAACAACCCTTTCGCCTCTTATTATCCAGGATCCTCCTCCGCGCGGATACATCCAACGAAGCGAGCCGCCAGAAGAACCAATACAGCGACAAAAGTCAACCTAACAAAAAACAATCCACGTCCTGAATGTCATCGAGTATCATAGTCTGAGGTCTAGTACGTAGTCCGATGCGCATCGCTCCGCCTCACATTTTCCTATTGGCTGTTAACCTAGAAATCACTATTTTTGTCGCTCGAACAGCACATATAACCTAAAGTTTTATTTCGACCTTTATTGTTGTTTTGTTGTAACGAAAATATTTTGCCTACCAAAGGGTTCATTAATACAGGGGGTAGAAAATTGAGGGAAGAAACTATTAGGGGTGGAGATAAGGTAAGCAAAATAATTTCTACTTGTGCGAACGGCACTCAGGGTTTGGTAGGAGAGCTGGGGTCGTGGATAAGTAAAAGATAAGGCGGTTGGATTGGGGCAACTACAAAAAATGAAATAAAGGGGTCATTAATCTCTTGGGATAAACAAAATAAAAATAAACAGGAAACACCTCAAGGAATTTAATATAGGGCGCCACTTGAGGTGCCTAATTATACCTATTACAACCACTAGTTGTAACTAGGGAAATAATTATAAAACATCAAAAAAATATCTTTTTCAAATTAAAATCAAAAAAGGGTTAATTCAAAAAAAATAAATAAAATGTTAAGAAAACAAAATTTAACATTTATTTTTGTGTCACCACAAACAGTTATAAAAATAATGGCACAACTTCACAAATAGATCAATAAATACAGAGAACAAAAATAACAAAAAAACTTACATGTGTCCTAGCCGTTAAAAAACTCTGTTGCTACAAATCTTACAAAATTGAATGAAGATTAACCTTTTTTTTTAAAACAAAACAAATAAAATCAAAATAATAAAGCGAGCTGTCTTATGTTAACATTAAAGTTTAAATCTACGAACAATTAAATTGACAGTTAAACTCAAAACCCAAAATTTACAATATTTAACATTACTACTTTTAAATTTTAAAGACAGCAATTATTATTTAAAAGTCTGTCTTTACTTCAAAATTTGAAATAAAAGTTACCTTAATTCACCAAATCACACTTTGAATATTCTGGAACCATAACTGCAATCAACTGGAACTAAACAAACTGCTTCAAAGCAGGAACAGCGAGATTGAAGAAGCACTTCAACTGGAACATCAGAAATACTGTAGGCGACACAAATCTCTTAAATACTTTTTCTTAACCTCCTCTGTAACTAGACACACTTTAAATTTACTTTCCACTGCTACATAATTCCACAAAGAGGGGCCAAAACGGAAACTACAAATTCGAAGGTGAATTTGGATCCATACTGAGTCGGTGACCTGAGCCCATCTCGACCAAGTAAGAATGACGAATTTAAGAATTCGTTCATATAAATTGGAAACAAACAAAACGCTGAAATTACAAAACATAACCAAACGACGTAGTTATACTTTTGCGACGTATAAAAATTATAAGACGACTTCGAATAAAACATTAAAAGAAATTGCTGAAAAAGTTAAAACAATAAACAACTCTAAAATGGTTTATTTTAACTTGGCCAACCTAAGAAAGAATTGCAAAGATATTTGGGTTTTAATACGTACGAAATATTCTTAGATTTATCAAACATATATACGGGGATTTTAATATTTTACATATACGAGGGGATCTTAATATAAAATGCTACATTGTAAGAAATATCTTGTCTTTTTCAAGACGGCCTGGCGCCCAAACCGGGCTCGAAAGCCCAAGCCCACCTGCAAACAAGGCACACAGATGAATCCAACGTGTGCTGAATTCAAAAAGACAGCGGGGAGAACCATCGGATGTTGCGCACCCATGCTAACATTCCAACATCGAGGCCTTCTGCAGACCTGATGCCTTCAGTGTACAGACACCTTTCACGAGCCAGGCTTCTTCGAAGTTAGAAGCCCCAGATGCCACTGAAAGTCCCGTAGTTGGCCCCGTCACTGCCACCCTGTCGAGTAGTGGTCGTAACCACGTAGGCTTAGGCGTACTGACCTACGAAACCCCGGTGGATATGGTTGATGAGATCCGGACGACCTAGAGGAAGACGAACCTGCCAAAGGAGTCGGTACACTGATTCAGGATGGACCTACAGAAGTAGGATATGCTGTTACCACCACCAAGCTCCCTCTGTAAGAAGTGATTTATGCAGTGTTGCGGAATTAAGACCATTTTTACTTTACTTTTATACAGTTGTATTTTATTCACATGTATTTATCTTGTGTATTTTCACTTTATTTGTGTATTTTTATCAATAAATATTTCTTTTTCCCAGCCTCAGAATCTCCAGAGGAGGAAGAATTTTATCAGTGCCATAGTCTGAGAACTATTTAAAAGTGTGTTAGATTAATGACTTATTGTATGTAAATTGCCATTTTCTCTTGTTTATGCAGTTTTGCATTTATATACAATTATTTTAGAAAAATTTCTTAGAAAGATACTTACCTATTCAAGCTCATATTTTATTCAAAAAGATATGCTCATCTATAATCGGTTCACAATTTGTCGATAGCTCACTACAAGTTTAACCCTAATTAGAGAACTGAAATACAGAGAGGATAAGTAATACGATATAATAGTAAAAACCAACCTGAAACTGACGGTTTAAGATGTTTTCCACTAACCCACCTTGTATCTGAAGGAATACAATACAGTAGTCAACCTTATAAACCGATTACGAAGGTATTTTGGTTACAGATGACATAAATATATTTTTTAAATTGTACTATGTAAATTGTATTTTTGCTTTAATAAAACTTCTTTATTGTATTCAAAAATAAAAAGTTTCTTGCCATTTGTAAAAGATACATTTATTTAATTAAGGGGAAAGGCGCTAAATTTTCAATGACAAAAATTTTCAATCGTCGCCTGGCAAAATTTTCAATGTGTTTTAAATGTATCCATTATTTTCGAATTCGGGGAAAACTAATAAATATTTTTGAAAAATTTAAACGCAGAATGAAAGATTACATTATTACTGAGGACAGAAAGTCCCTGAAAACTTATACAATGTTTATTTTAATATGTTATGTAACAGGGTGAAAATAAAAGAGAAAATATAGTATAATTTTTAATTGAAAATATTGCATGCAAAAGAAACTTTTTATTTATTCTAATAAATATTTCATTCTGCCTTAAAATTTTTCAAAAACGCTTATTAGTTTTCTCAGGATTTAAAAAAAAAATGGATACATTTAAAAACACATTGAACGTTTTGACAGGCGACATTTTGCGCCTTTCCCCTTTAATATCTTACGATTACAACTATTATTACTTACCTTATATAATTACGATTAGAAAACTATTCAAATTCAAAATAAATAGGATCAACTTCGGAATCCGAGTCGTCTTGAAGGTTAATAATTAGCGATTGTTTCTCTAGGGTCGCATCAATTATGTTATCAAGATCCCACATTTTTTGTTCTTCTATTACATGTCTTACTGCATCTTTCCAGTTTTGTTCTGTAATATGTTGTTAAGACTTGTATAACAATTCACGTACAGCTTGTATTTTATATGACGTATTTTTCTTTTCATTTCATTTTTACTTTTCATTTGTGCTCAAATGAGTTCAATTGGATTTATTTCGCAGTGGTAGGGTGGAAGTCTAAGGACTGTGATGTTTAAACTTTCCGCCATTTTGTCAACTACGTATTTCTTTAACTTAGATTTGTGTTGCCGGGCAAATTTTAAAAGTTTTGCTTTTACCATTCCATCTTCGTAAGGCAGATACTTATTCTACAGCCAGTCAAGAATATCTTGTTTCTTCCACGCAGTCGTGTTGGAAATCTTTCTATTAGTCGTGAATGGTAAGGTGCATTATCTAATACTATAATTGAATTTGGTGGTATGTGTTCAATCAGCTGCTCAAAATACTCTTCAAAAACATCAGCTGTCATCTCCTCGTGATAGTCTTTTGTGCTTTTGGACTGATATTCCAACAAACCATGCTTAACAAATTCTTTCTCACTGCCAACGTGAGAAATTATTAATTTACTGCCTTTAGCAGAAGATACCAGTAGACCAACCTTCTATAAAGGCTTGCCTGGATCTTAATATATTTTTATCTGACCAAATTTATTTTAGAGTATAACCTGAGTTTACCCACGTTCATCCTGGTAGAAGATTGGCCTTCCTTCAGCCCGAATTTTCGTATGGATCTTAAATAATTTCTTCTCTAACATCTTATCTCCTTCTAGTCAATCAAAAGTGATTTTCGGTCTGATTTGTCCCGCCGGAAATTTAATACTTTTAAAACTTGCCACAATTTAGTTCGTCCGGTATAACACAAATCCGGGTCGTCTCTAACTTCTTGTAAAATTTTGTTTAGGTTTGGTATTTCTTTTTTGATAAAAAATCCATGAATTTTCCTTCTAATACCATTTTTGGCAAATTCATCAATTTCAAAATGCTTTTTCCCTTTCTTTAAGTATTTGTTGGTGTTTGGGTTAGCTATACCGTGTTTGTTCTTTCTGATAAGAACCTATATATAGTTGACTCCCCTACGCCAGTCATGTTGGCACAACTTTCGACTATGTTGCGAACAGTGTTTGTGGGATTCTGAGGAACCAGAGCATCGTGAACATTCAGGAAAATAGTCTTAATCGCAAGTGATTACACGCGAAGATTAGTATTCAAATATCCAAAGAAATAAGGTATTCTTATTTACAAAATTGTTAATGGTTAAATTCTTATTTTTATTAATATAATATAATAACCAACATTAGCCGTGAAAATTTCTATTGTTTTTTGCTAAATATATTAGTATTAAAACATGAATATTATTAATATTAATTTGAATGAATAAACACCTCAGGAACGCCTATGATGATACAAATTTTACGACCATTTTATGACTTTGAGGCACATTTCGTGCTCTCAACAATTTGTGAAGGGATTATAATAACGGTTGCATAAATTTATCTAAAATAACTTGATATGTATTCGAGTTACTCCCTATTTATTTAAAGGATCATTAGTGTAAAGGATCATTAGGATCATTAGTGTAAACAATACTAATCTTCTAATTTTCTACATAATGTACCTATACATTTTCGAAGAAACCATCGTGAACTTGTTTATTTATTCTTTCGAATTAACAAGAGATCTCATCGATTACAAATTAATACTATGGGATACGCTTCGGATGAATAAAATGTACATTCCTCTGGAGTTTATGCTTGCTCTAAATCGTGATATTTATTCCTAAGTTTCATGATTTCAGTCGGAAATCACATTGGTGTCCTACGTCCTAAAAGTAAACCGAAGTGGTATACTCATCTTTCGAACACCATTATCCCGCATTTTCCGAAAATAAAAACAAAATATTGAATAAGACATTATAATGTCACAAAGAGTTTCGTAGATATATTGGACAAGATGAAAAGGATACATGGATTGACTACCTAAAAATCTCTATGAATTTTTCTCACTACCATGAATCAGTTAATATAAATACACCGGAAGTAGGAAAATCACTTAAAAATCTGTAGAACAGAAAAGCTGCAGCTACAGACGGGAGACCAAACGAGTTATTGAAATATTGTGGAGTTGCAATGACAGAACAAATAAAAACAATAATGAACAGAATTATAAAACACAATAAATAACCGGAAGAATGGAGAACTAACTACGAACTAACCACTCATATGGGAGATAAAAACCGCCACTATTACCATAGAAAACTAAAGAAATTTATACTACCCTTAAACTTACAACTAAAATTTTACAAAAATTAATTAATCAAAAACACTAGCAGATAGTTTTTGTACAGGAATATCGTGTACAGATGCAATATTTGATATAAAGCAAATTAGGTAGAAATCGCTAGAGTATGGGAATCATCATTTCTGTATCTGATCGAAGCATTTAATAGAGCAAAGCTTAAAGACGTAATCTATCTTCTGTAAATAAAATAATTCCCCTAGATATTATAAAAACCATTTAAAATATTTACCAAAACATCAAAACGGAAGTAAGAATAGATCGAAAACTTACAGAACCTATAGACACAATAGTTTGAACATTCACTTTATACAGCTACAAATTTATATATATTTATATATATATATATATATATATATATATATATATAAATATAATATATATATATATATATATATATATATATATATATATATAAATATATATATATATACATAAAACAATATGTACAGTAGCTCACAGCTTAAATAATACAGCTCCTCAATGAAACTAGCTTGTGTCAGTGGCTTAATATTTATTAGAAAAAATGAAATTAAATTTCTATGAGTCTTATACAATAGCATAAGCTATTTTTTTCGGTTCCAAGTGTACCAGAATTAAATAACAATAAATATTTAATTATTTTATGTATGATTTTCGTATCACAGCTAAAATGATGCAGATAAGATGAAGCACTAAAAAACTCAAAATCAATTTGAAATTTGCGACGTAGGTGTTGCATTACATTCATATTGCAGTTCATTTTATGTTTAATTTGACATTTAAAAATGATTGAAATTTTTTGGTTGTCATTAAAAAATAAAGTACATAGTACCGCAATATCAAATGGAAACAAATTGAAAGTAAAAATTACTGAAGCTGTGGACACAAGTTCCACAGAGTACACTAGAAACAGTGGCACACCCAGGGAAGCGGTTTGGGGGTTAAAACTCCCCAGGACCCTATTCCGACACTGTTATTCGCAAATTTGAGAGGGTTTTATATGCCGTGTTTAGAAGTGAGATTTCTCTATAATTCGCGCATTTTGTTTTGTCCCATTTTTTGTGGATGGGCACTATTATGGTTTCCTTCCACCATCGTGCTGGTATTCTTTCTTTTAACCAAATGTGCGTTATTAGCTGGTGGATTAGGCGATGTAGTGCGTCTCCCCCATATGTCAGAAGTTCTGCTGGTATCTTCTGGTATTTTCAGCTTATTTAAGGCTTTTTTTTGGGTTTCTTTAAAGGAGGGATTTTTGACGGGCATGTCCGCTGTGATATAGATCTCTTCTTCGTGCTGTTCTTCCTTTATGATGTTTAGAAGGTCCCTAAAATACTTTTTCCATTCTTCAGATACTTCTTTACGGTCGATTATCATACGGCATTGATTGTCTCTCAGTATATGGATGGAATTGGTTATCTAAGTATGGCATATTTTGAACCCAAAAAATAGTTTGTGCTATTTTAGAAGACTTATAGTAATTTAATTTCAGTATGTAATTTTTTTCTAATAAATATTGAGCTACTGACACAAGCTAGTTTTATTAAGGAGCGACTGCATCATTTAAGCTGTAAGCCACTGTATATTGCAGTGCCCCCCCCCCCTCCGGACCCCATTCCGACACTGTTATTTGCAAATTTTAAGGACTTAAAATGGTGGAGGTAGCATAAAAAAATTTCGGTGCCCAACCAAAACCCCCCACAGGAAAATTCTAGGTGCGCGAGTATATTGTATTGTTTTATAATAAACAATATACAGTTTACATTGTATTGTATTGTAATAAACAGCTTAAAGTGGTCAAAGAAAAGAAAATCAGGTGGTTAGAAGATCCTACATTCTAATAAACATAGCCTTACTTTTTAGTGTTTGACTCATACGCTTTTTATTATGCCTAATAGCGGTTGTAAAAACTGCTCAAATATATTTTAGTACATAAGTGGTAATTTTTTTATTAAAAAATATCACAGAAACATTAGTGACTTTGTAAAAAATGTGTATTTTGCATATTTTGGTGTAGAAATTGGTGACCAAGTCAAAAGTTGGGCTCCTCACAATGTATTGAGGATTAAGGAAGTGGTCAAAAATGGTATGAAGCGAGGAAGGGAAAAAATCATTCAAATGTATGTTATTAAAAAACTATCGATGTTTCTGGATATAACTCCAAAAATAAGAAAGTAATTGTTTATTCCAACCTCCCGTCTGCTATCCATCCAGTAGAGCATGAACATAAACTGCCAGTCCCTGAACCTCCTCGATGTATTGATGACATTTTAAATACTAGTGAATCAGAATCTGATGCAAGTGGTTCAAAAAGTGATGGTGAATTTCAGTGTGCTTCAGAAAATTTACAACCACAGTTGTTTACAGAAGCTGAGTTAGATGACTTAGTTAAAGATTTGGGTTCAACAAAGGAAAAAATCAGAATTTTTTGACTCAAGATTAAAAGAAAAGAATTTGTGCCGCCTGGTACATCTATTTAAAAGAGTAAATGAGTTTTTTTACAGCAAGGAGATTTGGTCTACTGTCATGGCATTGGTGATATAATGAATGAGTTTATTATTGAGTATAATAAGGATGATTGGAATCTTTTTATGAACTCTTCAATAACAAGTTTAAAGGCTGCACTCTTGCACAATGGGAACATTATTTATGCTTCACTTTCTATCGCTCAGTCAGTCCATATGAACGGGTTATATGAAAATTCTTGACACAATTTTACAGAAAATCAGCTATTCAACTCACAATTGAATAATTTGTGGAAAATTAGAAGTTGTTTGCATACTTCTTGGTCAACAAAAGGGATTTACAAATTTTTCATGTTTTATTTGTGAATGTTACAGGAGAGCAAGAGATTAACACTAGTCTACAAAACAATGGCCCATAAGAAATGTTTTAACACCTGACGAGAAGAACATTTTGTACAAAACTTTGGTAGATCCAAAAAAGATCCTCCTTCCACCTCTACACATTAGGTTAGGCTTAATGACAGTTTGTCAAGGCCCTGCCTATGAATAGAGAATGGTTCAAGTACTTGAGTGGAAAGTTTCTCTATCTATGAAGCCAAATTGAAAGAAGGTGTTTTTGTTAGACCAGATATTCTTAAACTTTGAAACTAGAATGATTACTAAGGAAAAAGAAGCTTGGATTGCATTAAAAAAGTTGTATCCAAGTTGTATACAACAGAGTACCTCGCATAGGAGAAAAAGCTACTTCAGAAGGTTTACAGAAAAAGAAGAAAGAAAATACAAAAGCATTGACTCCTAAAATGATTGTACAAACCCATACTATTACAAGCTAAGAATTAGATAGAAGGTATTATTCTAATAATGTATTACTTTATTTATTTTGGTATTTTGTCTTTTTCAAATTATAATAATGTATAATATTGTGGTAAAACTGTGGGTGATACCTAAAATCTAATTTCAGATTCTTTTTTAGCGCCAAAAAATAAATAGTGTCCACAAATTTTTTATGAAAAGTTTTATACATCTTTTTTTGTTGGCCTGTAGAATAGATTAACCTAAAAAGTCAAGAAATACTGAATACAGCTAAACTACAAAAGATGTGCACCAATAAATATTAGCCCGTAATTTATAAAGACCTTAAAGTACTTTAATTATGTTTTCGTCAGAAAACATATCAAAGAATTACATAAACAAAACTATTAAAATGGACATGCTTACCCATGTAAAGCAAAACAATTATATCGTCACTAAAATAATGCGAAAAATTTATTTCGTGAATAAAGTAAAATCAACAAAAAATTAATAAACCTAAAAAGACGCACACTGATATTAATAATCTAATGGCTAAATAATTTGCGGTCCTTGCTTAAATTAAAGTAAAACAATTATTTAAAAAGTAAATTAATTATTATTTAAAATTTGAAAGCTAACATGTGAGTACTACAATCTGCCAGACCGGAAAAAGCTTCTTGTTTTTTATACCATATTACTGATTATAAATGACAGCTAATATACTTTAACTCGCCAGAGGGACCGCAGACGTTCGGATACAATTAGCGTCTCTTAGCAAAGACAATGACGTCGACTTTGCTAAGTATCAAGACAATTACAATTTGTTAACAACAAAATTTGTTACGTCGTAATAATTGAAATATCAACAAAATTTAATCATATATCTCTTAATCAATAAAATTCGTTACTTTCTAATAATAAAGACATTAAAAGAATTTAATCATATATAGGTAATCTTAAAAAAACTATTTACTTAAAATATTTACACACCCAGTTTTGAAAGTCGTTAACCTCTGGTGGTCAAGTGTTAACGCAAAAAACGGCATTAACCCTCGAACTATTGTTGACATATTGACAAAGAGTTATTCCGTAGGTAGCCTGGCATTAAAACCGCAGAGGTCGTGGGACACTGATAAGCATGGCTACTGAATGCCAGCAGCATCAAAAGAACTTTAGAAATATAAGAAAATTTTTTCTACTGCGAGATCTCAATCGCACAATCTTATTTGAAAAAAACTAATTACCTAACGTCATCAGCCATCGCAACAACTAAACTAATAATGCTTTAAAACTTAGCGTTTGGGTTTTATATATATCCTATTGCTAGACTGAATAGTAATATAGACATTCTTAATAGGTACTTAAAAAGGAATCTCGCTGAGTTTATGATACGCAGTTTGTTTCGTGAGAAGTAAATTAAGATACATTAATCCCGATTGTCAGCGGTATTGCATTTTAATAGTCCAGGCGAATAGCAGTTTCGACACTTATTGCAGACAGATTGTCATCAATTAATTTTTTATAAATACTGTAAATTTTTATTTTAAAGTCAATTGTAATTATATTAAATAAAGTGCTGTTACTCTGTTAGTTGTATCTGTAAGAGGGCCTTTTTAAAAAATACTTTCGGGAGTGCCAACCCCTAAGTGGCGCATTCAGTGGATTAGTGGGAGAGTCTCCAGAAGACCCTTATCGTTTTCAAACGTTTACCCGCTACCGAACCCAAATCCAGGGAAAAATGAAGATGTTTAACCCACACATTCCAGGAAAATTGGCAAAAAATCATATTTATGAAGAAAGCTGATAAGAAACTTCATGTAAGCAAATTTCATCTTATTTCTAATTTTAATATCATTTCAGAAGTATCATCCTGTAGAATAAGAAAAACAATTTCAACAATTTTTGAATCTAATATAGAATCTAGTAAAAATATTAAACCAGATTTACATTTAGTTGGCAATATTTATATATATTGCATATATGTGGACAAGTCCACAAATTCGTTTGAAATACCTTCTATAATAATTACACCACCATCAATTTCAAATAATTCCAATATGGCACCTATTTTTGATGTTAAAAAAGACCTTTCTATCATACCAGAGCACCACGGTTATCCAAATGAACTCCACAATTTTATTGATGTTATTTCCATGCTTCTAAACCATTTCTGGGATCATACAAATCCCGAAAATTTTCAAAATCACATGCTTACCCTAGTAATTATGAACAAAATTAAAGGAAGAGCCAGAGAAATTATTTCTGTGTACGGCTGTAAAGACTGGCCGTCAATGAAATCAATTCTTGTCCAAAATTTTGCAGACCAACGTAACGAAAACTCATTAACTACAACCCAAGTCAACAGCCATTCAACAATATTCCAAGAGGGACATTTCAAAACCCCTAGATTCCAATAAAATTGTCAAATCACTTCATATGCACAAAATTCTAGTCCTAATCAACCCAATTTTCATAAACCAGTTCCATCTCAATCATATAAGCCAACACTTATGAGCATATCTAGACGCTAAACTGGCTTTAATAGACCCCAATCTCAAAGAAACTTCCGCTTTAACAAACAGCCAGCCCCCAATTCACCGTAGAAGAACTCTTTAATATCAAACAACAAGAGGAAAATAATTATGATGAAGCTATAGACAATGACACATACCCAGAGTACCCTTATTATGAACAAGAAAACCGGGAATAGAAGAATATGAGGAAGATATAAATTTTCAAACGTTTCCAGAAGAAAAAGAAGAAACGTAGTAGAACTGCATTCCTATGCTAACAAAAGAGAGCTTCCTTACATCCAAATTCCAAATCCCCATCTTAAACTTCTTATTGATACAGGAGCCACTAAATATTTCCTTAATGCTGATATAGCCAAAAAATTTTACAAAAATAATAATAAATATGAACGATTTATCGTTACATCAATTTTTCAAAATCATTCACAAGATTATTGTATAGAAATTCCAATTTTTTCCGAATTGAACTCAGATAACTTAAAATTTTATCTTTTTAAATTTCACATGACATTTGACGGTCTTTTTGGCCGATAATCTTAAACTTCTGAAAGCAAATCTCGATTTTACCCAAGCTACTCTTACGGAGCATTCTATTTTTCCTATTAATTACTATGTCACAAACAAAGCCCAATTCTATACAGTCCAGCTAAAGCCCCAAACAATTACCCAAGTCAGATTACCAGTAAAGGGAATATCAGGTAAAATCGTCATACCAAGACAAGAAGTCGAAGGTGCCATCGTAAAAGAAACTCTCACCGTTGCATGTAATCAATTTGCCTAGACCGACCTAACCAACAACACCAATGAATAAATCTAAGTAGCATTAACTAATCCCATCAAAAGTCAACCAATAAATCTCGAATAATATCATATATATACGTCAGATATCATACCTGCCGAAGACAGTAATCTAATAGATGTCGATCCTCTCCTTAGAACCGATCATCTTAAAACAAAAGAAGAATCTCACCTAAGACGACTATGCAGGAAGTTTGCAGAGATATTTAATCATTCAAACGGTCCTTTAACATTTACTAACCAAATAAAGCACCATATACAAACAAAAGACACAGTGTCAAACTTGTTGGTCTACCAAGATGATATAGTGGGTGCCTTTAAGAGGAAGTACCAGATGGACACCATCTATACTGACTTCTCAAATGCATTCGATAAAGTAAATCATCGTGATTTAATCAGTAAATTAGGAGCCATTGGTATAGCTGGCAAATGGCTTGATTGGTATGATAGTTTTCTTGTGGGTAATACCCAGAGCATTAAGATAAATGGTGTGTTGTCTCAATCTGTTGACATCCTCTCTGGAGTACAACAGGGTTCACATTGTAGTCCTCTACTTTTTGTCCTCTTTGTTAACGATGTTGAGAAAGTAATTAAGTATTCAAAATTTCTTAACTTTGCTGATGATAAAAAAATTTATAAAGTCATTACTTGTCAGTATGATCAAATTCAGCTACAAGAAGATATCAGCAGGTATAGCGATTGGTGCAAACTAAATGAATTAAAATTAAACATTGATAAGTGTTGTGTTATTACTTTTCACAGGAAGCAAACAATTTTAAATTACGATTATAGCATTGATAACACTCAGCTGTCTAGGCAGGATTGTGCTAAGGATTTAGGTGTTTATTTTGATTGTAAATTAGCATTTCGTAAGCACCTAGAGGTCACAGTAAACAGTGCATTCAAACAATTAGGGTTTACAACTACAAACACTTCTCAATTTTCATGTTTTGTTTTACCAATTCTTTTTATTGGTCTCATTAGCTCCAGACTGTAATATGCAATAGTTGTACGGGGACCTTACTATCAAACATCTATAGACAAGCTTGATCGTGTTCAGCATAAATTTGGTAAACACTATAATTACCGTAGTGTTGTTCATGACCTCTCTGTCCCATACAGTTATAGTATGATAGCTAATCACTTGAAAATGGATGATTCTATGAATTGGCGAAAAGATTATATTTGCCTAATATTTCTTTACAAAATTGCTCATAATTTGATAAATTGCCCTGAACTTTTAAATCGATTAGGTCTTGACACTCTTCATGGAACTAGTCATACTTCATTATTTCATCTACCATTTCATCAATTTAATTATAAATACTTCAAGCCTCTTACTCATATGGTGAGACTATATAATAGGTACCAAAGTGATCTGGACTTATTTTTCCAGTCCTTAGAACAATTTTAAAATGTGAAAAAGAGACTCCTATTTGTGTGATATTAGTTTGTATTCAAGTTAATTATTAGTTTTTGTTAAACTTACTAATTATTTTCCAATGTTTTTCAATTTTATATATTATATATTGTTCCAATGTAAATGGTATATCCGTTAATAAATAAATAAAAATAAATAATAAATAACTAAGACGAAGTTGCAGTTTATACCAAGTCATATCAGTATCTACACATCCATAAAGAATAAGTACGTAAGCAGATCACTTCGATGCGCGATCAAGTAATCATCAGACCGAATCAATCACCCTGGTCATTCCCAATCTGGGTCGTTCCAAAGAAACCAGATACCTCAGGAAAAATTAAATGGCGAATAATAATTGTCGACTACAGAAAGGTAAACGAAAAAACCATCAATACCCGATATCTAATTCCAAATATAACAGACATTCTGGACAAACTAGGACGCTCCCAATATTTTTCAACCCTAGATGTAGCCAGCAGGTTTCATCAAATTGAAATGGCCGAAGAAGATGTCCAGAAGACAGCACTTAACGTTAAAAATGGCCACTATGAATACCTGAGAATCCCGTTCAGACTCAAGAATGTACCCTCAACATTCCAGAGAGTAATGGAGAATATACTAAAAGGACTTATAGGAGAAATATATCTGGTCTAAGTGGACGACATTATTGTATTTTTAACTTCTCTTCAAGAACACATGGTAAATCTAAAGAAGATTTTTGAAAGATTAAGAGAAACAAGATTTAAGATACCTATACCAAAAATAGCAGAAGACATTCGAGGATTTTTAGGATTACTTGGTTACTATAGAAAAATCATATAGGACTTTGCCAAAATTACAAAACCAATTACCATACCTACGTCTTAAAAAGGATGCAAAAATTATACATATATACATACAATAACCCCGATTGTCTGTACTCTGTTAGTTGCATCTTTAAAAGGGCCTTTTTAAAAAGTATGACAAAGTGGCAGGAGATTTAAGATGTATTTATAATTATTGAGGTGAATTGTAAAAAAAACTTAATGTAAAATATTGAAAACGTACTTACCCAAATATATGCAACACAAAATAGGTACCAAGTTCAAAATCTTCACCATCATGTAACTATTAATCACAAAAAAGATTATTTTTCTCGCAGTTTTTGATTATAAAGATATTAGTTAGAACTATTTTATTCGCAACGTTTATATATTGTTACACTCACTAAGAAGCAGTGACGCAAAACCGTCATTCATCAAAGTCCGAAGATTATAAGATGGCCAACGAACGTATAATAATACACCTAAAGATTGTTATTTTCAATCTTAAACAAATATCAATTAATCTCATTAAAACTTCATTACCTCTATATCCGCTACGTTACTGTATAATTTGGGGTTTCTTCAATTTTATTCATTCATTTTTAATAGTGCAACCTTTTATACAGTGTACATTACCAGAGATTGCACTTTAATGTCAGTGAATGCAGTGGATAGATAGTACCTACTAATTACTACATAAAAGCTGTATTTAAATTTGATGTAAATGACAATTATTATTTGGACAATGTAAAACTACATAATTTAAAAATTTAATTAAATGTAGTGAGCACAAATGATTTACAAACACTGAGAACGAAACCATTAAATTAACTGGTAAGTTTTACATGTTGACAATAAATATTTAATTATCAAAAACATGACACTTAGGTCTCCTCTTTACGTATAATGTTTTCGTTCGCTTTGGGATTATATTATATAAATAATAATAATTGTTTTTTTATTTATTTTGCTTCAACCACTTAGCGTTATTAGCATAAGAAAAATACAAAAAGTAATAACGACTTACGTAGTCATATACAAAATATCAATTAAATGTATACAATATATATTTTAATTCTTGGTGTGTTGTTTTAAAATATATATATATATATATATATATATATATATATATATATATATATATATATATATATATATACAGATTGAACCAAATTAAAACGGAACATACAATTTAATACATGTCTGTTTGAACTGCAATTGAAATAGTGGACCAATATAAAACTAGGACAAAAATAAATCCATACCTGGGTATAGACATTGTATAAAATATCGTTCAACTATCTGTCTTGCAACAAAGTTGTTTGCGTAAGACGGGTTTGTCTAAGGAAGTGATAATAGTTCAGGAAATAAAGCTCCAAAAAAGTTAAAACCTCGCAATTTTTTCGTCCTGCATGTATCCAGTTGAAATTTTAAGAGAAGGTAGGTGATAGCCCAAGGATCAAAATCTATATCGAACCGAAGTCCGCTGAAGGGTTTTAGGGGTGAAAACTACCCCTAATTGTCAAAAATTATAAAATAACATATTAAACCTGAATATGGGTAAAATTTGGTTTGAATTAATTAAATAATGATAGTTTCGTGCTTTTGAATAAAGTTCCATTATATTTCAACCCTTAAAAAGCGACCCTTATTAGAGATTAATATAAAAAAATTTAGTAATGCGAAGAAAATGATTTCACCTTGGAACGATTTGCATAAAAATTTGGAATTAAGCTCAACTCACCCTCTGCTTTATAGTTTATGTCATGCCGATAAACCCTGATTGTTCTTAGGGGTGAAAACTACCCCTAATTTTCAAAAATTGTAAAATAATATTACAAATCTTAAGATGAGTGAAATTTGGTTTGGATTGGTTAAATAGTGATTTTTTTATACTTTAAAATACAAATTCATACATTTTCAACCCTTAAAAATCAATTGTTATGAGTGCTATAGGTGAAAACAATTTTTTGCCAAAATTTTGCAACTTTTCAACTTTCAAAATCACCCTTTACAACATTGCAGTTTTTATAAACTATTTTATAAGATATAAATTGAAAAAAGTAAAATTAAATACAAAAAAATTTATCAACATAAAAAGGCACCATTTATTCTTATACATTTACATAAATAGTTGAAAATATTTACATTTATAGGTAAAACAATTATAATATTAATTTTATTCGTCATCAATTACATCTTCATCGTGATCTATGTCATCCTCATCTTCTTCAATTATTGGTGGACTGTTATTGCACCCTTCACCTGAGCACCCAGAACAAGTAGAGTTACAGTATAAACCAACTTTTCTGCACCCACATGAAACGCCGCATCCTTTTTTGCATTGGCAAAAAATAATTTTCAAAATTCATCGGGTGCAGGTTGTTTGTTCATGCGTACGGGTAATAACAAACCATCTTTGGAATACCATCCCCAATCTGTTGCTCTGATATTTTCATTGCCAAGCTATAGACATATGAGCAGATGTTTTATTCTGTTGTATGGGATTTCAAAATAAGAACGCTTAAAATTTCGAATGTATAACGCCCCACTACCTAATATACCGGTTTTGTAGAATATCATGCTCCGAAATGTACTGTACTATACTAATGGAATTTTCCGGAAAAAAATTAACTAGTTTTTTTAACGTATTTCCTTTAATTTTTAACGATAGAGTGTTTCTTTAAAAACGATTTGTAGAGGTTTTCAAGAGCTACAAGGATCTGTGAATTAAATCTTTTTGGAACTCTTGGTTTTTAAATTTTGAGTTTAAAGGGCTCGAAAAAGATGGTGCTTGATCGTAAATCGATGCTTTAAACGGCTATATCTCGCCAAATATTCATTATACAACAAATCTAAATAAAGAATAATTTTAATCATTAAAAAAGCCTACAATTTGGTAATTTTTATTTTTTTCATATATTCAGTGTTTTCAGGCATATTTAAAAAAAGAAGGGTAAAAAATATGAAATTGTAAATCGTTTCTCGCTTTAAGCTGTACTTTTTCTAAAATTAAGCATTTTAAATGGGTCAAACTTCTTGTACGTATTAACAATACATGTACAAAGGGAATTGCAGAAGGGTAAAGATCGATTTTGATTATGCGGGTGGTTAGGGGGTTGTTTTCATCGATTTTTTCGTAAAAAATGAGGTATTTGACCTTATTTTCATCATAACTCATTCAATTTTTGAGCTAGAGTATTTTTTATGATAGGTCTATTTACGCTCTTTGGTTTTGTGAGTTTTCTTCCAAAAATGCGTCATTTTGCCGATATCTGACTTTGAATCTTTCAAATTTGGCATTTGAAGAAAAGCGCTAAACGTTGATAGGCCGTATTTCGGTTGCTATTATATCGCAAAAACATTTTAAAAAATAAATTGTATTTGTCTTTTTAAAAGCTACAAATTTGTTCTCTACAATTTTTGTGATAAAATTTTGATAAAAGCACCATATTCGAGTTATTCGCGAAAAATCGATTAAAAACGTGGATTTTTTCGTCTAAAAGTTGTTACTTTCAATAGCGAATAACTTGAAAAATATCATTTATAAAAAAAATGTATAGCACATTTTTTGTTTAGAATTACTTTTTTAATCGAAACCTGTAGTTAAAACGTAAAAAAAATTTCACCCCGGATATGGGGTGGCAACCACCCCCTAGGCTTTGGCGCACTTTGGTTCGTTATAGATGTTGATCCTTAGGCTATTACCTACCTTCTGTTAAATTTCAAATCAATCTACGCAGCACGAAAAAATTGCGAGGTGAAATACTTCATTTCCTGGACTATAACTGGTTTGACAGCATAATAAAATCGTAGATTTATGTGTAGCTTTCAATTTTTATGAGTTCAGAATCCAGCAGCCCGCTGAAGTATTGGATTTTTATAATATTATTTTAATTATTTGACAATCTTTTGTTGGCCAACCGCCTACAGCAGAATTGAGCCGAAATACATTATATTCCTATGTTCCGAAATTATTTCGTTCAATCTGTATATATATATATATATATATATATATATATATATATATATATATATATATATATATGTATATATATATATATATATATATATATATATATATATATATATATATATATATATATGTATATATATATATATATATATATATATATATATATATATATATATATATAAGAGTAAGAAAAAGAAGTAGTTGTCACTCGTTTGGAAAAAAATATAAAACTGTTTTGGATGAGTTGGAGTCAATAAAAGGGGCTATTTGTTGACTATTTTTTACTCGAGCTTTCAACTGTGATTAAAATTTTTATCAAGAGCTTCTAAAAAATACAAAATATCTTACAAAGTTGAACTAAAAATAAAAAATTTTGTTGTTAACTCACCAAATAAAATTAGTTTTTTATATAAAGATGCTGCTAACATTATTACAAAAAATATTATTAAAAACATGCCCTATTCTAATAAATGTTTCTCTGAAATAAATTTTGATAAAGTTTCTTAACAAAAATAATTGAATTTGTAAACAAAAATTGAATAGCTACAATTCAGCCTAAATGTCGTAAATACCAACTTAAAAATTTTTATTTTTGACATATTGTCAAAAATAAAATTTTGTTTAAAAAATTATTTTTTGTTTAGTAACAAAAAAGAAGAAGATTTATTCACCATTGATAGATGCCTGAAAAAATGTAACAAATACATGGAAAATTCAAAATGTGATATTTTACCGATTGCATATATAAATTACATAGAAATAATATATAATATATCAATGCACAAGATGGTTTATGTATTCGGCAATCACTTTTGTGAGAAATAATGCGATTTGAGAGATTTCTTCCGGTCTCACCAACATACTCAGCTTCACACTGAGTACAACTAATGATGTATACTACATTTGTTTTATCTAATTTGTCTATAGGATACTTAGTTTTGGAACATAAAGATGAAATGGTTTTGATGTTTTTTGTTGCTATTTGCAATGCAGGATTTTATATGTATATATGTTTGGTCTATGTTCTCAAAACTCATGTTGTATTACATTTTATTAAAAAAGTTTATAGATTTCAAGAATTCTATGAAGTCAGCTACGTATTTAGATTCTAGGAGTTCTTTTAATGTTTTTGGAATGTGGTGATATAGTTTTTCAACTGAGTATTGTCGCCAAAATACACAATCTCGACAAAGATTGTTACTTTTCCGGCCAATCACAGCGCTCGTTATTAACTTCGCTGTCATTGGCCTCTCGGCGGAAGAGCGCTGCGAGTTCTCAATTACTAAACGTATAAAAGAGCAGCGCACCTTCCGATCGGGACTTCAGTAGTTAGTAGTAGTAAGTAGTTCGACTCCAGCAGTCGAACAGTGCAGACGTGCCACAGCGAGAAGAGCGACACCGCCGAGGAGCTGCAACGACCAAGTCCGAGCTGAACTTGTTAGTTCAAGCCGTGAATGTAAGCACGGCAGCGGTGACTTGGCGTTAACAGCGCCTAGGCCTGAAAAACAGAGGCAAAACCTTACGTCGTAACTAGGTTAGCCGGGGAGATTTGTTTTTTAAATCAGATCTTCACGGAGGCCAAAATTGCGGCGTAGGGAAGCGAAAAAGCATACGGGCTTTGCCCGTCGGGATACTCTCTGTGCCTCCGTTGGGATGACACTGTGGGATATAGTTTTTTAGAATTCTATATCTGGCAGACACGGCCCCAGGGTCAGAGAGTTGAGAAACGCAAGAGGATCCCCGCTCTAGTTCTGCCTAGAGCGTGAACAACCGCGTTAGGTCACTGGGTGGCACCCAGAATCCGTGCTGGCAACGGGCCAGACGGACAACAAAAAAGCCTTCTTTCAAATTTTTTGATTAGGCCCCGCCCCCACAATGGACCGTTCACGGTCTCCGCCGACCCGTAAGGCGAACCCATCCAACCCCGATGGTTGCCGTGAGAGGAAACTCCACGGTAACATCTATAACGCGTTACTATCCCACGACGCTTCCGACGGACACGAAACATCAACCAACTACGATGTTTTCAATGACCTCCCCGTAGTAGATGACTGGGAAGCCCATGCCACGGACGAATTTAAGCGTCCCAAGACGAAGAAAAGGAGGACAAAAGCCCGTGCGGAGGGAAACCGCACAATAGAAGAAACTACGGACGACGAAACGCCAAAAGCAGGAAAGAGGATCAGGAAGAAGAGCAGCGAGGACGAAAAGTCTGAACTGCAAATACTAAAGAAGCTCCTACAAGAAAAGGAAACCGAAAAAAACGCCCTCAAAAAGAAGATAGAGGAGTTACAAGACATAATTGTAAACTCCCAAAAATCCATAATCGATCACATGGACAAAAAATTCGACCAACTTGAGGGCAAAACTGAGGTAACCCTGGAAAAACAGGCACCGAAGAACAAAGAAGACAACCTGGAAAACCAGGCCATAACCAAAAAGAAGGCTACAGGAGCAATTCCAAAAAACAAGAAACAACAAGAGGAAAAGCCCAAAGAGGCAACAAAAACAAAGAAAAAAGAAGATTTCCCCCCACTCACCCCCACCAAACCCCAAGAAGGTGCACAGGATAGTGATGCGCAAGTCGATCGACACTCTCCAACACCGACACAGATGGACATAGAAGAAGTACCCAAGAAAACTTGGGTACCAAAGCCACCTGTAATTAAATTACAGAGTGTGAACTACACAGGGGCCATACTAAACATCGCCCAAAAAGAGCAGGTCATAACGAACAACAAACTGTCCAGAAGCGGCCGAGAAACGCTTATCCAAGCAAAAAGCCCTGAAGATTACAGGAAGATGGTTAAAATCATTGAAAAATTCAATGAGGAGACGAAAATCCAGTGGATAGCATTTCCACTGGAGGAAGACATAAAACCAAGAATGGTTTTAAGAGGGCTACCATCTTCAACAGACCCAAAGGGTATTCACGACGAGATATTGGAAGACCACAATATTGGAGTATTGTCGGTCAAGAATATGATATCAAGGAAACCCGACAAAAGGAACTTGCCAATGTTCGTTATGACGGTGGAACGAGAGGACGTGGAAAAACTAAAGCGCATCACTAACCTGATGCACATGAAAGTCAGAATAGAGGAGCTGAGAAAAGCAACAGGGCCCACACAATGCTTCAACTGCCAGGGCTACCACCACGCACAAAGGGCGTGCTTCAAAGCACCTCGATGTGTAAAGTGCGGCGAGGAGCATGAAACGAGGAGCTGCACGATGCCAAAAGAGCAGAAGGCAAAATGTGCCAACTGCAAAGGTCAACACCCGGCCAACTTCAGAGGCTGTCCCAGATGTCCAACCTGGGGCAGACAACAACAACAACAGAGACAAAGGCCAGTAACGCAAAGCAGGCCACAAACAGCTCCCACTGGGCTATCCTACGCCCAGGCAGCAAAACCCCAGGAGAATGAGAAAACCATCCTCATCTCGAAACAACATCAAGACGGCCTAGTGAACTCCGTAAAGGAACTACTCACTAGGGTAGTGAATGAAGCGATAAAAGATTTCAAGTTAGCACTGAACTAGTGCAAACTAATAGGGGATACTTGAGGATAGGCTCCTGGAATCCAGGGGGTATAAGGACCAACCAGAATATTCTGGACGAACTGGTCAATAGATACGAAATGGACGTCGTAGCCATTCAAGAAACAAAACTCACGAACAACGTTAATATCAAATTCCCAGGATACGACGTATATAGGAACGATAACACAGCGAGAGCAGGTGGCACAGCAATACTTGTGAAAAAAGGCATAAAACACACTAGATTATTAACACCGCAACTAGTAACTATGCAAGCCACAACAATAAGATTAGAAATGAGGCAAGGAGAAGTCAGAATTACCTCCGCCTACGTAAGACCGCAAGATCCGCTGATCGACGACGATCTAAATATGTTCCTAAACGACGAACCTTCTATCATCATAGGAGACCTAAACGCAAGATCCCCTAACTGGAATGATAGAGCTACGAACAGAAATGGAAGACTACTAAACGCGTACATAGAAAATAACGAAGAAGTCATGGCAATGGGCCCCACAGACCCAACGCATTACCCAGGTAACGCACTTCCAACGCATATAGACATAGTAGTTGCAAAAAACCTAGGACTACAAACAGAACTACAAACACTAAATGAAGGTACAACTGACCACAACCCCATCCTATTAGAACTAGGAACGTGGGAGGAAGAAAGCACAACCAAAAAGATCAAAAAGAAAACAAAGTGGACAAACTTCAAGAGACTCGTGAGCACCGGAATAAACATTGTCCCAGTGATAAACAATCCACGAGAAATAGAAGATAAGGTCCTAGAGTTGGAAAACATCATCCAACAAGCAATCAGGAATAGCACTACTGAACAGGAAGTAGTAATGCAAACGGGCAGATTCAAGGATATACCTCAAGTAATAAAAGACTTGATAAGGGAAAAAAACAGAGCTAAACAGACAGCAAGAAGAACAAGAAACCAAGCAGACAAAAACAGAGCAAATCGTTTAAACAGAGAGGTCAAAACAGCACTACAACAACACCGTAGTGAAAGCTGGGAAAACCACATAAGGGACATGGAAGAACAAAGTCCAAATATGCAAAATATTTGGAAACTGCAAAAAATCCTACGAAGTGACAGAAAACCAATTCCCCCACTACACGGAGAAAATGGTATAGTATACAGCACAGAGGAAAAAGCAGAGGTAATGAGGAGTACTCTCGAGAGAGAGTGTACATTAAATTACCACCCAGACGAAGACATCGACTTCATAGAAGAAGTCGAAAGACAAAGAGAAAGACCGGAAAACCCAAACGAAATTATCCCTCCAACAACACCGGAGGAGATAAATGAGCTAATCAAGAACAGCTCACCAAAAAAGGCTCCCGGTCCAGACCAAATTACGAACAGAGCTCTAAAATATCTACCAGCAAAAGCCATTGTTTATCTAACAAACATCATTAACGCAATGCTAAGGTTCAAAAAATTCCCAAATAGATGGAAAGAGGCCCATGTCATAATGTTACCGAAGCCCGGAAAAGACAGCACATTCCCACAAAACTACAGGCCGATAAGCTTACTACCAGCAATCAGCAAAATAGTAGAAAGAGTGATACTCAGCAGACTCCAAGCTGAAACAGACAGACTAAACATCATACCAGAAGCCCAATTTGGCTTCAGATCAGAACACTCTAGCGAGCTACAAGTACTCAGACTAACAGAGTACATAGCAGCAGGATTTAACGACAGACAGTATACAGGAGCTGCATTCCTGGACGTAAGTAAAGCTTTCGACAGAGTCTGGCATAAGGGACTACTATACAAAATGAGAGATTACGGGTACAGCGGAGCAATGACAAGGCTGATCTCTTCTTACTTGAGCAACCGCAGTTTCAGAGTCCGGATAGGACAAGTCCTATCCGAACTCGGGAACCCGAAAGCTGGAGTACCACAGGGAGCGGTACTGTCACCTCTGCTGTACACGATATACACAGCAGATATACCTAGAACACCAGGTACATTATTAAGTCTCTATGCTGACGACACAGCGATAGCGGCCAAACACCGAAATGTAGACATAACAGTCACCAATCTACAGACAGCGCTAGACGACATTGAAGAATGGAGTCTAAAGACACAAACTGTACTCTTCCAAAAGAGGCGAGAACAACCAGAAGAACAGGTCACAGTGCAAGAAAATCCCATTGAGTGGAAAAGCGAAGCGAAATACCTCGGAGTAATAATGGACAAAGGACTAACTTTCAATAAACACGTAAAAGCCACAGTACAAAAAGCCAACATGGCAAGGGCCGCAATAAGAGGCCTAGCGGGAAGGAAAAGCAAATTACGCATAAAAACCAAAATAAGGCTAATAAACAGTATAGTCCTTCCTATACTGACATACGCATCACTTGCATGGGGACATATATGCAACACAACGAAAAAGAAAATACAGGCACAACACAACAAAAGCCTAAGAGAAGCGGTAAACGTACCAAGATACGTAGCTGAAAGATTCCTGTTCAGAGAGTTACAGCAAATCAGAGTGACTGATACAATGAAAGAAAAAGCTAGGATAAAATTCGCAGAACTAGAGAACCACCCTAGTCACATCCTACGAGAGATAATGAGGTATGACGCTTTCCACAGATGGAAGCACAAAAGACCAAAACAACAAATATTAGACTAACGCAAAACCAGAGGGAAAATAAAAAACCCCCAATAGGGACAAAATATTACAAAAAGCCCAGAGTGAGAAGAAAATCTAATCAAAACACACACACATAAAGAAGACAGTTCGTAGCTCAAATCACCCAGAATATCGCAAATCGCCTCATTCACAGTGGGCCCTGTTGCTCACACTAGGATGCAGTCTACATTGTGGTAATGTATAATATTTAAATATTTTCTTTATTATAGTGTAGACTATGTACTAATTATGACTTTTCTTTTCACAGGTAACCTACAAAAAAATCATAAAAAACACAAAAAACGGCTTCGGCCACCAAAAAAAATTAAAAAACACTAACAAAAACCGGCTTCGGCCACCAAAAAAACTAACAAAAACCCCAAAACCCGGGCACGTAGGGCCCAACCCCCTTGAGCACCAAGTCGCCGAGCTGAGCCGGGACTCAGAGCGGAGACTTGAGGCCCAAGTAAGCAATTTTAGTTCGCGGATAAGCTACATTAAGATAAACAGGAATAAAGCGGAGATGCGCTGTCCTGAGTTTTCACATACGGTTAGGAAACCATGTTGGGGTTCAATTACCCAGGACCTCCACATGAAGAGCACTTGGCTGATTGTTGTGCCTCTATAGCGAATCAGATTGCTATAGGGGGGAAAGGGATGGTCTAGAGCATTGGAGCACGGTGGGGTGATTCCTGTTTTTAAACACGAATTAAAACACCTTGCTCCAATGAATTGTTACACCCGATCGTACTACCTGGGTGAACATGTCTCATAGGCTGGGTTCAATCAAATTGCTTGCTTGCTTGATCGGGACTTCAGTCGTCAGACAGTTCGAGCCCTACTAGACCTTGTTGGTTAGTGGTGCTTCCTAGTAAAACTGTTGTTTCATTATTAATCCAAATAACCAAAGTCGTCCTTACGTCGAATCTTAACGATTCCACCGACTTCGAATATCAGCGATTATTTCCAATCCATTCGTCGAAGATATCCTAAGGCATCATTCGTCGTCTGCTATTATACCACAGTGCACGAAAAACCGAGTATTAGCTGTAGAATCGCTCCCTGTCAGAAACATACGCTTTTTGAAATAGAAAAACAGTAGTTTTAGAACTATTACAAATTGCGTCGAACTGACACCGACGATTTATCGGACAACGACGGTAAAAACGAGAAGTCTCGACGGAGACTTATATTCGATTTCACCGCTCCGAGTCAAGCCACGACGACGCTTCGACACTCTGAACCTTATGCATTTTTCAGTAATTAGTAAACACTGGTAAAACTGATAGTGCGAAAGGTAGTGTACAACGCGACGGGCTATTGCAGAGCCGATACAACGGGCATTTTGTGCCTCTTTCTAGGAGACAGAACGCGGCGATTCCTGATAAGAAGGAAACCGACATCTCTGCAATTTTGAGGCATATACCACGCAACAGAACTCTAACACATATTGTCGTTGTAAGAAATATATTTGTCATTGTTATGCCGGGTCCAGACCAAACAGACAAAACAAAAACATTCATGTTTCGCGACAAAGTGGCGACAAATCGAAAACATTTGTTGAGACATTTCTGAACAATTTTGTTTTGTTTGCAAATTTGAAAACTTTTTCAGGTCCCGTCTCAGGTCGGTAAAGATTAAAAAGTCTGTATTTTGTCTGTGTATTTGACGACAAGTTGTCGGCGCAGTGTGGACGCGTGTGCGTGCCAAAACGAGTTAAGCAGTAGAAGAAATAGAATGTACAATTTTTATCAAAATTAAGTGTATTTTTCTGTTACTTAGACTTAACACAAATGTTCACTTAACTCCATTCAACTCCAACCCACAACATTTGTACTCAAATCCACCCAGCACTGACACACAACATTCATACTCAAATCCTCCCAGCATGGACACACGTTCATGTTCATACTCAACTCTTCCCAGCATTGACACACATTTATACTCAAATCCACCCAGCATTGAACATTTATACTCAAATCCACCCAACACGCAACATTCATACTCAAATCCACCCAGTGCTGACCCACAAAACTATTACTTAAATCCACCAAACACCAACACACAACCTTTATTTTCACATCCAACTAGTATTGACACAGAGCTTTCTTAGTATTCAGATCAAGAAAACGAACGAAATTGATGATGAACTTTTTGAATGTAAAAACAAGTAGACTCGTCATTATTTTGCATCACCTATCGTCAACTTCTTTTGTATTAAACATTTAACCAATAAGTATGGAGTTTATTTTAAGGGATATTAACAAAAAAATAGTAATGAAAAAAGTTTAACATACCTGTACATAACCACTAAGACTATTAATTAAAGCTTTACATACTTCAGGTATTATTACAGATATTGATTGCTTTGATAATTTTGAAAGATACATTAGGCTGTGGTAGGAATCACCTGTTGCTAAAAATCTTAAAGTGATTGCTAACCTTTCTGTTACACTCATAGCATTTCTAAAGTTAGTATGTCTTTTTGCAACTGCAGGACCAACAAGGCATATTAGATTCTCAAAATCTTTGGTGGACATTCTTAAAACAATTTTGAAGCTTGATCGAATTTCACCATTTAGTCCAATATCATCTGCTCGCAGCTGAACTAACAATTTGTCTATCGAACAACTTTCTCGCATTTTTAGGCTTGGTCTAATCCAAAAACGTTTGGGTTTACTTTTAGCAACCTGGGATGATGATGAGAGCAAAAAAAAACTTGCGGCTAGCAATAAATCTTCAGTTTCATTTTTTTCTTGATTAAAACGCCACATGGTTAACCAACACTAATCACAACAACAACGTCACCAACTGAATTTGTTTTTATATTTTGTTGTTCTGGTGTGGACAGTTTGTCTCAATTTTGTTTTGTCTTTTGAGTGTGCTTCACTATCACTTTACATTCACAAACAAAACACACTGGTTCCTCTTCTCTCTTCAACAAGTATTCGTGTGTTGTAGAAGTGTGTCCTAATCTGAGAGGTGTTATTAGGACTTGTTGTTGTTGCTTTGAAGGCCAGAAGTTCCATGGAACGATGGAAGATTTTATTTTTATCAATTTAATAGTGCTTCTTTTCCATTGATTTTGCCAAACATCGTGCAATTTTGATATTAAGTAAGGTTTTAAATCTAAATGCACCGTTATATTTTTGACTAATGCAGCTGTATTGGTTACTGCGGACCTAGCTAGCCTATCTGCCTCTTCGTTACCATCTATTCCAACGTGTGACGGTACCCAGGGGAACTCTACTGTCAATTTTTTTGGTATATATGGTATAAACTTAAGTAAATTTGCTGTAATGTTGGATAAATCTGAGAAATTGATCTCAGACATCTAAGTGAATCAGATATTATAAGAGATTTGGGAAGATTTTTTTCTGGAATAAAGGTTAGGGCCTTATTGATGGCAAATAGTTCTGTTGTAAAAATACTTGTCTTAGTAGACTGTTCATGGAATGTTCATGTCATATTACAAAGCATGCTCCTACTCCATTTATGGTCTTAAATGCGTCCGTATATATAAAACGGTAATTTTTTACTGTGTGAGAACTGTGGGAGAAAGTGAGTTTAAAAAAATTGGGTATGGCGTTATTTTTGTTATATGCTTGAAGTTTAATATTACAAAAAGGAGGGGGAACAACCCAAGGAAAACATAAATTTATTACACATGTAGGATGAATGGGAGGCAGTTCAATATTAAAGTCTAATAAGTATCTATGAGCTCGTTTATAGAAAGGTACAGGACCCCTATTTCTTTTTTGATAGACCTCCTGAAACCCGTTAGCAACAGAATGATGAAGAGCTTGATTTTTTGGGATCTTATAATCGAAACATACGATAAAATTAAGTATTTTCTTCTTAAGTTTAAGGGTGGCTCTCCACCTTCACAGAGTAGACTGTTCACAGCACTGGTGCAATATGCTCCTAGAGCAAGTCTAACGGCTGAACTCTGTAGAGTATCCAAAGTTTTCAGCAATGTTTGATTTTCGGTGTTATAACACAACACATCCATAATCCAGTTTTGACCTGATTAAAGCTCTATATAAATTTATTAGAGTTGGAAAATATGCTCCCTATTTTTTATATGATACAGATTTCATAATGTTTAGTCCAGCTTGGCACGATAGTCTTAGCGAGTGTATATGACTTGTCTAACTTAATTTTGAGTCCAGTTGCATCCCTAGGAATTTGATTTCTTTTGTATATTGTATATGAGAATTGTATAAAAATAGATTTGGGAGCTTTTGTCGATTTGATTTTAGTGAAAAATATATAGCTTTTGTTTTGTGGTGGAAAACTCGAGCTCAATATTGTTAGACTATGATTCTATCGACTTAAGAGCTGCAGCAATACGAGTATGAGCAGATAATATATTTTTATTTCTTGCTAGAATTACCAGATCATCAGCATACAAAAAAGTTTTAATTGTGCCATTGAAGTACGACATAACATTGTTAATAGTAATAAAAAATAGCGCTACGTTTAGATTCGAGCCTTATGAAATTCCAGTTTTCTGTAACTTAGATGCAGACAAATGGTTATTGATTCGAACTTGGAAATATCGTTACCGTAGAAAGTTTAAAATAAAATCAAACATATTACCGTGAATTTTCCAATTATGGAGTGTAGTTAAAATATCATAGCGCCATACTGTATCAAAAGCCTTTTTTAAATCAATGAATATGGCTAAACATTCTTAAGTTATCTAATGTTGATCTTTTTGTATAGCTTTCTTCGACTTCATCCTTTACTGTAATATATGTGTTTCTTGGGGTGTAGGGTTGAGTTATAGAGGTAGCACCTTTTATCGGAACGACCACATCGAGCGTCATAGACGGGAGATGGTTCTTGATAACTGGTCCTCATAAGTCAACTAACTCTCACTTATGGTTCCACGTGCCACACCCCGGGCAACTGCATTGGTCTGCAGGCTAAACTAAGTGAGGGTAGCCAGATATGGCGAAAATTTCACCGAGCGATTGCCGGTATAAGCAATCCCACACTTACTGACCAACGGCTTCGGGCGGATGAGTTGGTAAGTGTTAGGGCACTTTTTTGTCCTGAGACCGAGAAATCGATCTCGAAGGCGGATGAACCCTGTTAGCTACGAAGGTTTGAAGATTGTTAGGAGAAGTATTGATCCAAGCAAGGGTTATTGTGGAATCTGACCATAAATAACATTTATTGAGGTCTATATTAATGGATTCAATTACCTTAGTTAAAAGACGTGAAAGTAATACAGCTGCGCAAAGCTCTAGGCGTGGAATGCTTAGAGTTTTGATAGGGGTAACCTTTGATTTAGCACATAGAATTTTAACCGAGATGTTTCCCTTGTCATCAGTACTTCTTAAATAGATACAAGCACCGTAGGCTTGTTGTGATGCGTCCGAAAAACCGTGTATTTCTATATCTTTAGCATTATTGCACACTGCATGACGTGGTATACTTAATTGTTTCAGATTGGCAAGATCATTTTTCAATCTATTCCAAGTATTTAGTGATGAACCGCTTAATTTTTCATCCCAATTCAGTTTTTCAGTCCATAGCCTTTGCATTAGAATCTTCGCAAGTATGATACAAGGACCTACTAAGCCTAGTGGATCGTATATTCTTGCAATTAAAGAAAGAACATCTCTTTTGGTACAAGTTTCCTTGTAATTGTTATATTGTACATTGTATAATAGTGAATCACGTTGGGATGACCAAATAAGTCCTAAAGTTTTTGTGACTCCATATTTAGAGAGGTTTAGAATTCCAAAGGAATCATCTTGATTATTTACCCTTTCTAAAACTCTTGGGTCATTTGAAATCCATTTTCTGAGTGGAAAACAACCTGTAAGTAAAATACGTGAGACTTCACGGCAAATGTTCGAAGCTTCAGTAATAGTATCCGCACCGGTTAACAAGTCATCTACGTAGAAATCCTGACGTAATATCTTCGCGATTTCTGGTTGCGACAATTGGCATTCGTTAGCTAACTCGAAAAGGCATCGGATAGCAGAAAACTGGCTGATGCTTGGCCATAAGTAACCGTATTTAAAGCAAAATGTTGTAATGGATCTGAAGGACTTTCCCTCCAGACTATTTTTTGAAGACTGCGTTGGCTGGGATGAATTAACACCTGCCTGTACATTTTGGTTACGTCTGAGCTTATGATGAATTTGTGTTTTCTGAATCGGATGAGAATTGAGAATAGATCTTGTTGTATACTGGGTCCGACGCATTGAATATTGTTTAATGATAACCCGTTGCTTGTTGGTGAAGATGCGTCAAACACGACACGAAGTTTTGTTGTAAGACTGTCCTCCTTTAGGACACCATGATGTGGCATGTAGTAGTCGACAGTAGAGTTTTCAGAGATATCTGCTAACGACATGTGGTTTAGCTCCTGATATTCGCGCATGAATTGTATATATTGTTCGCGAAGAGGATTGTTTTGTGCTAATCTTTTTTCTAGATGATGAAATCTTCTTTCAGCTTGTATCCTTGAATCACCCAACACATGCGGATATTGTTTTAATGGCATCATAACTATGAATCTACCATTTGGATCACGTGTAGTAGTTTTTTTGAAAATTGTCCTCGCACAATTGCTCTTCTTCAGATAGATGAGGAATATTTGGCAATTCCTCTACTTCCCAAAATTGCTGAAGAAGTTTAGTTAGTTCCAGATTTGTGCTAAGATTGCAAGATATTGTATTGTGGGGAACCGATCCCAGCGGGCCAGAAATTATCCACCCAAATATTGTTTCTGTTAAAATAGGACCTTGATCTAAAGATATGCGACCTTTACAAATCAAATGCCAAAAAATATCTGCGCCGATAAGAATGTCAATAGATCCAACATTGCCAAAATTAGGATCTGCTAACCGAATTGTATTAGGAATGTTTATAGCGCTTACATCAATGTTTGTATGAGGAAGAATATTTGTTATTTTTGGCAATACAAAACAGTTGATTATTTTTACAAATTTATTATTAGATGTGCAAATCTCTAACTGACATTGACCTGTAATAGTTGATAGTTTGTTGCCTATGCCCAAAAGATTTAAGCTGACATCTTGTGGTTTGATTCCTAGTTTGTTACACATGTTTGTTGTGATAAATGAAGATTGAGACCCGCAATCCAATAGTGCACGAGCCCTTTGCATTTTACCATTCATATCTTTAACACTTAAGATTGCTGTTGAGAGAAAAACATAGCCTGTATCAGAACAAGAAAGCATGCTGTTACCACAAAATGTATTGTTACTTGTTCCTGGATTTATTGGCTCACTTGTACTTTGTGATGGATTTGTATTAATACTGCTATTGGATATATTCGAATTTCTATTGAACGTGCCCGAATTATTTTGGCTTATAATGATGCTCCTTTGTATTATTGTGTAAAAGTGAGTTGTGACGTGCTTTGCACTTGCGACATGGCCCGAGTTTGCACTGTTTATTGGAGTGATCCGATCGCAAGCAGTTTGTACACAATGATTTTGATCTAATAAAATTCCACCTTTCGTTTATTGGATAATTTAAAAATGTTTCGCAAGTGTAAATGCTATGGTCGCCTTGACAAGAGACGCATGTATAGTTTGTTTTTGTTGCTAAGAATCCCCTAGTCGTCCTGTTCTCCTTACTTTTATTTTTTGGTTCAATGTTCATTTCAATTGCCTCTAGAAAATCTGCTCTTGATTTTAAAAATCCTTTTAGATCGGATAAAGTTGGTAGTTCCGTTTGAGTAGCAATATGCTTTTCCCATTCCCTAATAGTAGTTTCGTCTAGTTTTGATGTTATAATGAATATAAGTAAGGCATCCCATTGTTCACACGGCTGATTTAATTGTTGAAGTGACTTTAAATGTTTTGAAAAATCATCTACTAATTTACGAAATTTTACAAAAGATTCTTTGTGAATAGATTCCAATGAAAATAAAGCTTTAATATGATTGTGTATTAAGAGTTTTTTATTATTGTATCGATCACATACAGAGTCCCATGCCAAATTGTACCCGTTTGCGGAAAATTCGATAGGTTTTATGACTGCGGCGGCATTTCCTTGTAATGATGCCCGAAGATAATGATACTTCTGAATATTTGTAATACTATCATTTGTATGAATGAGTGACTCAAAAGTGTCTCGAAATTCTAGCCAAAATTCGTATGTGCCGTCGAACTTTGGAATTTGTATTGTTGGCAGTTTTACACCTTGTAAACGATAAGCCCCGTCAGAAATAGAAGTGTTATTGTTTGTATGCTCGTTTGTCACCGACTGTTTATCATCAATATCTGAAATGAATTTATTTAACAATGCTTTGGCATTAGCCGATAGTGAATAAAAATTGTTTTCAAGTTCTTCCCTTATCACAAAGTGTGGTTCGGGATCGTCTGCCAATTCTTCTATTTCTGATTGGATAATTTTAATTTCTAAAAATGTATTTTCTAGTTTATTTATTCTGTCGCTTAGTTCGATTTTTTCAACATCATGTAATTCTAACTTGCATTTAATAGACTCTAGAAATTTGGAGAAAATTGTAAATGAAGCTTTATGACCAGCACGTTTTCTAATTAATCTTTTTAAGTGTTCGTCCGACATTGTTTATTAATCAAATAGATTCGAATTGAATTTAAATAGATATATAGATTGTAAATAGTTTTATGCAACTTACACAAACAAAAACAGTATAAATAGGTATAGGAATCAGATGGGAACTCACCGGTATTTTTGGCTGTATATTGTTCGGCAATCCCACGTGTTCTTTCACTTGACCGTTAACTGTGAATCACTTTTAGCACTGATTTTATCACAAATATCGGGTCGAATGGACCATTGTTTATTGTTGTAGTGGACTGTATTTATTGAAATTAATTAATAGTCTAAAATACTGCATTTATTTATGAATTTGCACAAAAATATGAAAACAATAACAAAAAGTTCTATGCTTCTCAACGGCTGGTGATGGAATGTCATTCTGTCATCTGTCGTCTGTACCGACTAGCTGGCTGGCTGGGCTGCAGTGGCGGACCGTTCAAATACAAAATGGGTTGTCGTCGACAAACCCTACAGAATGGTCAACGGCATAAGGATGCAGAAGGCAACGGGGAACCACTGCATTAAAGACTCGTAGAGTACCCCTAGTAGTAATCATCATGGTAAACATGCAAAGGAAAAGTACTGATCATGGACATCGGATACCAAGATCCGGCAGAGAAAGAGAAATAGATTAGTACAAGGCTTTCTCGGTCGTAAACCAGCGAAACCCTTGTAAAAAGAAAAAGACAACCATAAAAATTGCTACATGGAATGTAAGGAGCTTATTCTCTTCGGGAAAATTAGATAACGTCGTGTTGGAAATGGATCGTTTGGGTATAGACATATTAGGCATGAGCGATACACAATGGCCAGGAAACGGCAAATGTCCCACAAATAATCATGGTATGTTTTATTATGCCGGAAGTGACACCAAAACCCATCGATACGGAGTAGGAGTCATCATCTCAAAAAAAGGAAAGATGCTGTAATAAACTTTACTCCATTCTCAGAGCGCGTGATGTTAATACAATTAAAAGATAAGAAGAACATGATAAACATCATACAAGTGTACGCTTCTACAGCAGACAAAGACGAAGAGGAAATAGAACAATTCTATAATATCTTAGAAGAGGTAATGAGAACAACAAAGAGACAACACATTAACATAGTAATGGGCGATCTGAACGCCAAGGTAGGTCAGGGTAAAGTTGGAGAAAATGTCGGTGAATATGGCTTAGGTAATAGAAATGAAAGGGGTGATCGTTTAGTTCAGTTTTGTCAAAGCGAAGATTTAATAATAACTAATACATTCTTTAAACTACCCCCAAGGCGACTATATACGTGGACGTCACCTCAACATACACAAGAAAAAGTGGTCAAAAACCAAATAGATTACATATTGGTGAGAAAAAGATACCGCAATGCCGTAAAATCTACTAAAACTTTCCCTGGAGCTGATATCGGTTCGGATCATAATCCAGTAGTATTTGTGATAGAAGCTAAATCAAAGAAAATAAGAAAAGCCATCATTCCAACATTAGACTTAAGCCAGCTTAAAAATGAACATCTACGACAAACAGTGCGAGAAGAAATAAACACCAGCCTCAGTGTAGCAGAAAGCCAAATCCGCAGAACAGACAACATAGATGAAAAACTTAAGTATATAAATACTATAATAAGAACTACGGGAAAGAAACACCTAACCAAATCTGCAAAGAAACATAAGGTGTGGATGACACTAGACATTCTAGAACTAATGGATGAAAGACGTAAAATTAAGAATAATGCAGAAAAATACAAAGAGGTTGATAAGAACATAAAGCAAAGAATAAGAAATGCCAAAGAATCATGGATTACAGAACAATGTGTAGAAATGGAAAAATATGAAAGAAAGTATGATACGTTCAATATACATAAAAAAGTAAGAGAAATTACAGGAACCCAAAGAAGACGTCAAATAAGTTTGCTTAAGAACAAAGATGGGAAGATTATTATAGATTTAACAGAGAAAATTAATAGATGGAGTGAATACATAAGAGAATTATTTGAGGACAACAGAAATAACATTGTTCTGATATATGGCGAAACGGGACCTGAAATTCTAAAATGTGAAGTAGAAATGGCACTTAAAAATTCCAAAACTGGGAATTCAAATGGACCGGATGAGGTTCCTACCGAATTGCTAAAGCTCTTGAATGATGAATCAATAGGTATAATATTGCACTTATTTAATACAATATACAATACTGGTATTATACCTCAAGAGTGGCTGTTGTCTACATTCGTTACACTGCCAAAGAAATCTAATGCTAAAGAATGTTCAGAACATCAAACAATATCTTTAATGAGCCACCTACTAAAGATATTTCTAAAAATCATCCACAACCGAGTTTATCAAAAGTTGGAGTCAGATATTAGTAATACACAGATGGGGTTCAGAAAAGGGCTTGGTGCTCGAGAAGCTCTCTTCGGTTTGAATGTTCTCACACAAAGATGCCTAGACGTTAATCAGGAGGTACATACGTGTTTTATCGATTTTGAAAAAGCGTTTGACAGAGTACGCCATGATAAGCTTAGAGAGATTCTTGAAAGGAAGGACATAGATAATAAAGATCTGCGAATAATTCTCAATCTATATTGGAATCAGAAAGCTAACATCAAAATAGAAACTGAAACATCACAAGCAATAGAAATACGTAGAGGAGTACGACAGGGTTGCATTTTGTCACCTCTGTTATTTAATGTATATAGTGAAAGCATCTGTCAGGAAGCCCTTTTACAAGCAAACGCAGGAATCGTAATTAATGGAGAGATTGTAAATAATATTCGATACGCGGACGACACTGTACTAGTTTCAAGAACAGTAGAAGAATTACAAAGATTACTTACAGACATAAATATTGCTTGCAACAATTATGATATAAATATCAATATTAAAAAAACCAAGTATATGGTCTTCAGTAAAAACATGACACAACCAGCGTATATTAGTATAAACGGCACTCAAGTTGAAAAAGTATCAAGTTACAAATACTTGGGAACTTTAATAAACGAAACTGGAGACCAAAACAGTAAAATAAAAAGACGTATCGAAATTGCCAGGGCCACCTTCATAAAGATGAGAAAATTTCTCTGCAACAGAAATATAAGCATCCCTCTACGATTAAGAATGCTGAGAGGCTATGTATTTAACACGTTATTATACGGTATAGAGGCCTGGACTCTCAAACAGAACAACATGAAAAATATTGAAAGTTTCGAGATGTGGTGCTACCTTCGAATGCTGAAGATTAGTTGGGTTGAAAGAATAACAAACTGTGAAGTAATACGAAGAATAGGAAAAGACCCAGAGATTTTGTTAACGCTAAAGCGAAGAAAACTCGAATATTTTGGTCACCTGATGAGAGGACATAAATACGCATTACTTCAAAATATAATGCAGGGAAAAATAGAAGGAAAACGGAATCCAGGCCGTAGAAGAATGTCATGGTTGCGGAATTTGAGAGAGTGGTTTGGCTGCACCACCAATGAACTCTTTAGGTCAGCCGTAAACAAGGTCAGAATAGCCTTGATGATTTCCAATCTCCGATAGGAGTGGCACAAACAGAAGAAGATGTGTTTTTTCTTTTTTCGGTTATTCTTTTTTTTTGGAATAGGTATCTTGTGGAGTCATCTTGTAAGCTTTCGACTTTTATATTTGTGGTGTATTCTGATATTTTGTTATCACATATATGTATATTTTCATTCGAATTTTGCACAACACCCATTTATGATCGCTTCCTATTTCTGTTGATGTTGGTGCTCTTGCATCCAAGATTTCAGAGAGCTGTAACTCTCTATTCGACAATCTTTGTCCTCTACTGTTTTTAATAGTGTATTTGTATTGTCTTTTGTGAGGGAAAAATATATTATTAATACGTATCATGGTCTCCATGAAAATGGGTCAGAAGGTCTTCATTTTTATTTCTGATATTTTCGGTATATCGCTGTTTTATTCCTGGAACTATGTCATTGCCAACAAGGGTGTTAAAATCACCCATAATCATCATATATTCATCATTTGGGGTCTTGTTTATTACATTCTGAAGTATTGAATAATTATTGGAAATAAAATACCTGGGAATTACACTGTCTAGCTATGGAGAACTGTTCAAAGAAACGTGAGATCAAGTACAAACAGAAAATAAACTGGCAGGATGCCTTAATAACACTATATGGCGAAACAGGCATAAAATCAGTGTACGACCTACTTGATGTGATTATATATGCAGACGATACAGTAATTCTATCAGATAATATTGAAGGTCTTCAAATTCTGCTTGATCGTATTCACGAGGGAGGAGAGGAAATGGTCATTAAAATAAACTGAAACAAAACCAAATTTTTAGTGTTTAGTCGTGACCCACATCCCGATGCAAAACTTCATTTAAACGGAGTCCAAGTTAAGAAAGTTCACAAAATGACATTTTTTGGAAGTGTGATAACGGACCAACTAGATCCAGGCATAGAAACACGTAGAATAGCAATGACTAAAACGACTTTTATGAAAATGAAGTCATTTCTTTGCAATAACCATCTCAGTTTAGAACTAAGACAAAGAATGGTTAAGTGCTATGTTTGGTCCGTACTTTGATATAGTACAGAAGTGTGGATGCTAAAAGTATCCATCATGAACAAAATTGAAGTATTGGAAATGTGGGTTCATAGACGAATGCTGAAGATACCTTGGACAGCAAGGAAAACTTATGAAAGATACCTTGGACAGCAAGGAAAACTGATGCAGAAGTACTAAGGAGCGTCAACAAAGATACAGAACTACTAAAGACTATTAAACGTCTAAAAATGTCTTATCTGGGACATATAGTAAGGGAAAGTCGATATAAAATATTACAACTAATCCTTAAAGGCAAAAAAGATGGCCGAAGAGGAATGTTCTTATCCCATAGTACCGGGTTCAATTTTCGTATGCAGTCTCTTGTTTGTCCTAATCTATTTTTTATATCTTCCTCCGTTGTTCCTTTGTTTGATATTATGAAACCTAAATACTTATACTTGCCTGTTCCTTTGATTTGTTTACCTTCGTATATTTCCAGCTGTTTTATTTCTGTATTCTCCGTTGTTAGGTATTCAGTTTTCTTTCGGTTTATTTCCATCCCATTCTTTGTATATTCCTGCTCCAGTTTTCTCATCATAAAACTGAGGTCATCCTCGTCTTGTGCGATCACTATTTGGTCGTCAGCAAAACTTAGCGTATATAGATATTCGTTCCTTACTGGTATACCCATTCCTTCGCACTTTCTTTTCCATGGTTTCAGCGTTTTTTCCAGGAATATTTTGAACAGGGTGGGAGATGTGGAGCAACCCTGTAGTAGTCCCTTTGTCGTTTTAAATGGACTGCATATTCTATTGCCCGTTTTGATAGCTACTTCGTTATTCTTGTAGAGTGCTTTTATCGCGTTTATTAATCTTCGTGGAACTTCGAGTCTTCCATAGCTTGGTTCTAGGTATTGAATCATATGCCTTCTAACATCAACAAAAGCCAGATGGACGGATCTGTTTTTGGCCATTCTTTTTTCTATTAGTTGTTCGATCGTGTAAATGTTGCGCTTTCCCCGCTGTGAAACCTGCCTGGTCTTCTCCGATTTTTTCTTGTATATATGTTTCTAATTTTTCCTTTATGGTCTTTCCATACAGTCTGCCTATAGACGATATAATGCTGATTCCCTGATAGATTTCGCAGTTTTTTTTATTTCCTTTCTTGTATATTTATGTCATATATGCTTGGGTCCATTCTGCCGGTAAGTCTTCTCCATTCAGTGCTCTCTGAAACATTTTGTGTATCATACGGAATAACTTTTCCGATCCGTTTTTTATCAAATCATTTGGTATTCCGCCGGGACCTTCTGCTTTTTTGTTCTTTAGAGTTTTGATCGTTCTATTTACCTCAGCTAGGCTTAATTCGATTTCGTCATGTGTGTAGATTTCTATTCCGTCTATTTCTGATTCTTTGAATTCGGGGCGGTCGTCAGTTAGCAATTTTTTATAGTATTCTTGCCATTCGTTTTCTTTGATTTGACCGATCTTGATTTTCTCTGTCTTATTTCTTTGGAGGGACTTTAAGATGCGCCATGATTCATAAATACTCGTTCCTCCTACATGCTGTTCTATCTCTGTGCATGTTTTTTCCATCTTTCATTTTTTTCATTTGCTACTTTTCTTTTCACTTCTTTATTTTTTTCCTGTATAGTTCCAAGTCCTCATAGTTTTTTGTGTTCAGGTATTTTATATGGAGTTTTTTTTCTTTTTTATGCATGTTAGTGTGTCTTCGGTTAATTTCGTGGTTTGGTGGGTGTATTTTTGGTCCACTTCTCCAAGAGCTTCTAAGGCTGCTGTCTGCATGCAGGTTTTTATGTGTTCGTATGTTTGTTCTAATGATTCATACCGAAACTCTTCTAGTTTTTGGTCCAATCTTCGCTTATATAGGTCTTTTATTGAGTCTTCTTCTAATAAATTGATTTTGAATTTCTTTTGTTGTGTTGAGCACGTATTAACAGGTGTAGCCGGAGCCGTAACTTGGCCCGACTCTCCCTGGGTCGGTTTCTGTTGGGTCTATATGAAGGGGAATTCCATCCAAGCGATTACTAGTTTGTGATCTGTGCCGCATTCTGCGCCTTGCTTTACTCTCACGTCTTTTATTTTTATCGAGCTTTCGTGGTTTACTATAACATAATCAATAATAGACCTCAATTTTCTTGTTTCTTGTGTCCAAGTGTATTTTTTTGGTAATGCTACGAATGTTAATTTTAGCCAGTCTGTTGGTATTTTACCTGTGTCATATATGTTATTAAATAGTGCTGTTATTAAGTCTACGCTTTTCTTTTTGGTTATCTGCAATTAGTTTTAGTATTTAGACATTGATATTGTCTGTACCGGTGGCTTTTTCATCTTTCTGAGACTTTACTGCGTGAATCACTTCTTTGGTTATTTCTGTGCCTTTTTCATTTATTTAATTATCTGTGGTTGGTGGAGAACAAGGTCTATCGTCGTTAAAAAGAGTTTGTATGTATTCTTTCCATCTCTTTAGTTGCTCTTTTGTACCCATAATTATTTCGTTGTGTGCCGTATTTTTCTGAAGTTGTTCGATTTCTAGGCATTTTGTTGACATCCAGTTTCTTTCACCTTCCTGCACTTTTTTCTAATGATTTTTTGTTGTGTTTTATGAACCCGATGTCTCCTTCTTGTATCTTTGTTATTTTTGTTTTTAGAGCATTCCATGTTACTTCAATGTCTGTCTGTACAAAGTTTTCGATCGTTTTTATTTCTTCCTCAAGCTTGATACTTATTTCTTTTTTCTGTTCAGGATTCTTTAAATGTGAGATGTCTATTTTCTTGTGACTGTTTTCTTTTTTACTTTGATAAATTATTTTAATCTAAAATCTATAATAACTGGATTGTGATCGCTATGTATATTAGCTCCAGGGTGTTTTCGTAGATTGTATGTACGTCTTAAAGGTGGTGTTGAGCAAAATGAAGTCAATTTGATTTCTAACAATTCTGTCTTTTCTGTTTTCAGGTAATTTCCATGTGTATAGTCTTCTAGGATGTTGTTTGTAGAAGGTATTGGCTATTGACATTTTTTTTATTATTTGCTCTATTATTCCTGGTACCTAGACCGTATGCTCTTATAGAATCTCCTTCAGCACAACGACCAATTTTAGCGTTAAAATCACCCATGATCATCGTTATTTCATCTCTTTTTATCAGTCGCATTATTTCATCTGTTATAAAATTTTTTGATTTCTTCGTCTGACTTGTCACTTGTTGGAGCATAGACCTGAATAATATTTAGTTTTCTGTTAGTTGTTTGTAATTTCAACATTGCTACTCTATCATTTAGAGGGCTGAAGTATGTGACTGATTGAGTAATTTTGTTCGACACTAATATAGCAGTTCCATATTGATGTTCTGGGTGGATTCCACCTGAATAATATATGTATCCACGTTTTTTTGTACTCCTGAACCAGGCCCTCTTACTTCACCCATCCCCAAGATGTATTTTCAGTCTTACCATCTCGGCTTCAGTGTTTGCCAGTTTCCCGGACATAATTAAGCTGCGTACATTCCAGGTGGCAATGCGTACTATTCGGTCGTATATTTGTATTCTCTGTCCACTTTTTTGGGTAGTTGTATATAATGTTTTCACAGTTTTCTCGAAAAACGGGAAGTGAGAGCTTCCGATTTCATAATCTTTCATCGATTAAATATTTCAGAATTTAATAAGTCTACACTCCTAATTTATTATATTTTTATTATATATAAATTGTAACTTCAAACAATTCTTTACATATAAATCCTACGTTAATTATGGCAAATATTTATTATCGATAAGCAGTAATATATAAATATGTGTAAAATATTAGAACTAAAAACAAAAAATTAAAAGGAAACTAATTTACCAAAAACTTGGCTAGTAATTGAGGAGGAGGAAAAACATCTAGTAAAGGGCCATCTAGAGACAAAGAGACTTAGTGGTGAAACGATGAGATGCAATAGAAGTTAAAAGAGAAGAAAGGTAGAAAGAGGTATGACAGATATAAAGACAGAAAGATAAGGAGATACACAAGGTGACAAAAAGGGAAGCAAAGCGGGCTTTAGCTACTGCAAAAAAGATCGTCTGCAAAACATAGAAACATAGAAATATGTCTCTAGAAACATAGAAATATGTCTAAAAATAGGTCTTAGTCTGCAGTCGTTTGTTACCAGATAAGTAAGAAAAATTTTAATTGACAATATGATTAAAATAAAGAATTATGAGACGCAACGTCAAAAGAGGATTGTCTTTTTGGTAACTTATGAAAAAAATTAGGAACGGGTTGGTCATAAGCAAACTTTCAGGCACGATTCATAAAGATATCTTATATCAGAACTCCCAAGACTAAGAAAAGCGAGATCTGCTGCCAAAAAGAGTAGAAGAGTAGAAAAATCTTGGATGCAGGTGAAGCCACTTCAGATAGTGTACACCAAAGAGTGCGATACCTTATAAGCCAGTGGCAGTTAAGCAAACTAAGTCTAGTTAAGAGAAAATAAAATAAATAACATAGAGATTTAAGTATTAATGGAAAAACAAGTAGATAAGGAATATCTACTTATAGTACTTATTCGGATAAGGCCGAAATTAATTATTAAAAACTTAAATATTCTATTTTTGTGTTGCTCTTAAATATGAACCAATCACAATTGTTTCCAACTAATTAGTAGCGATAATTCACTTGTGCACACAGCTATGTGGAAGTGATCATTAAAGCGATGTTTTTAAATTTATTTACCCTACAAATATGTCTCTTACAGTTAAAGATTATTGGTTTATATTGAACACACTTGTAATTGACGTCTTTGTATATTACCACTATTATTTATTAACTATAAGCTTAAGTCATAAGTACTTTTAGTGTAAAAATTTTAAGTAATTATGGTCTTAAAATTAGAATTATAATTTATGCTGCTCTGACAAAACCAATGGTTTTATCCTCTATATTGTAAATACTGTAATATTGGGCCAAAAACGCTCCTCCAAATATCCATGTATTTGGTCCCATTGTATCATCAGGAACAAAAGCCGAAACACAAGTGGTGCTGGTTTTATTAGATTCCTAGAAAAAATATCGATTTTTTATTAGCTTCGTTATTTTATTAGTTTTGTAATAATTTGAAGTAAATGGTAAAGTGCTATCCTTTAATTTAAAGAAGACTGATTGATTTTTATTATAAATATTTACGATAACCAAAAAGGATAATAAAAATATTCGTTTTATTATTTAAACAATTTGAGCGCATCAGAAATATAATATGTATTATAAAAGTTAACAATTTAAGAAGACATAAAAAAAATAATAAGAAAAACATGTCTACATCAAAGATTAAAACGAATGGAATCTTATAAGGAATGGGGAGACATTGATACTTCAATTAAATACTGTTACATATGGTGCTACTTCATCCGCCTATTTAGCAATAAGGTATATAAACCAATTAGCCGTTCAACATCAAGAATCATTGTCAGAAAATATTTCGATCACCTTCTAATGAATAATACCCAGAACAGAATTCTATGAGGACGAAGCGCTGATGAGAAATAGCAGCCGTCAACAAGCGACGGAACCACTTTCTAACGAAAAGGAAATATAACAATAAAACACTAAAAACTTTGTTCTGAAAATTAAAGTAATAAGGCAACGGCCCGAGTTTAAAACGTTTAAATACCGAGGGTAGATATTAATTTTGTATATCGTCGTTGTGCGGGTAAAATCTGCTATAGGTACATGTTTTGATGAGATTGAGTTATGAGCACAGAAATTCTCAAAATTTAATTCTTAACACATTGGTATAATCTGCTATAGGATATGAATAGAATTAACCTAGATATAAACATTTGTTTAAAATCTGCTATGTGTTCAGGTGAGGTAAAAACTGATATGTGCTAAAATTGCATATAACCGAAATTGCTCTTTGTAAAAGTTAAGCAACTATGTGCACTTTGAAACTGGAAATGTAAGCAAGTCCGAGTATGATCTTCACATTGTAATGCAGAATGAAGCATGTGAAGCCAAGGCAGCTGCAAAAGAGACTTGTAGTAACGATGGATTTGCAGTGTGTTCTGTTGAATCCAAAACTGCTCGCATCTCTTACTTACTATAGGCATAAACTTTAGTTGCATAATTTTACATTATATAACCTGCAACCAAGAGATGTATTCATTTACGTATGGCACGAAGCCGATGGCCAGGTATCATCAAACGAATTTACGTTATTTATTGTGGACTTCATTCGTAACTGTTCGCGTAGTTATACAGAATTCGTTTTGGTATCCGATGGTTGCAATTATCAGAACCGAAACCAAGTTTTGTGCAGTGCTCCAAGTGATCTGGAAGAAGAATTGAAAGTCACAATTGAGCAGATCATACTTGAATCTTGTCATACTATGATAGAAGTAGACTCGGTTCACTCGATACTGGAATCTGTGTTCATAGCTCCAATATGGACGCCATCTCACTATGTAACGCTAATGAAATCAGCACTACCGCGCCAGCCCTATATTGTGAATCAAGTACATTACTAGTTTCTTTTTTTTTAACTATGAAAGTGTCCCATCAAATTTCAACAGCATAAGACCGGGGAAGTCTGTAGGAGATCTACAAGTTGTCGACATACTAGCACTCAAATACACTCCTGATGGGTGTGTATACTTCAAACTTCGATATCCTGAGGAATATCCTTTGCTGCCACAAAGAAGCCCTAACACACTCTTTAACCCTATACCTAAGCTTATGATAGTCCACAACCTATGTATGTATGTAGGTACAGCGTTAATAGGCCTTTTAGGCCCATTGCTGGATGGATAATTTCCATCGTTTTTTATTCTTAGCTAACAGGTTCCAATCTCTGATTTTCATCTCTCTGACATCTTGTAACAGTTTTTTTTATAATTAATGTATTAAATTATTTTTAATTCCCTTTACCCATGTGGATGATACGCTGATGATCGTGTGTACGATTAGGAATTTTTATTGGGAAACTACCGAAAAATGACGAAAGAAACTATCTACCTATTTGTTTTATATACTCTTATTTTGGTATTACGAGATATATCTTTGGCCTTACTTATTTTGCTCATGGTTCCAGCGCACATGTTGCTCTTGGTCAGTATCAGGTTGATTTCAGTTTTTTCCTTACATGTCTAATCAATAAGAGTACCCAAGTACATATATTCATCTACCTTCTCGAATTCTACAACTGATTCATCCTCCACCTCCAATTTAAAGGATCCCCTGGTGTTTATTCCTTTTTTGCTCGAGATCTCCATGTACTTCAATTTATTAATATTAACTTTCAGTCCCATTTTAGAGCTTTCCCGAATGAATCTTTTTGGTATATTTGATAATTCTTTTCCATTTCTTGCAACGAGAACCACATCATCAGCGTATGCTAAGCATTGGTGCTCCTTGTATAAAATAGTTCCGGACCTATTTATCCCACTAATCCTTACATTTTTTTCTAGAACTATATTGAATAGCAATGTAGACAACGGGTCTCCTTGGTGAACCCTTTTTTCACTTCAAATTCTTCCGAAACTGTACCGTTGCATCTCACAGCAAAAATGGTTTGTCTAATTGTTATTTTCACTAATCTTATTATTTTTTCTGACACTTGGAATTCTTTAAGTGTTTCTATTAACTTGTTTCTGTCTACTGTATCGTAGGCAGCTTTGTAATCAATGAAAAGTACTTGTGGTGAAATGTTGTATTCATAGCAATTGCTCAGGATTTGTTTGAGCATAAAAATTTGATCGGGTGTTGATCTTCCTTTCCAAAATCCTTCCTGGTATTCTCCTAGATTATTCTCTATAATATATTTCTAATCGTTTTTTAATTAGTATGGCGAGTACTTTATAAATTACCTCTAATAAGGATATTCCTTTATAGTTTGCGCATTCAGTTTTATCTCCCTTTTTGTGTATAGGAATTATAATCGACTTATTCCATTCTTGAGGCATTTCTTCGGCATCCCATACTTCTAGTATTAGCTCACCAAGTTTGTTTATTAAGGCCTCTCCTCCATATTTTATGTTCTCTGATACAATGCCGCTCTCCTCGGGGCTTTTTTGATCTTTCATATCTTTTATTATTTCTTGAATTTCTTCTCTTGTGGGCTTTGGTATTTCTTCTATTACTATTTGAGGTTTAGGAACATAACAATTTTCTTCAGTAGTCACTTCTTCATTTAGAATCTCTTCGAAATATTCTTTTCACCTTTCACATATTTGGTCTTCGTCCACTATCAGGTTTCCTTGCTTATCTTTTACATTTATCGTTCTTCCCTGGTACCCAGTTTTAATGTATTTTACTTCTTTATAAAAATTTTTTATTTCATTTTCTTGTAATTTTCTTCAATGCGCTTAATTTTATCATCCTAAGGGAGAGGAAACTTTCGTTTCCTCTCCCTTAGGATTCTCTTTACTTTTTTTCGTTGTTCGGCATACCTTTCTAGGTCGTCTTACTCTAGCTCGCCACGACCTATTGACAAGCAAAAATGTGGTAATTTGCAAAATCTTAAAAGATTTATAAACCAGGAAAATCATGCATTCTTTGACACACAAAGAAGTTTAAACTAAACTACAAAATGTTTCAGTAAATTTAATGTTTCGTTTAGAAGCTTCTAATTTTTATTTGTTTTTTTTTTAATTCACAATAAACATAGTTGAATATTCATTTGTTTTATTTTTAAATTAATAATAAAAGAAAAAAATTATTTGAACATGTTAGGCAAAATCTGCTGTTTACTTATATCTCCCAAGTAAAATCTACTATGTAATTTTTTTTTCACAAAAACAAAAATAACTCCCAGTGTCTATTTCAGACTTAGTAAAATACGTTTTTACATTAACCATATAATTATTTTACATATATCTTCCACAAAAAACTATCTTACACAACGTACCATTTTTAAACTAAACAGTTTTATGTCTCCCCTGTAAAATTTAGTTTTCTACACATAGCAGATTTTGCTCGCGCAACGACGATATGTAGAAATTGCTAAGAGAGATTAAAATAAGAAATGTAAAAAGTTACATAGCCAAAATAGATAGTAAAGAAAGTGAAAAATTTGAAGTGAATTATTCTTGAAGAGGTTATAAAAGCATAAATTAATAAATCGGTACTTGTCTACCAATGCAAATGATAATGCTTAGCATTCGCTTATGATTTTAATGATAAAATGTAATAATAATATCAGAACAAATACCAAAAAATAAAAGGATGATATGTACATAAATGCTAATAGATAATTATATTCAATGGTCAGATCAGGAGTATGTGCAAGAAGCAAAAGAAGCAAAAATATACAAGTCTGAAGATATAAAAAGATTTAAATACCTAGAAGTGATATTCACAAGTAACTTAATATGCGAGCACAAATCCAAAAAAAGAATTCAAGATAAGTTGTATCTTAGGTTATATTCCAAAAATATGGCGAGAAGTGAGGGTCTGCATAAAGTCATATTCATCGATTAGCCTAACCTCATTTTTTGCAAAGAACATGAAAAAGATACTAAACGCATACATTAAAAGTAAATGCTTGTCAAGTATATCGCTCCACAAAGAACATTTTGTCTTTTCCCGTTACAGATACTAAAATATTGTCAAAAAAAGTTGCATGATATGAGTTCATAGGCAAAGATTGCATTTTATATTACCTCATTGAGTATATTAGCGCTCTCGCACCAAAAAAGGGTATGTTACATTTCATTAACAATATATAATCACATAGACTCAATCCAAGATCAGTACTAGGAATAAGATATTACTACTACTACCTAGGAGAGCCAACCTCCATCACTATAAGACCATTAAAACGTTGTCCTGAAGGAGAAGTAATGGTCAATAATGGTTGACGTTTTTTTAACCAAGGTCAAAGGGAAAGATTTCGTCCTTTGAGCTATGAAGGCAATATATTAATAGTGGTTAAGTGCAAGGAGCCTTAAACTCAATAACTGGCTGGTAGTCTACAGAAAAACTTTCAAGCTAACAAAAATTTGTTTAATTCTCAAATAAGAGGAGATTAATAGTTCAACATTCTATCATGAATGGACCAATACTATCATTCTCAAAAGGGGTTAAGCATCTATGAATTACCCTTCATAGGAAACTTACTTGGAATGCTTGTCACGAAAATATCGCTACTAAAATTGAACGCTTCATTTGGCGTTCCAAATGTACTATTCCAACTTCTCATTTTTCTTTATTCGAGTAATCATTATTTATCAAGTAAGTATTTTTCCATATAAATATTTCGCGGTTTCTTCAAATTTACGTTCACAAAATTCCACTTACCTTCATTATGTATTGCTTTCCTCCGAGTCTAAATGCTTGTCCAGCCAAATATATATCCAACTTAGGCATTTGATTAATGGCATCACAATTTACCTGTAAATAGAACAATTTATAACACAAAAAACTTTTATTCATGAAAGTAAGGAGTACTTAATGACTAACATTTAGTTTTTTCATATTTTGAACTTAAATTAGTTTTCAATGTTTTCAATATATTAATATAAGTCGTATATATAAGTAATCTATATATATATATATATATATATATATATATATATATATATATATATATATATATATATATATATATATATATATATGTATGTATATATAAGTAATATAATAAAATTGTGGCTAACTCGCATTAAATACGGTAGATAACGAAGAAATGACAAAAAAAATAATTTCAGAACAACCAATATTTGGGGAGCATGTTGTACCTTGGACAGTGTTTTGTTTTTTTATTAACAAAATCGCATCAGCCAAATTGGCTATTAGCGAAACAATGATAGTGAACAATAATTTGTATTATATTTATAATGTTAGTTTAGATAGCATTTAAAACGTTAATTGAGGTTAAGAAATTTTTTATGTTTGAAATATTGTACTGTAGAAATAAAATATCGCTAAGTTTGTTTGGTATATTGTACAACATGCGCTTTGGCGTTAATGCTGGACATTTCTCTAATATAGGTTTAGATGTTAATTTTTTATCACAGTTGTCACATCTTGGTTCTTGTTTGTTGGAGAACACGTAGCTATTAGTTAATCGCGTATGACCTAGCCGGAGTCGCATTAATATTACCTGGTCTTTACTACGTGTTGGTAATGTGGGCCAGGGTTTTATCGATTTTTTTAACATCTCGTAGCTTGGCCTGTGACACTTTCCACTTTTCCACCCACATATATCGCAATTTAAATTTAACCTCCGCTTTCACGTCCGCACTCATAAATGTTTTAGTACACTCTGCACTATCACTACTTGTGTTTCGTGTTCGTGCTTTAAATATATAGCTTTGGTTTTATGAACAAATTAGTATTTTGAAGACCAGATTATTTAATTACCTTGCAATTTGTAACGATGTACTGATCGTTCAACAGTCCGAACCGTGGAAACGTCGATATTCGCGCATCAACTTCTACGACGAGACGATGAAGTGGGATTCGGAGCGACTATTTAAGGCGAGCGACTGGCGGAATTAAAAAGTCTTGTAGCTAGCGCTCTAGGCTCCCTGATTCGCTGGTGTAGTGTACCTGCGAGCCCACGCGGACACAGAGATTTCAGTAATGAGGATCGTACTCTATCCTTAACCAAGTAGAACTTATCGGTATTGTGAACTGAACGTTACCGTGGATCTGCACAACCGATTATTTTGTTTGCTAATGCGTCCGGAGCTTTCGCTGAATTGAGGTGGAAGAGAGTATAAGTCTTAAAGCCAGGATTGAAATGTTGAAAATGGCGACTCTAATAAAACAAAAAAAAAAGAGAAAAACAAATGTTAAAGTTTCGCAACAAAATTCAGCTAAAGGCAAAAACAAGAAAAAATCCGTTAAAGAAAAATCGTTACAGATTCTGAATCTTCCATATCAGATGATAATTTTTCGTTACAAGAATCAGGTATGTCTGAAATGTCTTTTGAAATATATGATAATAAAATTGAAAACAAACAGTGATTCTGAAGTTTCAAAATTTTAATCAGACGATTTCGTGATTTTCGTTTACGAAAATAATTATTATCCTGAAAAATCCTCTTGTGTGGGTCCAATCTCTGATGTTTCGTAGCCAAGATTCTTTCGTCCTATAACGCTTTTACCTTCAATCTTGCCTTCTAATATTACCTGGAGCTGCTCAAATTCCCTATGGCGCATTATATGTCCTAGATATTCTTCTTCTTATAGTGCCGTGCACCTATAGTGCGTTGGCGAATTATCTTAAAGCCAGACGTCTTATGCCAGTCTTATTACGTCATCGCCAATGTTATTTATGTCTGTCTAGTTCTTTATGTTCCGTAGCCACGACATTTCTTTGTGACCTACTCCTCTCTTGCCTTCAATATTTTCCTGGATGATTAGTTGAAAGATTGCGTATTTTTTTCCTTTTAAAATATGGCCGAGATATCCAACTTTTCGTACCTTGATCAATTTGAGTAGTTCTCTCTCAGTATTTGCCTTTCTTAAGACTTCCTCGTTTCTCACCCTATCTGTCCATAGTATGCGGAACATTCTTCGCAACGTCCACATTTCGAAGGCCTCCATCTTATTAATGGAAGGTACTCTTAACGTCCATGTTTCCATGCCGTATAACAATATGGACCATACATAGCATTTAACCATCCTGTAGCGGAGATTAAAGGAAAGATTGCGGTTACATAGTAGTGGTTTCAATTTGATAAAAGCTTGCCTTGCTTGTTCGGTACGGCATTTTATTTCTTGTTGAGGGTCCCATTGGTCATTTATCATCATTCCCAAGTATTTAAATGTTTTCACTTGATCGATTCGAGCAATATCTACCTGCAGTTGTATTCTTAGTCCTAGTCCTCTAATCATATTGAGAACGACTCAGGTATTCTTCACACTTATTGTGAATTCGGTTATAAATTATTCGCATAAAAATCTTAGCGGCATGACTCATGAGGGATACAGGTCGATAGTCTTCGCATTTCCTTGCTTTTTGTTTTTTAGGAAGAGCTGTATATGTGGATGTTAGCCAGTCATGCGGTATTATGCCATGTTCATATATAATGTTGCAGAGGTATGTTCATTTCCTGACAGTACTATCACTTAGGTGTTTAAAATGTTCCGCTGTTATTAGGTCTTTGCCGGGTGCCTTGTTGTTCTTTTCGTCGTTTATTGCCTGCAGAACTTCTTGGTGAGAATATTTAATTTTCCATCTGTATCTATTAGTGGTGGCTCTTCTGTTTTTAAGATATTGCTCCCATATTTCTTTCTGTTTTTCAGGGTCTAATTTCATTTGGTTTTTCTTGTTTGGTTATATCGATAAGTGTTTGATTTTCCATAGTTCAGCTACTTCTTTAACCTTTCTGTGTAGTTCTCTATTTTTCTGCTTCATTTGCAAATCTTCTACCTCTTTATTAATTTATTTACTAATTTATTACAATTCAATACACTATTTTATACCAATTTGTGGGTCTTACTTTGTCTGCTTAAACAGTTTAGTTATATTAAAAACCACAGACATTTAATATTGGCATAAATGCTGTAATTTATATTATTTTATCTTTATGTTTATCTTTATAAGACAGCGCCCTTATATGGGTTTTATTATTTCAGCTTTTATTGAACTTTGTATCGACTGACCTGAAGATGCTTTGCAAATTGTAGAAAGCAAAACAGGTCGTCTAGGTAGTTAAATTAAACTGATTGTGAGTAAGTCATATTTATTTCTTTTTTACCTATTTGAAATGGACTAACACAGGCAACACATTCATGATTTGAATTTAATATGGTTTTTCTAAACAATTAGTGGGGATTGCGGCAAAGTTTCTAACATCCTCTTTTATATTGGTTTCCCTTCTCATATTCTGCACCACTTGTAGCAATTTATTTATTATGTCTTCCTTAGGTACTTTTTGTAGTTTCCTTACTATTCTTCTACTTTTAGCTTAAACATAAGCTAAACATAATGTTTGAGAAAGTATGTAGTATTTATTTTCATATTTTTAGAGAATTTGACTTTCTCTTTTGTTATTTTTCTGTCAACAATACACACCAAACGTGTAAAGTATCGTATTACTGTGACCATTGAATTGGATTGTCGCTATTCAGAAGCGCCCTACAATAGGGTTGATTTATGGGGGAGCACTTGTCCCATACTCTACTTAAGAATGGCGAGAAGGTTTGTTCGGACTATTTCAAGAAGCACTTCATCACGAGACAGCGAACGAAACGCACCCAGTTTTATCCGTTCTTGTCCTATCGAGCCTGGGCGCCGGGCGTCCCTTAGCGTCGTAACGTGGTACCAAGCGACTCCACTGGCTACGAATATACTAAAAGGTAAGTATATGTTCTTTGTACAGTTAACAGTAATGAGTTAAAGCTAGTTAGTGATGTAAAAAAACGTGTTCTTTTTAATTCTAAAAAAACGAAAAAAAAAAAAAACAATAAAAAACGTGTTTTTTTGTTTTTAATTGTTTTTTAAAAAAAACAATAAAAAACGTGTTTTTTTGTTTTTAATTGTTTTTTATTAGTTTCTCAACGTAATATTACCAATATCAATATTAGGAGTTGTTTGTAAGCCTAAAAATCACCCAATATTTCAATATTATATCCAAAACATCTAGAAACTCAGTGTTTGATATTCCTTTTTAAAAAATATTGAAACATTAAACCCTTACTGCCTTTATCTATTATTTTTTACGTCGTTGCTTTTGGGGTATCACCGAAATTTAGCAGGACGCTCGTATTCGTTGGCGCTGAGAAAACCGAGGAATTACCGATTAGCTTTTGCAGGTGTTCTGTTGTTATTTTGTGATTTACTTGCCTTGTGCCGGAAATATTTGTGTTTAGTGCTTATTTAAGTGTGTTTAAATAAATTAACTATTGTTAATTATATTTTCTGTGTTTTATGATAATAAATTATTTGTTACCTACTGTAGTGACATTAGTGACAAAAACTGAATGTTTATAATGTCTTCGCATTCGAGTTCTTGTTCTTCGCGGGAATCACGGGGAAGGAAAAGTTGCAAAGTTCCCTGTTTAAAATGCTAAAAACACAGAAAAAAAACTCCTCAAGTAGAGTGTACATTTTGTACACTTTAACTATCAAAAAATGGGACACGTTTGTTGGAATATATTAAAAAATGCCTAAAATGTTCAGAGGAAGTTAAAATAAAGTATGGATTGACGGAGAGAAAACAACGAAACATTGGACTATTACAAACAATACATGAAAAAAGGGAGGAAAAAGTTAAAGGTATGTACCAAAGCTCTAAAAATATTTCCAAATTTCTCTGTTCTTTATTTAGTATAAATTCCTAAAGATAACCTTACTTTACAGACTTATTTTTAAATTTAATAAATTTGGGAATTTTATTTACAGAAAAACCGAAATCACAATCTAAAGAGATGTCCGCATTCATGGATAAAATGACACCTGAACAAAAAGTAAAAGCCCATGAACTGCTTAGCCGGGCTCTATCTATTCAAGTCAAGCACCACTGGCTTTAGTAGAAAATATACAGTGGCAGAAGTTGTTTAAATTTCTCAGACCTGCGTATCAGATACCAACCCGACACCTTTTATCAGGCCCACTATTAGACAGTGAGCACCTACGTTTAAAGGCTATGGTTTCGGAAAACATTGGTAAGATTTAAGTTTTACCATATTTATTAAAATTTATTGTTTCCGCCCTTACTCTGTGAAATTCTGTATAAATTATAGTTACAGAAATTACATAAATTAAATATTTTTTAGAAAATCCACAAATTACATTAGTTTTAATAATAATCTAATACGGTTCCAACCGGTTTCGATGCCTTGCATCATTACCAAGGAGTGTTGTACAAAATGATGTAATTTGGCATCGACTCCGGTTGGAACCGTATTAGTTCATTAAAACTAATGTAATTTGGGGAATTTTGAAATTTTTAAGAAAATATTTAATTTACTGTTATTATATTTATTAAAACATTGACAATATATAGGCGAGCCGCTGTAAAATTACCACTGAACAACGTACTACGGACGAAGTTTAACAGGAAAGACCTTGAACAGCAACCAGATGCGGTACAGTGTTGTACCACACCGTCCGTCGTATATATTTCAGTAATTTTAGAACGGCCCGACTTTAATATAAGTAAACCTATATTATGCTAGTAGGTTAAAAATAATTATCTCTTTACTTTAAGCTGGAGCACATTCTGTTGGACTAATGGTGGATGGATGGTCCACTATTAGGAACGAGGCTGTCCTAAACTTTGTTGTAACAACTCCAAAGCCATTCCTTTTTAAAATTATGCCCACAGGCACTGCACCTCATACTGCAGAATATATGGCAAAAACCCTTGGTGCAGTAATACGTGAAATCGGTCCCCGAAAGTATTTGGTATAGTCACAGACAATGCAGCAAACATGAAAGCTGCTTGGGCTTTGATTGAAAATGATTTTGATAATAACATTTTTACCTATGGATGCTTTGCTCATTCTCTTAATTTAATATTTACCGATCTCAAAAATTTAACAAGTCTGAAATTGTTTAATGCCGAGGCTGTTGCCCATACAAAGGCCATCCGACAAAGCCACATATTATCTGCGTGGGTAAAGGAAAAACAAAACGAATTAAAAATAAGTTGCAGTCTTAAACTCCCAGTGCCTACCAGATGGGGATCATTAGTTCTTTGTCTACAATTATTGCTTGCTAACAAACAAATAATAAAAAGGATGGCTATCAATGAAGAAGTTGAAAAGGCAGTAAGCAAACACCCATCTTTAAAAAAAATGCTCTAAGCGATATATTGTGGGACCGGGTACAAGGATACATTATGCTTCTGGAACCAATTGCTAACACAATTACCTCTGTAGAAGGTGACACACCAACGATTTCAAAATGTCTGCATTTATTTAAAAAAATGGTTAACACCTCATTAGAAAATTTCACTAAAAGTCCATTGCTATCCAAAGAGGAAGCAGATACAAGGGCAATTTTTGAAAATCGGAAGAAGTTTGCTATTTATAGTGTTCATTTTGTAGCTAACCTTTTGGATCCAAAATATCGTGGCTGCGAACTTAGCTCAGATGAGATGGTAAATTTTTTTAGGTTATAGTGGGTTTTATTTATATTTATATTATTTTTTTTATTTAATGTAGACTGATGCGACAGAAGTCATATACAAGGTAGCACAGAAGATGCCAGATGTCGATGAAGCAGCCGTCTTAGCTGACGTTGTCAATTTTATTGCAAAAGGACTATTCAAAAAGGCTTTTCTATGGAATGAGGACAAAATTGCAGCTATCAGCCCTATTACCTGGTGGAGTGGTCTTTGCTCAAATACCGTACTCTCCAAGTTGGCGATTCGTTTTCTAGAGTTGCCAGCAACATCAGCAGCATGTGAAAGATCCTTTTCTTCATATTCGGGAATTTACACCAACAAGAGAAACAGGCTGACCAATACTCGAGCGTCAAAAATCGTTTATGTGGCTCATAATTTAAAATTTATGGCTGAACTACAGCCAAGTGAATCATCCAGTTCAGAATCAATTGCTGGCTCTAGCTTCACAGTCAATCCTGCATTAGAATCTGAACCGGAACCAATGATAATATCCAATTCAGATCAGTCGGAGTCTGTCTTTGAAAGTGATGAAGAGGAAGCTTCAGAGTCTGAAGAAAATGCAGATAGCGACGGGACGGATCAGTGTTCATTTAAGGGATTCGGTTAATTAATTGAACCTTTTCAATCATTAAGACGTTGTTTTTTTTATTTGATAAATTTTTATTACTTATTTTTGCTTTGATTTTGCAAGTTAACGAATAAACTCTTCTTATTTTGTTTATACCCATGGTCTTTTAATTTAAAGGATTTATACGAAATTAATTATGAAACGAAATAATACTTATTTTGTTATAAAATTATACAGAATATTATATTTATTATATGTTTTTGTCATTAAATAAACTGTACCCACTTAAAAAATCAAAATAAAAAAAAACGAAAAAAAAAAAAAAAAAAAAAAACGAAGGCTTCGTTTTTTTCTGCAATAAAAAACGGTTTTTTTTAACGGTATTTGCTAAGTTAAAGCAAAAAGCTATTAAGTATTTGCTATTTTCGTGACTATTATTTACAGTCAAAATATTGCATTTTTTCTCCATTCCATCCATTCATCCAATGGCACTACAGCTCAAATCGTGCCTTGGCCTCTTTCAACAAGCTTCTCCAATCATTTTGACCTACCGCTATTCTTTTCCATGAACGCGTTCCCAGGCAGTTTCTGGCATCCTCATCGACTTCGTCTTCCCATCTCTTTTTAGGTCTTCAAACAGGTTTTTTCCCCTGCATTCTTGCATTTAGTAATTTTCTCGGGATTCTATTCTCGTGCATGCGGACCATGTGCCCTGCCCACCGTAATATCTGCAGTTTAGTGTATTGTACTAGAGTTGGTTCGCTGTATTGCTCGTATATTTCTCTATTATACCTAATTCTCCAGTTGTTGTTTTCACTTATTGGGCCCAGTATCCTACGTAATATTTTTCATTCAAACACATCTAATGCATTGGCAGATTTCTGTGAGATTCTGTGGAGTTTTGTTTTCCGGTGTACGTCTTGCGATTTGAATATGTGACCCATCGCGAAATAGGCTTTATTTGCCAGCACAAGTCTTCGATTTATTTCCGGTTCTTCTTCATTGCTTGCGACCAGATCCATTCCTAGGTATGTGAATCTATTCACATGTTCTATATTGTCATTAAAGTGTTGTTGCGCCAGTCTATTTAATCTGTTTGTATGAGTAGTTTTGTTTTATTTCTATTTATTGCTAGCCTACTGCTTCTGCACTCTGTTTCAACTCAACGTAGGTTTCCTCCGCTGCATTATGTTTATATCATCTGCGTGTGCTGCTAATTGGGTAGATTTGTTTGTAAGTATGTTATTTCCGCTCACCGTCAACCGTCTAATTACATATTCAAAAACAAGATTGAAGAGCCTTGGAGCCAGTCCGTCGCCTTGTTTCAGTCCTTGCGTTATCATAAATGCATCAGTGATCTGTCCTTGAATACATACCAGTGCTTCTGTTTCTGTCATTGTCATTTGCACTAGTCGTATTTATTTTGATGGTACGACAAATTCTTCCAATATATTAGGTAGAATTGTTCTATTTACTGAATAATAGGCTTTTTTAAAATCTACAAAGAGATTGTAAACGTCCATGTCATATTCCCATGCTTTGGCTAGTATTTAACTGTAAATAGTTGGTCAATGGTAGATCTATTTTGCCTAAACCCTGCTTGATATTCCCCGATGATTTTTTCCGTGAGAGGTTGAAGTCTTTGATTAATGATGTTTGTGAGTATTTTGTATCCCGAACAAAATAAAGAGGTGCCTCTATAATTCTGACACAACAGTTTGTCTCCTTTTTTATAAATAGGGCAGATTATACTTTTCTTCCATTGTTGGGGGATTTCTTCTTCTATCCATATTTCTCATATTAGCTAGTACATCTGTTGTGTCAAATTCCTTCCTCCTTTGGAAGGAGTTTGGACCTCTTCTAGCGTTGGGGGTCTAGTTAAGTAATTTTTTCTCCATCTTTCCCCAGCTCTTGTTGTTGTGCCTCCTGCCGTGCCTGCTGCTGCCTCTGTTCTTGTAATGGTGGTTGTGTCTCTTTGTTTAGTAATTCCTTAAAATATGTCATCCATTTTTTCTCCATTATTTTTCTAATATCGTTTAACCAGAGGAAGTTTTACACGAAACACATAAGCTCAAATGTTAAACAGGCTTGTGTCACAAAATGCGATGTTATCGTTAAAAACATACTGGCGAATTTTAAGACTATAAAATTACGAAATACTAACTGCATATCATATTTGTCGATTTCAGCTTGTTGGTCTTATAGTACGACGAAAGGTGTAGACTATAGAGAGAATGGAAATGAATATACGTTTACTATTAAGAAAAACTAGAGACAAAGAACAATTCATCTAAGTGTACTTTCTTTAAAAAATAAATAAAAATCTATGTAAAGGCAATTTATCACATGTTCAATTTTCTAATTGTACTTACAACATATCTGCCATTTTGTAGTTTAGCATCAATAATCTCATGAATTGCATCAACGTCGACTTTTGGACCATTTATTTCATTAGTACTTGTGTCGGCAATAGCTTTACAACCATTTTTACAAAACGTATAAACGTGTTTCGGATCTTTTGTGTAAATCATTCTAAAAATAAATTTTATTTTATTAATTATTATTTAGTATTATTTAATAACATTAGGCTAATTTTGTTAATGTTCAAAATAAAGGAAAATCCAGTAAAAGCAAGACTATACGCAGACGATCTGGTTATCCTACTAAGAGGAACAAATCTAGAATCTACCCAAAGAATCCTGCAAAACGCATTAAATAATCTCCAGAAATGGTCTGACAAAACAGGACTCAGTTTTTCTAACTAAAAAACAAAATGCATGCTCTTCTCAAAAAAGCGAAAAGAGGATAATCCAATTTTAACATTGAATGGAAAAATCTGATCTTCGTAAAAGAAATAAAGTTCCTCGGTGTTACATTTGACAGAACATTGAATTGGAAAAGTCACATTAAAAATCTAAAAGGTACTTGCCAGCAAAGCATTAATATTTTGAAGACATTGTCGAACATCAACTGGGGCAGCGATACGGCAACTCTTCTCCGAATATTTTCATCATTAGTTCGATCAAAAATTGACTACGGCTCAGTGGTATATAACTCAGCCAAGAAATCTGTTCTTAAAGAACTAGATGTAATTCAAAATACGGGACTGCGAGTCGCTTTGGGTGCCTTTCGAACAAGCCCTATACTAAATATATGTAGTGAATCAGGGCAAACCCCTTTAGAATTTAGGAGAGATTTTTTAAGTTTGTCGTTTGCTTGTAAAGTTCTATCCTCTCTAGATAACCCAGTCTACCATAACGTTCACAGCAATCGTTTCAGCCACTACTTCTCATCTCATCCTCAATGTAATCCGCCTTTCTATGAATTATGAATTATTAACCGATTACTTCATAAATATAGCATACAATTCCCGTCAATATACCATCCTTCCGAAAACCCTCCTCCTTTATGGACTGTAAATAAACCACCAGTAATTACTGATCTATCAAAATTTAATAAACATGAATCCCCACCAGCCATATTAATAAACAACTTCAAAGATATTATGGATAGATTTAGCGACTACCGACAGATCTACACAGATGCATCAAAAACAACAGACGGAGTCGGCGCAGCCATTTTCTGTAATATTCATAATGCTAAATTTAAGTTGCATAACAACTGGACTATCTCCAACGCAGAACTATACGCAATCCTTGAAGCTCTAAAATTCATTAACACAACGGACCAGAGAAATTATACAATCATAACTGACTCAATCAACCCTTTGTGACATCAAAAACATACACTACAGCAACCCTATTCATAAAGACATTTACAAAGAACTTTAAAATGCTGCAAAGGAAAACAAACATGTGGTATTAATCTGGGTTCCATCTCATATTGGAATACATGGTAACGAAGTTGTGGACCGTCTAGCTCACGAAGCAGCGACAAGTGATGGTCAAGTGCAATTAAATAAAATAGTGCCGTGATCTCAAATTGTGCTTAAAAAACATAGTTGTGCGTGGCAAAACAAATGGTCGCAGTGTTCCGAAAAACTAAGGCATATTAAAGACAATGTTTTAAAAAACAAGCCTTTGTGTTACCTAGGAAAAAACAAGTCATCTTTTCTCGACTTCAAATTGGTCACACCCGTCATACACATCTTTACCGAATTACAAGAGACAATCCTCCATACTGCAACCAGTGTCAAACCAACAGTACAGTTAAACATATTTTAACCGAATGTCAAATTTTCCAGGAAACCAGAAGTAAACTCAACCTTCCCAGCGACATAGGCGACCTTCTTAGAGACAATAATCATCTACACAATATTATAAAGTTTTTAACGGCTATAGGCATAAAAGATGTTTAAATTAATATCTACACTGTACTTATATTACATATATCAATCTTCTTTAATGTCAGTACGTAATTAATATCAACCTTTCTTTGTTATAATATGTATTTTCCATTGTTGTCGTCTATAACTCCAGTGGTTCGGACGACATTAAATAAATTAATAAAAAAAAATAAATAAAGGAAAATAATGTTGATTTAAAAGATTATAAAATGTATAATGTATGTAACCCTGCTGTCGATTTTAATATGGATATGGAGGAATTCTTAAGAAAATGCATACGGTACAATAAACTTAGAATCCTGTTTACTAAGTTCTAGAACACTGTGCTTGACTACGATCTAATAGGGTAAGGAAAGGTATATTGGTGATACAAGTAATTTGGTGATAATTTTTAATCAGATTATCACACAGTTCCCTATACAAGCACATTCATGACACAGCGCTAGTAAGTTGCTACAAGTGTAAGCAGGACAAACAGATTCGGTAAGAAAACTGGGTAGGCCTTTTGCATCTTCATGTGATTTAGAGTTGAGGCTTTACAATTATATTATAGAAATGCAAGAATTGGGTTTTGGACCAACCGTGTATCAAATTATAAAATATGCTTATGATCTTGCTAAAGTGGATGGTCGGGAGAAATTCTTGCCGTCAACTAACTGCATTGCAAGCAAATGGTGGTGGAATAGTTTTAAAAGTAGTTACAACTTGTACCTTCGTGTGCCAGAAAATCTTTCGACCTACAGAGCTTCCATGGCTAATGAATTTATGATCAAAGATTTCTTTTCGAAACTTAATGATGTTCTCACGAAACTCAATATATAAAAAACCGAATTTAATTTGGAATTGCAATGAGACTTGATTAACGTATGTAGTGAAACCTTCCAAAGCTGTTACTGGCATTGGTAAAAAGTATGTTTATAAAAGATCCTACGCTGAACGAGGTCAAACTCAAACTATGTTAGCATGCATTTGTGCTGATGGAACATGGATTTCTCCTATGCTATTCTTTAAAGATGTTAGATGGAGTGATACACTTAAAAATGATGCCCTTCCCAACGCATTAATAAAATTATTTTTTCTTTTCTTACCCTACAGATTATTCGATCATTGCTATATAGTTGATGCTTCTATGCTGTACTAAATGGAAAGAAGAGCAAAAGAAAAACTCAGAAAAATTGCCTATCCCAAGAGAAAGTTCTGACCTCGTCCCTATTTATGACATAGACGAACGACCAGCCAATGAACCCCCAAGCTAAGAGCTTCATTTACGCTGATGATCTTGGTATCGCTGTAAAAGGGAAAACCTTTTCACAGATAAAGTCGACAATGGAAGAGGTTTTAGACATGATGACGACCTATTACAAACAAAACTTACTAAAACCAAACCCTTGTAAAACCCAAGTGTGTGCATTTTATTTCAACACCCATTTGGCGTATGTAAAAGTGAAAAAAAAACTAGAAAAAAACATATGATTATACGAACTTATAGCCTTAAAACACATTACGAATCGCCTACAAAAATATTTCAGTTTAGGTTTGGAAATACATGCAAGCGTGGAAAAATTAAGATGGAGTGAAAAGTAAAAATGTTACATTGTAAATTTTTTATAAAGGTAAAAATTATATCACTCCTTATACTCACTTTAAATGGAGCTTTCAGCTTCTAATACTAAATTGTAAAACTTAAATATAAAACACTTACTTGTCCACATTAAACTGCCAATATTCTGCAGTATCAGCGTTTAAATACACTATAGTATCCTGAATAATTGTTTTGTTTGGATATATGGTTTTATGAATATGTTTTGGGTCAACAAATCCCAACATAATATTGCCTCCTCTGTCAGAATTACGGTCTCTAAAAAAGAGTATTAAAAACTTTTATTTTAAATATCACCAATCATATTTAAGTATGACAGAGCAAATGTCGTTGAGTTTTCGAAAAATTTCTCTTTCTACGTCTTCTATACATATATAGATAGTATATATAAATAGTAGCTATGATATAATAAAAAGAAAGAATGAAAAAATTCCAAATAAACTCTATCTTATCGTTGGATATCCGATACCAATTTGTAAAAACATTCATTTATTCCAAATTGCTATACAGAATGTGAACATGGACTCTCGGAATCACAAGTATGAGATGTGTAGAAGCCTTTGAGATGTGGGTTTTTCAAAGAAGGCTGAAGATCTCTTGGACAGAATACGTGACCAACAACGAGGTGCTGAGAAGAATGGGGACTAAGAGAGAAGTCCTAAATATTATAAAAAACATAAAAAGAGTTTTCTAGAACATATTTACAGAAGCAAAAAATACAACTTTCTAGGACTGATAATGGAAGGGAAAATGGAACAAAGAAGAGATCCAGGAGCTCCTGGCTGAAAAAGAGACTGGACAGGCTCAAGATATAAAGAAATTTGCTGTAGTTATAGCCAACCTTCAGTAATGGAAAGGACACTTTATGAAGAAGAAGATATACGTAGATGTAATATATATATATATATATATATATATATATATATATATATATATATATATATAGAGTATATTATATGGTATATAGTATATTATATGGTATATAGTATATAAGTATATAGCTATAGTATAGTATAGATAGATGCTAAAGTATTTTGAAAAACTTTTTGAATTTTATTATTTTAATAAAACTATAATATTTATTTTAAATTTATTTAAATAGCGAAGTTATTACTCTAGAATTTTTCATAAAAGAAAACAAAATGTATGACATAAAAGATACCTGTAAGATGTAAACTCGAGGTAAATTGATCCATTATCTTTCAAAAGAAAAGTTTTAATATAAAAAGTAAAAGAACAAACAATAAGAGCACCAAAAATAGATGGATGTCATAGCAATACAATATGGCATTATAAAAACATTGACATTAGGGCTAAATCGAGAATATACAAATCTGGTATATATCGCAAAGACTAGGCCTGAAACAACAAAAAGAGATTGCTTGAAACAAAAGAAATTAAGCTGAAATAGCATAGCTGAAATGACTCTTCTAGTAAAAATTTAAGGAATACATGTGGCGTAGAAGATATTAACGAGTGGGTGCTAAACACGGAAAAGGAGTGAAATGAATATATTAGCAGAACGGAAGAAACGAGAATGGGAAAATTCTTTAGAACATTTTTAGGTCTCTATATAGACATTGAGTCTGAGTAGAGACCAAATGATCTGTAAACAATACTATGATCCATTATTTATTAGTTAATTGCAGATTTTCTTAGATTTTTCTGAGCCCACGTATTTCAAGACTATCTATTTATGATGGATATTTGATTAGTTCTGGAAATGGAATCCAGCTCTTTGAACAAATTCTACTCTTACATCCCCAAAGGCTTAGTACAGCGTAACCACTGGATGCATTGCGTACAAATGATGAACGCTATGTAACTGGAGAAAAGTCGAGTTTCCGATGTCTATAAAATACCATAAAAGGTGGAAAACCCTTACAGAAATCCAGAGAGATTGGAAGGCGCAAGACGCCTTACCAACCAACTCACCTAGCTACCGATTGAGCATCAAAATTGGGGATCAAATTCACCATGATTCATACTAGTCAGGTATAAACGAACTGAAATAAGAGACTTGAAATTACACAACGTTTGTTACTCCCCAAAAATTAATACCTATAATGAAATCATGAAAGCTCTTGACGAAGCTTCAAAGGAAGCTATTGGAGAATTGGATAGTATAAAGATTAGAAATTAATGAATGATGCAATAAAGAAATAGAAGATCTTATGGGAAAGAAGGATACGTATAATAAATGGTTAGTAACAAGGACCCTTACAATGGGCAACAGTGCAACAGTTTAAAGAAAGAGGTAAATAAAAGTTTAAAGTGGGTAAATAAAGCCAAAAATGAGATATGGAATAAAACCTACGATAACATAGAAAATTTTATGGATACCCGAAGAAGTGAAGAAGCGTGGAAAAAAGATTTTAAGTATAATCTACAATTTTACAAGTTAACCCTTCACTGCATCATGTTGTTTAAAAACAACATACTAAAAATAAACATTTATTTTAATAGCAGATAAAGATGAATCAGTTTGTGTATGACTTTGTTCACTAAAAGTGCAGTATTAATCAGAGTAAGTAGACTACGCATTACAAAAAATGAAAAATAATAAAGCTCCTGGGCCGGGTGATTTACCTATCGAGTTATTCAAACATGCCACTGCAATAACATTAGAATTGCTTTGTAAAATGTTTAACAAGTGCCTACAAGGAGAAAGTATCCCAAGAGATTGGAAAGTCTCGTACATAAACTCCATCTACAAAAAGGGAAACAGGAATGACTGCAATCATTACCGAGGTATCAGCATTACGTCATCCACTGGCAAACTGTATGAAAGAGTTCTGAAAGCCAGAATAGAAAAAGAAGCCACAGAGATCGAAGAACATAGTGGATTCCGACCAGGGAGATCTTGTGTCGACAATGTATTTACTCTCAAACATCTAACGGAAAAGAGATTACCAAGAGGACTAGAACTTCATGCCACTTTTATAGATCTCCGTAAAGCGTTTGACTCCGTACCACTGCAGAGACTATGGACAACATTGGAAAACGCAGGTATAAATGCAGTATATATAAATGCCGTGAAAAAGCTATATCAAGATAACCAAGTTTATATTAAGGTTGGAAACCAAATTTCCAAGGGTTTCACCCAAACAAAGGGTGTCAAACAGGGCTCTTGCCTCTCCCCAACCCTATTTAAAATATATCTTGGTAGTGCTTTAAAATATTGGATGAGAAAATGCAGCCCAATGGGCATATGGGTAAATATGACACTCCTATATACACAATCCTCTTCGCAGACGACCAGGTAGTTCTTGCCGAGGACCTACAAGATATGACGTACATGATAAACAAACTAATAGACGAATTCAAAAAATGGGGATTAGAGGTTAATACCGAAAAGACACAATACATGAATATAGGAGGCATCGGTCAAGACATGGAAACAGAAAGCGGATTAATTAAAAACCTTGATCAGTACGAATATCTCGGAGTTACACTAAGCGAAGACGGGAGAGACGACAAAGATATAACAAGAAAAATAGGAAAAGGAAAAAACATGATAAAAACACTACATCCGATCCTGTGGAATAAAACTTTTAACTAAGAAAACAAAGAAAAATATATATCAGGCTATGATTCAGCCGGTGCTGACGTATGGGTCAGAAGTGTGGGTCTTTAACAAGAATATGTCACAAAAACTCCTCTCAACGGAAATAATGTACTGGAGAAGATGTTCCGGGTTAACTTTGACCACATAAGAAATGAAAACATAAGAGAAAGAATGAAAGTAAAGAACACAATAATGGATACGATAGCCGAAAAACAATTAAAATGGTATGGACACCTGAGACGGATGAACGAAGAAAGGATACCACGAAAGGTTTGGAACTGGAGACCTACACAGAGAAATAAAAGGGGAAGGCCAAAAAAGAAATGTATATCCAATATTCATATAGAAATGGAAAATAGAGGTCTTCAAGAAGGAGACTGGGCCAATAAGAAATTATGGCGATTGGGATGCGAGAAGCGACAAAATTAAAGTTGCAAACACTCGCTATATATATATATATATATATATATATATATATATATATATATATATATATATATATATATATATATATATATATATATATATATATAAAGTAGACTAAACAATCATAGATGGTGTCGGTTACGAATATTTTGTCTTCTTAGCTAGTTAGTGTACACGATTAGAAACTGACACGTTCGTCAGATTGTTTTTGTTAGTTTTACCAAAGTAGTTTGAGTAAATATATTTTACGTGTTATTAAAAAGGTAAGTAAAATGCATGATGTCTTGCGCTATAAAGTACTGTGCATATTTTTCTCATAATGATGTTTTTTGTTGTTGTTGTTTACAAACATCATGCATATCTAGTAAATTTTATGTTTTAGATAAAACATTATGAGTTGGAAAGGCCGCTGACTGACAAAGAACTTGCTGATATTAATAGATAGACTTTGGGATAGCGAAGATGGGTTTGATGATGATGATGATGATATTGTCGATCCAGATTTCTTACGTGACGAACAAGTTGGTATGAGTCTGATAATGAGAATGCTGTAGACACTAATATAGTTAATAGCACTGTAGAGGAGGAGCCTCCAGAAGCTCTGGTTTACTCCAAGGCAAAGGTATAATTATTTTACAATCAATTTGTGATCCAAAATACCATGTTTTTTTTATTTTTAGACATTACATAAAGAAAAAAAATTTGACTTATCAGAACAACAACTGAAATTTAGAGGAAATCAGAGTCTTTCAAATTATATCCTACAACACGAAGTCCCTATGAATATTTTAATTTATTCTTCACAGATAGCCTTTTAGACAAAATTGTGGAGGAGTCAAATTTATATGTAATACAGCCATATCCTAACAAACCACTGAATATTACACGAACTGACATAAAGCAGTTTATTAGAATTACAATATATATATATATATATATATATATATATATATATATATATATATATATATATATATATATATATATGCCCCTTGTTTATTTGCTGTCAGTCAACAGGTACGAAATAATCAGACAACTTTTACACTTCAATAATAACGAGAATGCCTTATCCCTTGGCAATCAAAACTACGATAGAGTTTATAAAATTAGACCAGTAATTGACCACCTCAATGAAGCATTTTCAAACGGAATTCCATTGGAACAATATCTGTCCGTCGATAAGCAAATTTGTTCTACCAAAGCTTGGCATTACATGAAGCAGTACTTACCAAACAAGCCACATAAATGGGGTTTTAAATTTTTTGTCTTATGCAGTAGCTCTGGATATGCGTATCGTATAGAATTATATACAGGACAAGAGAATGATCAAAAAACGAGACCTGCTTTTGAACCTGACCTCGGAGCAACTGCAAATGTTGTGGTGAGGTTGGCTAGAATTATTCCTAGGAATATGAGTCACAGGCTTTATTTTGACAAATATGACTCTTCTATACTTCTCCTTGTATATCTTTCCAAACACGGTATTCACAGTTTAGGAACCATAAGAAGAAATAGGATTCCAAATCGTAAGCTTCGTAAACGTAAGGCTATGAAAAATGAAGAAAAGGGAACTAGTGTAGAGTTTGTTGGTACTTGCGATGGTGTGGAAATAAGTATATTAGTGTGGAAAGATAACAAATTAGTCACGTTTCTATCGACTTTCGCTGGTAAAGTTCCTAAAACTACTGCCAACAGAGACAAGAAAGAGAATGACAAGAGAAAAAAAGTAATAAGTTGTCTATATCTTGTACAAGAATGCAACCGTCATATGGGAGCTGTTGATTTGTTGGAGAGCAATATGGGATGGAATAAAATTATTCTAAGGAGTAAAAAAATGTTATTTTACAATATTTTACCATCTACTAGATCTAACCGTTGCTAACGTTGGATTCTTTACAAGAATTCAGCTGTACATAGAACTGGCGTGAAGCTTAAAGACACACACGCACAGTTTAGAACACAACTGGCACAAGCATTATGCAGGACAAGGAACAATTCACCATTTCAAAAAGGGGAAGAGCTTCAGCAAGTGAAACTGAGCGGGCGCTACAAATAAAGAAGAGAACCGGCCCAGCACAGGTTATGCCAGTTAAGGATGTTCGAATGGATGGAATTCACTATTGGCTTATATGGTCCAAAAAACAAATAAGGTGCAAATTTCCACAGTGCAATGGCTATACACATGTGTTGTGCGAAAAGTGTGGTGTAGCACGGCTTTACTAAAACGAAGAACTGTTTTAAACATTTTCATTTTTCCTAAATATTGTTTTAAGTATATCCTTATTTGCATAATGTTGTTCATAAACAAATATTTTTTTCAAAATAAAAAAAAATAGTTGTTCAGAATGTTTTTATTATTTTTTCCCGCAAAAAATAACAAAAATCCAGTCTGCAAACTTTTTTGTAACGAAAAATAAAAAAATATGCAGTGAAGGGTTAAATTTTAAAGGGTAAATTTAAAATACAAGTAACCCAAAATGATTCAAACCCCTTGCTGAAAATTTTGCATTCATAATAACTTTCTAAATATAAATTATGACTTACCTATTTAAATAAACTGAAAATACAGGATCCCTAATCTTCTTTTCTCTGTACATAGTGTAGAAAAACGGTTCATAATTACCACTTTTAGGTCCTAATCCTAGTACACCATCAGCCTTATCAAATTGCATTGTATCCGGTACAACAGACATTTCAACAAATAAAAATGAAGTAACATTTGAATGGGCAATCTACAACAAAACAATTATTTTTAAACAAATTTGTTTAGATAAGTATCTTTAACTACAATGTAGTGTTTAGTTCTGAATGATGTCTGCTTAAATCGAAAGTATGACAATAAATAATTGATGATACATTGTATTTTGCACTACTTTTTTACCGCCAAAAACAAATTTCTTACTCATCGTTCATATATTTTTTGTAGACATTTTACACAATTGTAAAAATGTTTAGTCCTATTTAATGCAATTTCAGCGATAAGCTTATGCTCAAAAAAGGTTGCTTTTATATTCTTACAATCTGTTTTGATAAAGAGCAGATGGAAAAAGGTCTTTATGATGGCATAGAAAAACGTGATAAAATTTAGTTAGGGATGCAGAATATATTAAAGACGTACTTATCTTAAAAATATTAAGATAAAAACAGTGATCCAAAAATATTCTAAATATTATAGTAAATAATTGTTTTTTAATCAGAACTCTAGGCCACACATATTGGAGGTTGGAAAGTTGAAAGTTGGAAGTGTGATCTTATGATCTTGTTAGTTCTCGGCAAATAAGTGTTTTTTACATAAATTTTTTTAAAAACTTTTTATATTACATGTACAATATCTACATGGTCTTTTGCTGTTCTAAGTTTGAGTTAATATGTAAACTGTATTTAGTTTCAATTAATTATACAACATAACTATTTAATGTCCAACGTCTCAAGCTTCCTTACGTATTTAATATCATTGATTGCTACATGTGTTTTTGAGGTAACACACTTATAATGACTTTTCTATGGATGTTTGGTTTTTCATATTTTTCTATTTAGATGAACTGGTGATATTTTCTGATTAGAAAGCGAAACGTCTTCAATAAATAGATGAAGTAGCCACCTTATTTGTCTTTTTTCTCCACGTTTTGACCGAAAAACCCACCAGTCTTCGAGTGATCCTTAATTTATATATATAAATATATATATAATATATATATATATATATATATATATAATATATAATATATATAATATATATATATATACAGTGTAGGTAAAAGTTTATTGTCTGTATGGTAAAATTTAACAGGATATCTAACACAGATATAAAATCATATTTTCAGCGAATAGACAAAGATACCAATCATATGTGAGACGATTAGTTCCGATCAGAGATATTTTACATATTTCTGGTTCCGATCCAGCTTATACCTAAGAAACTAGAGGTGGGTCGTTGACATTTTTATGGTAACCGTTTTTCGTAAACTAGTAACTAGTTGATTGTTTACCAGTAGTTTCAATTAAGCAAGTACACAAACAAACATATTGGCTATTATCATTTATGTGTATAAGTATTGAAGTGAAAGATTCTAACGAAGGATATATTTATTATAACTTAAAAAATAAATTAAACAATACAAATAGTAAATAGTACTTACATTTACATTACACATTATTAAATTGCGAATTGTCTAAATTGACATTTAAAAACATAAGTTTTTCTACTTTTCTTGTTAACCGTGTTCTTTTTTTTTATTTAAAATTAAACCAGATTTTGAACATGTGTTCACAAGGAACAGATTCTGTTACAATACTACAATATTTTATTAATATAGTGGTTAAGTTAGGATATACATGGCGATGGTTTTTCCACCACTGTAATGAACAGTTCCAATCTCCGTTCGAAATTTTTTGTGGGTGATATATCATCAGACAAACACATGTCGACTTCTTTTATATCTCTCGATACAGATGTATGTCTAGATGCGTCATTTATTCATCAAAAATACACCATGGACTTAAGTCATCTTTATCAGTTTCTTTTTCTTGTACTGGTTGATTTTCAATAGTACAATCTTCTTTTTCTTTTTTTTATAGAAGTAACCAGCTTCTTAACTCTTTCTTTTTTTTTACCTTCATTTTTATAAGAAAATCCCTGCATTTTAAATCATTATTTGTCATTTACGAATCTACGGTTTCCTACTGGTAAGTAAACTAGTTGATGGTTGATTCAAAAAAAACTACGTTTTGTGTAGACGTAAACAGAGGAGCAACGAACACTTTACGTCGACGAGGACGATTAGTTGATCTAAGAGACTACTACAAAACTAAACTTAAATATTCAATTAAGAATTCTTTTTCTTAGTCAAAATTATTGACCTAGTATAAGAATAATAATTGTATCTTCAAAAAATCCACATTTGTAGAAGATGCAGCTTTTATGGTCCAATTTCTGAATATTGCAATGATTAAACTTCTCCTGACGCATTTCTGTCCGTTTCGACTACTTCTACTACACTACAAGTACTGACATACTGCCACCGCCACCCAAGCGTCAAAAGGTGATAGATACTTCCATTAATAAAAATATTAGTTTAGAATAAAAAAAAAATAGATATGGATTTACTAAACCTATGCAAAGACTCGTTTCAATCGTTTTCCATAGTTGAAGAACGAACTTTTAAAGAGTTTGCAGGGTGGATTCCTAGATATAAGCCGCCAACAAAAAAACTTGTCAGGTTCATTACTTCAGGAATGTTATATCAAAACTGAGCAAATTATTAGATCATAAGTTGTTAAAGAAGTAGAAAATATCTGTATTACTATTGACCTCTGGATATCTGGAGTAACTGAGACTTATATCGCATTAATAGGACATTATTTAACCATTATATATAACATTTAATAATTTAACGAAAATTTAGAATTTAAAACGGTTTTATTAGACTGCTGCCATTTTCTTGAAACCATAATTCAGAAAACATCGCTTTTGAAATTAGTGAAATTAATAATTAGTAGGGTATAAAACGAAAAGTAAATTTTGCAGTAACTAATAATGCCTAAAATATGGTCAAAGCTATTAAAGATGTTTTGGAATGAAAACATTTAAATTGTTTTGCTCATACATTCAATTTATTGGTGGAGCACGCACTTAAATACTGTCGTGTACAAATAGATAAAATAAAAAGTCTTTTTTTCGACATTTCGACAAAAACACATTTCAAAAAAGTACCTTATCTTCAGAAAGGCTTTTAAAGTATTAATTACAACATAACAAAGTTCCCAAACGGCCAATCCAAGACGTGGAAACTAGGTAGAACTTCATCTATTACATGTTATTAAGAATGACTGAGTTAGAAGAGGCAATCCGTTTCACATTGGTATTAGTTAATACAGACTTAGACTTGGACCAAATCTAAATAATGATGACTGGATTATTTGTTCTCAACTTTCCCAAATTTTACGGCCTTTTAAAGAAATAAAAAGTAGAATGAGTGGCCAAAAATACTTGAAGGGTAGTTCAGTGATTGTTATGGTACGCTGCCTGCAAGAATCTTGCAATAAAATTTTAGAAAACGGTAACCTTACATCCATAGTATCCGACGTAGTACAATTAATAATATCGGGTTTAGCAAAATGATTTAGAGGGATAGAACAGAGTGGCACATTGTCAGTATGTACATTTATGGGTTTACGATTTAAAGTGCAGTGATTTTCTAATAAAATGAAGCTAAATAACAAAAGAAAGAGTTGGTTACTTATATAATTAAAAAAAATTGTACTATTGAAAACCAACCAGTACAAGAAAAAGAAACCGATAAAGATGACTTAAGTCCATGGTGTATTTTTGATCAATTAATTGGACATGACTCATCTAAACGTACACCTGTATCGAGAGTCCATTACAGTGGTGGAAAAACCATTGCCATGTATACCCTAACTTAACCACTATATTCATAAAGTATTGTACCTATATGTGAACACATGTTCAAAATCTGGTTTAATTTTAAATAAAAGAAGAACGCGGTTAACAAGAAGTAAAGTAGAAAAACTTATGTTTTTAAATGTCAATTTAGACGATTCGCGATTTAATAATAACGTGTAGTGTAAATGTAAGTACGATTTACTATTTGTATTGTTTACTTTATTTTTGAAGTTATAATAAATATATCCTTCATTAGTTTCTTTCACTTCAATAAATGTACAGATAAATGATAATAGCCAATATGTTTATGTAGGTACTCTCTTACTTGAAACTACTGTTAAACAATCATAGTTACTTGTTTACAGAAATCGGTTCAGTTGCGTTAACGATAAAAACATCAACGATCCACCTCTACTCGTTACCACTGTCCCTATTTTAATTCAGTGCTTTGACGACACTAGACGAGACGTGGACAAATAATTTTGTATGAAGCTTTCTTATTGTGGCGTCATAATGCAGTTTATTATTTTTATTGGAAATAAGGCACAGTGTGACTTTAAAATAAGCTTATTTTGATGTTTGGCAATGTTAACTTCCCCTTTTTTATTTTTTCCACTTATGCATTTTCGGCGATATAAAGGGCGGATCTAATATACCTCTCTCTTTTTAAAAGGTGTTTCTCACTCCATCTCACGTATGGTCCCTACTGACCATACGTTCACAACTTTTACCTATACTGTAAATTCCTGTATATATATATATATATATATATATATATATATATATATATATATATATATATATATATATATATATGTATATATATATATATATATATATATATATATATATATATGTATATATATATATATATATATATATATATATATATGTAAATATATATATATATATATATATATATATAATATACCGGGTGGTGAATCGTCAAACGGGCCATAGGAAACTCAATGGGAAATTTTAAATTGTTGAATTGCTGCTTCCCTAATTATTTTAGATCAAAAGTCATAAAAAACTATTTGTAGAGGACTAAATTCTGAATTAAAAACAAATGTTAAAACCGTTCTACGAATCAAATGTACTTCAAAATTTTGCAGAAATATAATGGATTTTTCAGACCACCCCTAAAAGTTAGGCCACACGTAATACAAGAATATATGAAAATGTGTGTGTTTTATCATCTTGATGTTAGATGTTTGACAATTTGAATTGTCAATTTTTTTTATTTTATGATTAAATTATAAACAATGAATTTTACTAAATAGTACTACTACTGAACAATATTACTTTGTGAACAATAAATTATATTGTTTACAAATCGATCAATATAATGAAATTTACTCAGTTGGCGAAAAATCGCATAATGTATTCAGGCAATAGCGCGCACCTTTTCCTGTCACTATCGGATCTTTATTTAACGTAAGATATTCTATTTACTATTTTCACTAAAATTTAATTCCATGTTAAGTTATACAACAATTCAATGAATTCCAATATACTGTTACTGTGATCTTTATTCCTAATAACAATATATCCTATATATAAAATTATTGCTCCTAAAATAATTGCCCTCCTAAACATAAAATTATAAAAATGTTATAATAAAACATGAATAAAACATTTTTATTATTGCTCTTTTCTCCTTAACTGAGTACATTTTTTAATCAACTTAATTTTTCTTTTAAATAATAAATCACAAAATTTTGGCTATTTAAATTATAGATAAATATAATATAGTTGATTTAAATATTGTCAAATATTAGAAACGTCAATATGACAAAACGCAACACGTAATACACATTCTTTTCACGGCGTCTGGCCTGGCTTTTAGGGGTGGCCTGAAAAAGGTATTATATTTTAGCAAAATTTTGGAATACGTTTAAGTCGTAGAACAATTTTAACAATTGTTTTCGATACATATTTGAGGTCTCTACAAATAGTTTCCCATGACTTTTGGTGTAAAATAATTAGGGAAGCAGGAATTTAACAATTTAGAATTTCTCATTGAGTTTCCTATGGCCCGTTTGACGATTCCCCACCCTATATATATATATATATATATATATATATATATATATATATATATATATATATATATATATATATATATATATATATATATATATATAATATACAGAAGGCCTAAAAACCGCCGAAAATAAAATCAAATGGCAAATAACCTAGAGGAAGGTCTCCCATGCTGTATATCGAAATTAAAAAAAGTACTTACATGAATATCATCGTATGAATAAACTCCGGTGAAATTGTATGCTCCATCTTGTACAAAATATTTGGTACCGTTCTTTTTGAAAGATGTAGATTTATAATGATCGTACAAGTTATGGCCAGCTGTAAAAAAATATTATGAAAATTTCATATACAAAAAAATTATGTATATTATACACTTATAAATACACTATATAGAAGACACGTCCTACGCAGAATTATAGAAAATAAAAAGCAATGGAATAAATCGTATCGTTGAAGAGTTCGAAGAAACTAAAATACTTTGGCTTACAAAATATTTTTGAATGAGTATAATATACTATATATACTATAGCGTGATATTATCACGCCGGTCCTGCATGGCGCAGCAGAGTCTATCTAGCATCTATCTAGTCTGTTTTTTAACCAGGAGTAATTCAAATTTTACGCGCCGTATTGCTTGTTTGTAATTGGTCCAACCGCAGGCAAGTTTACTCCACTAAATTATGACATATTGACAGTAATGACATATGTGAAATTTTAAAATTCAAAATTTATATCGACGATTTTTTGTATTTTCTGAGTTATTCCTTACATTTTTAGATTTTTCGTTTGCAATTATATAAAAAAAAGTTTGGCGACATATGGCGCAAACACAGATATAAAAAAAATTGGCGACATATTAGTCTTATTAAGATAACAATATGGATTCAATGCCAAGTACTAGTGGTAATTTTTCTTCTCCACCTTTAAAACGCCGAGTAGATTTGGGTCATTTATCATCAAATGAGAAACAATGTATTATAAACATGTACAAACAAATAATGGAAATTGATAATTCTGGAATTAAAATAACAGCCACGGTAACAAAAATAAAACAGGCAGCAGGTTAGTTTTGCAGAATAGTTATTGTTAAAATCAAGACTTACTAAAGTAATGTGCTAATTTTAGGTGTTGAGAATTCAACTATTCACCGAACAATTAAAGAATATAAGCAGACTGGAACAGTAAGATCTCCTAAACATATTGACGGTCGACCTTCTATTCTTGCAACATATGATGAAAGAGTTAAAACATTTGAACGACAGATAGTACACAGCTTCTTTTTCAATAATAAAATTCCCACTTTAAGTACAATTAACAACCTCTCAGATCATCCAAAATATGTGTAGTTCCTTATCATATAAATTCTTGAAGCAAATCAATTTGAAGTAAGTAAATTTGGGCTAGCCACAATTATATAGTAAAATTATCTAAAACATTTTATACCTAGGTTTAATTTTTATAATCGGGTATATTATTGTTACTACTAAATAGTTTTTGTAATTAACATTTATGAGCTTCATGAGAAATGATTGTAATAGTACCCGTCTTGTTTGATCAAAATATTTTTCCTATTTATAGACATAATTACAACAGCTTTTGTGTTACTTGTTTTTGGAAAGATACCAGTGTACAAATATTTTCATTTTAAGTATCATGTACTTACATTTCACTGTTTTCGTTTAAAGATATTATACTTGGTATGTTTGACGATGAGTATAGTAAGAAATAATCTCATAAAGTAAGTTATAAAAAAATATATATTTTAAGTTTTTAATTGTATATAAGCAGATTCATTGCAGCGCAAATATTGCATACCACAACTATAGATTGTTTATCTTACTGTTAGTTTGGTTATTTTTTAGGTGAAATTATTCAAAGAATGGTTTATACATTACGCTGCTAAATAAAAACAAAACTTTCTTGCTCAAATATCTGAAATAGATTTAGTTTTTGCTGAAAAACTAAATGAAGAAATTCAAAATGGTGTAGTTGTTCTTGAACCTCACCAAGACATAAATGGAGAGGATATTATGGAAGACTAATAAAATTATTAAATTTTTATTTTTACACACATACCGAATATATATTATGCACAGAATATTATTTTCCTCTAATATATAAATCGATTTCTGACTCTTTAGGTTGTTTGTAATAACTTGGGAGTTAGTGATATGCGAATAGTATTTAATGTGATATTTTTCTAGATGATATTTATACTAAATATAGTTTAAAGTGTTTATAAATGTATGTTATTTATATCTAATTATCATAAGAAAAACAGCAACTATCTTTTAAATTTAGTGTATATTTGTTAAGAAGCATTTTCATTTTGTTTTCATCACAATAAAAGAACATTAGTTAAGTAATGCTGTATTTTAGTTTAATTGTATTGATTCAGTTGGTTTTGTTCATCATATTTATAGATAATCACAAGAAAACTGCACAGTTATTCCAGAATGTAACATATTGTTGATAATCTCACAGAAATCCAGTATTTTTTAGTAAATTTTATTTATTGATAACAAATGGGACAAACTCGCTGTCAAAATTAAACAAGAATCTAGCATTAAAGAAATTGCAAGTACACACTTATTTATACAAAGTATCCTTTTGCATTTTAGTGCTTCAAATAGAACCTAAAGATATATATATATATATATATATATATATATATATATAATATATATATATATATATACATATATATAATTCCCATTAGAAGACAACATCAAGCCCAAAATGGTTATCAGAGAGATTTCTCCCAAATACAAAATCTAAAGACATCCAAACAGAATTAATACAGAAACATGAAATACAAACAATAAACATAACAAACATAATGTAAAGAAAGGCTAAAAAAAAAAAAAAAAAAAAAGAAATCCCTGTCAATGTTTATAATTACAGTAAAAAAGAAGACGTACGCATCAAGGCCAAGAAAATTACCAACCTAATGTACATGAGCGTAGTAATAGAAGATCTAAGAAAGATCTGCGGACCAACTCTCAATTTTGCCAACTTTAATTGCCAGGACTTCCACCACGCTCAAAATGCATGCTTCAAAAATGCATGCTTTGTGCCAGGTGCGCAAAGTGCGGAGAACAGCACAGAAGCAAATGTTTCCAAATTCCAGCAGAAAAAAAGGCTAACTGCCAAGGTCAACAACCGGCAAATTATAGGGGATTCTCAAGGGTACCTGCCAGTTGAAGATCCAAACAAACAACAATAGAAAACAGAATACAACAACCTAAAAAAACAATGGGCAATCATACGCTCAAATCACCAAACCCACACAACATTGATTCGACCATACTAATCTCAGAAGAACAACAAAAAGGACTGGCCACAATGCTATAAGAGCTAGTCGTAAAAACGTAAATGAAGTGATCAAAAATGTAAAAATATCACTTAACTAAGGTAAGAATCTAGGGGATACCTGGAGATAGGCTACTGGAACTCTGGCGGCATAAGAACAAATTCAAACATGCTGGACGAACTAATAAACAGATATGAAATGATGTCGTAGCATTAAAAGAAACTAAACTAACTCATACCATCAACATCAAGTTTCCAGTATATGACATCTACAGGAACGACTACAGAACAAATTCAGGGAGAACTGATATCATAGTGAAAAAAGTAATAAACCATACATTACAACAGATGCCAGCCCTAAACATTATAAAAGCAACAAAAATAAAATTTCTGAACATAGAAGAACAGTCCTTAATAATATGAGACTTAAACGCCAGATCCGCTAACTCGAACGATAGAGCTATTAACACAAATGGAAGAATATTAAATTATCTAGTGAATAACGAAGACACCATGGCAATTGGGTCCATCGAAGCAACCTACTTTTTAGGAAATGTTCTACCAATCTATTTAAATATATTAGTGGCTAAAAACCTAGGACTAAAAACAGGTATCGGAACCTTAAACAAAGAATCAGGAGACTACAACCCGATACTCCTAGAAATATGTACTTGGGAAAGAGATAACAAAACAACAAGGAAAAGAAAGAAAACGAAGTGGTATAACTTCAAACGACTAGTGAACATAGGAATTGGAAATGTTCCTACAATTTACAATCCACAAGAAATCGACGAAAAAGTCCTAGAGCTAGAAAAACATAAAAGAAGTACTAAGGAATGGCACTTCTGAAGAAAAATATGAAATTCACATGGGAAGAATTAAAGACATCAATCAGGAAACAAAATAAATGATTAGTGAAAAGAACAGAGCCAGAAGAACAAGAAATCAGGAAGATAAAAATGGGTCAAACCGATTTAATAGACAAGTCAGACAGGCACTAATAGAACATAGAAGCCAGAAGTGGGACAATTACATGTAAAAAATAGGCCAAAATAGGCAAGTAATATGGACGTTCCAAAAACCGACGTGATGAGATGAACTTTTGAGAGATAGTGTACACTGAATTATCACCAAGACAAAGACATAGACTTTATCGAAGATGTCTAAGAAATAGAACTAAAAAAGCCTAAAGAACTACAAGAAATAATAAATCCAGCATCACCAAGAAAAATAAGTGAACTGATTAGAAAAAGATCACCAATGAAAGCAACTGGTCCAAATGAAATCACTAACAGAGCCCTAAAGTATCTTGTTTCGAACGCAATTGTATATCTGACAAACATAACAAACGCAATACTAAGGTATAGGTTCTTCTCAAACCGATGGAAAAAAGCCAATTTAATCATGATGCCAAAGCTAGAAAGGAACCACATATTTCCCACATAAGGTTAATCTCAGAAGCACGACTCGGATTCAGAGTGCATTCCAGCAAACTACAAGTACTCAGACTTACAGAATACATAGCCGCTGGATTCATTGACAAGCAATGTAAAGAAGCAGCCTTACTGGATGTAAGCAAAGCCTTCGACATACAAAATGACAGATTGCGGATACAGCAGAGCCATGATGAAACTCATCTCCTTATATCTAAGCTACCGGAAATTCAGGGTCCAGGTGACACCAGTTATATCTAAACAAACAACTCCGAAAGCTGAAATACCATAGAGGGCAGTCTTATACACAACAGACGTTCCAATAACAACCGTTCTTCTTCTTCTTAGGGTGCCTGTCCGTTCCGAACGTTGGCGATCATTCTGGCTATGATGATTTTGTTGGTTGCTATACGAAATAGCTGTGTTGAGGTCTTTCTATACCATGCTCTCAGGTTAGCAAGCCAGAATATTCTTCTTCGTCCTGGGGCTCTTTTTGCTTCAATTATTTTACCCTGCAAAATGCATTGGAGTAGCTAATATCTGCCTTGATTTCTCATTATATGTCCCAAGTACTCCAGCTTACGGCTCTTCACAATGTTAATACATTAAAATTGATATAACCCGGACATAACATAACCCGGAACACTAATAAGCCTTTATCCAGACGACACTGCAATAGCGGCAAAACATAGGAACCTGAAAATGACTATAAGAAATCTACAGTAGAATCTCAGAAGAATGAAGTAAGCAATGAAAAATAGTAATAAATTCAGAAAAGGCCCAAGCGGTTATCTTAGAAAAGAAGAGAGATAACCCAGAAGAACAGCTAACAGTGCAAGATAGGCCCGTCGAATGGCAGTGAAGCTAAATACCCATGACTCACAATGGACTACGGTCTAACATTTACATCATGCATACTATACACATTATGTTAACGGGACAGTCCAGAAAACAGCAAAGGATAGAGCCGCAATAAGAGAACTCACAGGAAGAAGCAAATTAGCTATGAAAACAAAATTAAGACTGATAAACAGCATCATACTACCAATAATTACACATGCATCTCTTGCATGGGGACACATAAAGTCACACCAACAAAAATAAGATTAAAGAAGCACACAACAACTGCCTCAGGGAAGCGACAAACGTGGCCAGATACGTCGCTAAAGGGTTTATATTCAGAGACATAAGGCTAATAAGGTTACTGAATATTATGGAGGAAAATGAAAAATTCGCTGAGGTAGAAGACCCCCGAACCGAATTCTGGGTAGGATGTGTACCATAGATGAAAACACAGAAAACTCAAAGAGCAAACATTAGCAAACATATAGTAAAGTCTAAAAAATCGTAGCTCTATCCAAACAATAAAACACGCTCACCTTTGGCATGGAAATGTATTTACTAATGTTGATTTTATATGTTTCAGCCTTCAAAAACTATCTACACAAAAAAAAACACAAAAAACGGCTTCCGCCACCAAAAAAATTAATAAACCACTAACAAAAGGCACAAATCACAAAAAATACTTAAAAAAACCAAAAAAACGTACAAGGGGCCCACATCCTCGAGCGCCGAGTTATCGAATCGGGTGTAGCCCAGAGCGAGGACTCAAGACCCGAGCAAGTAATACAGATCAATGATAAGTAACTAGAGATAGCGAGAATAGAGCGCCTAATTCTGGCCTGCATTGTTCGGGGTAGGATTTTATGGGGGAAGCCTTGTAGCCAGGGCTTCCACATGACAAGCACATGTGATAATAAAGCCTCTATAGCGAATTAGAGCACTATCAGGGGAAGAGTGGATGGTCTGGAGCTTTGGGGCGGGGTAGAGTGATTCCTGTTTACATTAATTACTCCTTGCCGATCCAATAAATTGTATGACCCTATTGTTATACTCAAGGAGTGTGCAAGTCTCTCAGGCTGGGTTATTGCTTGCTTGCTTGTCTTAATTTCCACCTAAGTACCTAATCCAATCCAATCCAATCCAATCGAATAAGTACCTAATTATATAATCCACACAGGGAAATAAATAACAAATGATCTGTTGGGCCCAGAAAGTAGGCCTCTAAGTAACTAAGTATTATATTAGTAAAGTATTTGTTACATTGCCCATAAAAAAAAAATATAAAATATATTTTTATAAAACCTTGAACATAGATATAATTTTATGATACTTACTACATCCTGGTACTTCACAGTTTGCAGACAATAACCATGAGAGACCCCACGCAGTATCAAAAGAGACATCAAATGATTTTCCTGGATGTCCAACGACAATTTTGCCATAAAACTCGTTCTGAAAAGTAAATTTATTTTTAGATAGAAAAATAGAAGTTTTTAATGACTACTGCAAACATTGACGAGAATTTTGTTATTTTTTATCGACTTTTAAAGCGCTCAAAACTTTAGCCTTAAGGCCCCCATACACATTCACGTATACTTGAACAGTATACATGCACAAGTTTGTTGCACAAGTATACTGTGCAATACTTGCACAATTAATGTTTCGTACAAGCGACATGAGACTTACGAAAATTTAGGAATTTTTGCTTGTGCATGTTAGATTTGCGCAAGTGTAATTGAGCGTGTGTGCGAAAGACTTGTACAAGTTTAAAACAGTTGAGTTTTGACCATTCGTGTAGACGGGCGATATTGTTGTTTCCGCTAAACTGGTGCAATACGAGTTTGCAGATGAAAAATGGACATCGCTCGAATAATTTATTTCGATTTACGAACAGGACCAATGTCTGTGGTCCGTAAAAAGCAGAGATTTGAAGGAAATCGACCCAAAACGCCTTCCGAACTAAGTACAGGAAGGAGAAAAAAAAGTAAATACTTCGATAAAGACTGGAGCCGGCACCCACGAAATATAATACGTATACTTCCAATTTATGGTAGGTACTTTGGTATGTTCGAGTTTTTGGGAGAACAAGATATTTCATATAATTCGTCGTCAAACTTGAAATAAAATGCTGTAAATATGAAATATTTGTATATTTTGTATATTATTATTATCAACAGTATTTGAAAAAATTAAAATATTTCCCCGTACTTGTTTATTTTATTAACAAAATCGGTCTGCCAAGACACTTTTCCTTCACTTGCAAAGTATTTCATAAATTCGTTTCGTATATCTTTGCCACCATCACTATCGACCCAATATTTTTTACCTCCAAATTGATGACTATGTGGAAAATACTAAAACGGGCTGATAGAATCCCAAATGTATTTTCAATAATACGACTAGCTCTACTTAATTCAGAGAGCACATTAAGAGCACATAATCAAAACTTATAGTTGAAGTAAGCAATAGCCAGTAGAACCATACTGTGTGTCTTCTTATAATTGTAGAAATATGAACCGCTTCCTGCTTGTGGTATGATCTGAACATGTTTTCCGTCCACATCACCTAAGCAATGAGGAAAATTCCACCTTGTTTTCCACCTTGTTTTTAATTAAAAAAAAAATAAACGATGTTAATTATTTTTCAGGGATTACTGAAGGTAGTAACGGAGCATTCAGTAGATAAAGATGAAGCACCAAATGCGGATGAAGTTTTAGGGGAATCTCGGTCAACCGAGGCTTTAAAATAACAAACTCTACGACTTCTACACCTCATCCATTACAACCGGGATTTACTCTAAAGAGTAGTATTACAGGGCGACCTACCATTAAACGAATATCAGCAGAACAATATAACAATGTCCTGAAATCCATCAAATAACATTTCAAGAGACCAAAATTCAAGACGACCGATATGAAAAAACAGTTGTCCAGTAAATTTCGAGATGTGCAAGATCGCACACAACGATTAATCGCAGAGAAAATAATGAATGGAGCATTGTTTATGACTGAAACTGGTCAACTCACCTTGACCCATTGTATTAGTTCCTATGGTGCCAGCAATTTTCAGTCAATATAAAAATTACATCAATGCTACAAGCGAACCTGTGCGTCCGAATAGTGCGTCTTCATCGTCATTTACTGAGACGATCATCTGTGAAGATGGTTCCACTGGGAATTCCAACACCTCCGTTTACTACAGTGTTACTAATGTCAATTTAAATTGTTTTATTTTTTTACCTTTAAATAATTTTTCAGCTAACTCAGTTAGCCCTAGACTCCAACACAGATCAGAGGTAATGTAAGTCAATAAAACCTCACCAACTACAGGGGGTCATATAAGATGCCCCCAGTTTCATTTTTTAATATCACACAATTTAAGAGTCTATTGCATTTACCTGAATAAATAACATGAAGATTATTTTTTAAATCCAGATGTCCATCGAATGTATTTTATGTGGCCACACAATGTTTTTTAACAACTTTTTATTAAACTGATGATGGAATGATACAATTCCGAAAAGATTTTCTTTATAAAAAAATTTTAAGCTTTTAATAAGCGCTTTTTTTATACCTCAATACACACGAACACCACGTGCTTTGTATTCAACAGGTATACTAGCCACTCCTGGATATCTCCACTTCATGGTTTGTTCCAGTTTCACTTTTAAAAAAAGAAACAATAACCTTCTATTGATGTAGGTACACATTCCATACACATTTTTATTTGATGCTCTCCACACAAGGCACTCCCACACTTGTAACATTTGGTAGTTGTCATTCGTTTCTTTGCTGTAGAGCATAAACTACAGTAAGACATTTTCCTTTCCCTTGAAGACCTCGGCGGTCTTCAGCAACATGCGTTAAATTCAAAAGCATGGAAAGACTCTCTATGAGACTTCTTGATAAAGTTGGTATTGTTTGAAGTCTTATTTGTTGCCATGGCTTCGTTAATTGTTCATGAAGTTTCAGCATAAAATTTAATCTTGATAACTGTTTGTTTTTAGTTGCATTGTGATGGTAGATTACAAAAGCGATTACTACTGCAATATTCACCATATTGTAAAATATGCATAGCGGCCACTTTCTAGTCTTCTTTTAAAACATATTATAATGCTGTAATTGATTCACGGTTGAAGTCTAACCCAGGCCAACGTTTTGGAATCTATCACGTGGCCGCATGTGTTGGAATAGCACACGGCAGTGCCATGTTATTACAGAGCATTATAAATTCTTTCAAAAAAACAAGAATATTTCCAGTGGACAGCACATTGTCACCGACGATATGTTTGCTCCCAGTCTGGTCAGTGAGGGACCTAATCCTCCAGACGAAACTCTTCATGATGAACCTCTAACATGCCAACTAGCTGCAAGTCTGAAAAACCACCCAAATTTCAAGCGAAAACTTTCAGCAACCAATAGACACTCCATCAATATCCATCAAGCTGCCAAAACTCTACGCCTATGCCCTCTCAACAGCCTGGCTGTTATTTAAGTCTTGAGGAGATACGAGGATATCTACAATCGAAACTCAATACTAGCTCCAAGAAACCAAGAGAAAAGGAGAAAAGCAGAATAATAACTGACACCCCAGAAAAGCTTCTTTTGGCAGAAAAAACAGATCAATAAAAAATCAAAGAAAACCACCAACTTTAATGCTAAACGTACTAAATCTACTAGAAAACTACTTTTTGAAAATGAGAAGACAACTGATAATGAAAATGGCAAAAACTCTGATGATAAAGTATTAGAAGAGCCACGGCAAAATTTTGACAGGAGTGAATTGAAAATTGAAGATTTTGTGCTGGTTAAATTTGGGACTGTAAAACAAAAAGATGTGTACTGTGTTGGTAGAATCATTAGTAAATGTGATGATGGGGATGTTGAAATTTCATTTTTGGGAATGTCATCTAAAGTAAATTATACATTTTTCTACCTTATCGTACCAGATATCTCCATTCCAGATAGTGCTTCGGTTGAGTTTACCGAAAGTGTAAGCTCATTATAGCTGCAAATGTCAAACATGGAACAAAAATTTTAGTATAGCAGTGTTGGCATGTTTTTATAATGTAAATATTGTATGCTTCAAATATAAAAAGATACAGCTTTAGAACAGTACATTTTGTTTATTTTATGTTATGAATTCTGCAATTTTTGATATATATATATAGAACAAGAATGAGTAAATATTTGATTCTTTGGAGATAAATTGCTGTTAATTATTAAAAAAAATTTCAGCAATTACCCTTTGATAAATTAGGGGAAAGATTTGGCAATCGTCAAATCAGCAGTTGCCAAATGTTTGCAATGAATGTCGAAAGAGGCAAATATTTACCCGTTATTGCTTCACATAAATTAAAAATTGCGGAATTCATAAAATAGTATAATCAAAATGTACTTTTTAAAAGCTTTATCTCTTTATATTTGAAGCATACAACATTATGCAATATAAAAACATGCCAACACTGACAAACCAAATTATTTTGACATTGGCGGCTATATTCAGCTTGTACTTTCGGTAAACTCAACCAGAGGAGCGGCTAAAGTCACAGTCTTGCTCCCTGCTTTGCGCATGAGTGTTATCCAATGTTGCCGTTTCCGAGATAGTTTGTTATACGTCATTGGATTTTACCAATTTAGTTGTTGATTGATAGACGAATTTTTCGAATTGATAGAGTTTTCTAATATAATTGTGTTTTTGCGTTATAATTTTAAACTTGGTGAATATGGGGATAACGTGTAAATATTGTCAAAAAGTATTTACTTTGCAAAGAAATTTAAACAGACATTTAAGAACAGTACATTGTGATACAGAAAAAAACATTAATGCTTACGAATATGGTGTTCATGTAAATAAATGTTCCGAGGGTTGCAATTTATCATTTATGAATATTACGCAATTAAGGGAACATTTAACTCAAGTTCATAATACTTCTTTTTCTGAAGAAATTTTACATTTCAATAATGTAGAGGGTACATTTATAAATTTATCAAAAATAAGCTACTTTGGTTTGCTAATGGTTTTCTTTCAGATTTTGAATTGTGGTTAAATGAAATAAGCAAAACAAAAAATCAGGAGTATGCTAAACGAACTACGGACAAAATAAGTGAGGAAATTGTTGTAACATATTATAACTGCAACAGAAGTGGTAAGATATTCTGGCTATAGCGGATATGGTTTAGGTATTCTATAAATATATTTTTCTAGGTATTAATCAAGAAAAATTGTCCTCTAATAAACGAAAAAGAAAAATTAAGGTTCAAGGATCTTGCAAGCAAGGGATTGCTTGTACTAGTACAATTAAACTGAGAAAATATGTTAAAACAGGTCAGTGCGATGTCAAATATGTACCTGAACATTATGGTCATGTAACCGAACTCCAGCATTTAAGGATTTCACAATCCAATAAATTAGAAATTGCTGAAAAATTAGCTATGGCAGTTCCTGCATCAAAGTAAATATACTTATTTTCAAATAACCCATTTTTAGTTTTTATGTTTTTAATTAATTTTGAAGTGAATACTTCTTATGGCTCGGTATGATGTTTTGTACGGACCCGAAATCCTATTTAGCGTAAGTCGAAAAATTGAAACGCGTGTAGTAACCTTGCGGTATATCGTATAATATACATACATATACACCATGGACGTATAAACATAGATTATACACTTATTACAGGATTATTATGTTTATCTGAATTACCTGAAATTATCTGAAAATAAAAATAAATTATGAAATAAAATCGAATTAAATCTAATCTAATATGATCTAATCAAATTAAACTATGTGGAGCAATAAACGCACTCCCAAATCGGTGTTTTTTGTTAGATGTTGCAGACAAGTTTTTTAAGATATTTAGAAAAAATTGAATTTCTGACTTTTGTTACGTACTTTAGTTATCATACATTTATGAATATAGGTATATATATATTATATATCCAATATATGATGCTGATAGATGTATTCACTTCTCTTGGCACTTCCCAAGTGCCATGCTATTTTTTATTTATTGTTTTAGAATTCTGGAGTCTGTCAGGGAAAATATAGAACCATCAGTGTTAAAAAGAAAGGATTTGCTGACAAGAAAAGATATTCATAATATAAAATGTACATATAATATCGATATTAACAGTGGAGTTAGACATTCCATTGATAGTGTGAGTGTTGGTTGTTGGGTCGAAGAATTTCAGAAAAAAGGATCTAACACTGTGTTTTATAAAAGTCAGGGAGCTGAACATGATTACTTAAATAAACATGATCTATGTTTAATTTTCATGAATTCAACTCAAGAATATATGTTGAAAACTTATGGTAATGGTGGTGTTATATGTGTTGATAGTACACATGGGCTTAACAGCTATGACTTTGAACTCACCACAATATTAGTAGTTGATGAATGGGGTGAAGGTTTTCCTACAGCCTGTTTATTTACAAACAGAAAAGATTCTGAAATTTTTAAATTCTTTTTTGACAAAATTAAAGAAAAGGTTGGAATTATCTCAGCCAGAACTTTCATGACGGATATAACGAATGTTTTTTATAATGCATGGTCTGCAAGTATGGGTGCTGTAACTTATCAGATATTTTGTTCCTGGCACATTGAAAGAGCCTGGACATCTAATTTAAATAAAATTTCTGACAAAGAAAAACGAGAAAAGGTACATGTAGCTTTAAAAGTGATTCAGACTGAACTTAATGAAATTAATTTTCTTAAGGAAATACAGAATTTTGTAAATATGTTACAGAACGATCCAGATTTAATTATGTTTGGAAAATATTTTGTCGATAATTATATAAATAGATGTGAACAGTGGGCATATGTGTATCGTAAATCAGCAGGTGTCAACACAAACATGCATTTAGAGTCTATGCATAAGTGCATTAAATATTTTCAACTTGATGGGAAAGTTGTTAAAAGGCTGGATAAGGGAGTTCATGCCGTAAATCTCTATATTAGAGACAAAATTATTGATCGCATGATCAAGCAAATCAAAGGGAAAGACACAAGTCATTTGAGAAATATTGAAAAGAGGCATGAAATAGCATTGAAAAGTTCTTTCCAAGTTAGTAATAATTATGAAAATGTTTGGTATGTAATAAATAATGGACAGCAATATATTGTTTCTAAGAAACCAACGCACATTTTATCTTGTTGTGAATTAAAGTGTGTTAAATGCAACATTTGTATTCACACATATGAATGTACTTGCGTTGACTATTTTATAAAGGGAATCATGTGCAAACATATTCATTATATTGCTGTACCACAAAATAAAAGGGACAATGATACTGAAGTAAATGTAATTCACTCTAAGAGTATCAGCAACAGTACCATCGGCGAAACTGAATTACAACCAGGTACAAGCAGTATTGTTAGGGTTCACAAAGGACAAGATAAACGGGACTTACTTAAACAATATGGCCAAGAGCTTACTGAACTTGATCTAACTCATGTTGATGACAGTATAGTAGAACATGCTTTAAAAGTTCACAGGAACAGCATAAATTTATTAAAAAGTAATCTACACCATGACATGCAATCTGCTGTAGTTATAAACAATAAAGAGCCAGCAAATAAGAAAATACGGAAGCAACAAAGCTTTTATTCTACTAAGAAAAAAAGAATGCTAAAAAAACCGAATATGCTACGAAACAGTGAGTTGTCATCAATGAAATCCGTTTTATTGTCCGAAAAATACATTTTAACAAACCCTTCTGATGAACATAATTATGCAAAAACTGATATAATTTAATTACAGTGTGTGTATATTTTAATAAAACTTTTTGTAAAAACGTTTTTTCAAAATTTATATTATTGTATCTGGTTTTACATTCATTTTAATTTATTCATTCGAATTTTCACTTGTACACATGGTAGGTGAAGTATGTCTTTCAAGGGAAAGTTAAAATTTCATCAATGAGTTATCCAAATAAATCTTTCAGGCTTCCTATATAAAGTAAATCTAAGTAAACCTTCATATTACTCTTTCTGCTTTTTAATATATTTGTTAACGATTTACAAACGGTAATTAACTCCGACCAATTTTTATTATTACTGATAACATAAAAATCTTCAGATCTATTTGCTTGCCTCTTTGATTGTGAATGTTTTCAGTTGTCCTTAAATAATTTTTCACGTTGGTGTGAACTAAATGTTTTAAACTTAAATCTAAAAAAATGTTTTAAAATCACGTTTAGTAAAACGCAGGCTTCTTTTAATAATTACACACTTAATGGTATTGTTCTGCAAGAGATACGTCAAGTACGTGATTTGGGTATAACACTGGATAGAAAACTGAGCTTTAATGATCATATTAATGACATAACTTCACGTGCCCTTAAAATGTTAGGATTTATCCAGAGAAATTCAAAGGACTTTTCAGTTTTTACGTTTAAAATATTATACTGTTCACTAGTGCGATCAATTATAGAATACTGCTGTATTATATGGTGTCCTTTTTATAATACCCAGAAAACTCAATTAGAAAAAGTTCAAAACAGATTTTTAAGGATATGTGGTTTAATGGGTTTAAGACGTGGAGATTATAATTACAGTTATATTCTTAATCAACTTAAAATGAACAAATTAGAGACAAGTAGAACTAAATTCGAATTATATTTTTTACATAAGATTCTAAATGGATTTATTAATTGCCCTGAAATTTTGGGTTTAATCTCATTTAATATATCTATGCGAAGAACCCGTAGTTCTGACCTGTTTTTTTGTAGATTTCCATTCTACTAATTATGGAGTTAATGAAGTTATTTCTAGGATGTTACGTAAGGCGAACAATTACCAAACAGATTTAGAATTATTTAATACTTCAACTGCATCATTTAAAAACCATGTTAAAAAACTGTAGCTTATATATCTTTGGTGTTTGGGAAAAAGGGCTTAAGTCAGAATTTCGCAAAAAAAATTTTTTATGCCTTCTGGACCAAAAAAATCAGCTCTTTCTATTGGTACAAACGGTTTAAGTCTACCACATTGTAATTCAAAGTTATCCACGATGATATGAAGGTCACAAACATGATTGTTCAATATGGTATGGCAATAAGACTTAAGTGAATTTATGTCTCTTGTACCATATACTGGGGAATAACTGCTATGATCTAGAAGGCATATGTCTTGACATAAGCCTTGCTGATCTTAATGATCTAGAATTCATATAATCTAGCAGGCATATGTCTTGACATAAGCCTTGCTGATCTTTATTTATTTTCTTTTGTTTGATCAATAGGTCAATGTTTTTATAAAAATATTGTGTATACACCGAAAAATTAAAGTTTTGGCTAATAATAAATAATAATATTGGCATTATTTATATTTTAATTACTTACAAAATAGTTATCTACTTTCTAGCATAGCACTTTTTTATTTTAGTTGTATTGGCAAAATTCGTAAATATTTTATATCTTACGTGTCAAATTACTAATAAACATCATAAACATTCCTTCAGTATTTACACTTCAGTCGGCTGTATACTGTGTAAGTGTTTAGCTAAGCATTTTGTATTATTTTGTTAAACTTGTTTTTAACAGCCTAAATAGTTTGTTTGAACAATAGGACAGTTTCAGTTTATTAATAGTAGACGAATTAGTAACTAATAATTTAGTATACCAGACAGATGTAGCAGAAGACGAATTAGTAACTAATAATTTAGTAGACCAGACAGATGTAGCAGAACCTTCTGGTACAAGTTCAAGTATTAAAAAACGAAAAAGAGGAGTAGGACCTTGGGTTCGAGTTGTTCGAAAAGAAAGAACAGATAAAAAAATCGTGGAGAAGGTTATGTTACTGTAACAGGAAACATTATAGCTCAAAGAATGGTAAAAGGGACATTGAAACCATGTAGATCCAAATGTGCAGATTTCTTTACCTTTGATATAAGACAGACAATATTTGAAGAATATTGGTCACTTGGGACTCACGATAGGCGGACACAGTACATTAGTGGCTTAGTTTCGTGCAAAAATACTACTACAACAAGAAAAAGAAATCAAGACTCTGCCAAATCCGGACAAGTCACATATGTATACCATTTAGAGTACCAAGGTGAACGCCGTGTTGTATGTAAAACGTGTTTTATGGATATTTTAGATGAAAGGAAAAATTTGTAAGAATTGCATTAACTAACAAAGGTAACCACAAATCAGGTATTACAGATGCAGATAAACGAGGAAGAAAATCACCTGGAAACAAAAAAACCGAACATATGAGAGAGTTAATTATAAATCATATTAACTCATTTCCGCAATACAAAAGTCACTATACTCGCAGAGACAACATTAACAAGTATCTTTCCAATCATCTTAATTTGAAAAAAATGTATAAACTTTATTGCGAGGTAGTAACAGCTGGTTACCAGCTGTTCTCCGTTTGAAGAGGTTTACTCTCCGGCTCTGGTACTCACTTCAGCCATGTATGTTACCTGAAGTCAAATTTAATTTAATACTGAACATCACAGTTCTTTTTCCACAAGATGTACAATTTTTTACAACTAGATTTAATTTAAAGGGTTTTTACCCAGGTATTTTGGTGGCTCAGGCATTATAACCTTGTAATTTTAAAAATTTTAAACCTGATGATGGACTGTTTAGTCCGCAAACGTTTGTTTTTCTTGATGTAGCCCATTTAAGGGTTTTTAAATAAATATACCCATTTACGAAGACTAGCCTCTTTTTTTAATAATTATTTGTTAAAAAAACATTCATTTGTCAATATTTTGTCAGAAAAATATTTAATGCTGTTTTGGTTTTAATTCCCAATCCAGTTTAATCACTTTCAATGGTAAATACACAAAAATATAGATATAGAAAAGTCGCGGTCAGTAGGTCTTAAGTCAGTAAATAGTAAGATCTATATGTCTTAAGTGCATCTACAATATTAAAAATCTACGAAAATCATCTTCTTGCTATAATTATCACTTTATTATGGTACATTGAATGGTATTATTGTGCTAAATTGGTTAAAGGTAAGATGTGCGATTTATAACAATTTTTGAAACATTCAAGTATTCCTCCTGTAAACTTTGATTTTATGACTTAAACCCTTTTTCCCAAACATCAGAGATATCTTACTGTATTTTATGCATATTGTACACAAACTAAAAAAGGGTTTAGCCCGTCAATAAATAAATAAATATTAATATCTAATTAGATTACAGTCCTAATAAGGAAAAATAAACTCAGCAGTATTATTTCTACTTCAATTATAAACTTTGTACTGAGAAACGTGTTTTAGTTTTTGAAATTAAGGAAGTAAACAATATACCTCTATTCTATCAAATTCTATTATGAATCAGCTGACATTTTAAATTTCCTGGAGATGTCAATGTCACAGAACAAATAACAATTGTTTTCTGTCCTATGTCAATGTAATATGGAAGGTTATAACACGACAACGTTGTAAATATTTTGACTCATGCGCAAAGTAGAGAGCACCACTGTGTCTTTAGCCGCTCCTCTCAACCAGTGCTTCTGTATCAGAAATTGTAGCCCTTTTGCCAACTCCTGAGCAGGGTACAAAGCGACATAAATCATTATTGTCTTTTTCAGTTTCATTGGAAAACTTCATTAGGAGTTTGATTAAGTACCATAATATAAATTTAAATATTGTAATAAATAATTTCTGAAACATTTATACAAGGTTGTCATTTTTCCAATTGTGTCTGAAGCTGTACCATTCATGGTCTGAAGGTGTCCCTAAGTGGGGCCCCTTTTCAAGTATAGGGTTTAATTTTAAAAGCATATACCTATACAGTGAAATTTTGGTATTTAGAGTGATATGACAGTTCAAATTTTTATGTCTAAAGAAGCCCCACTCTCCCCTACTGATTGTGTAGAAGATGTAAATATTATACATGTAGGTATATAATACATGGCAGCGTCAAAGTATTAAAATAATCTACAAAATGGTGTAAATTTAATTTTTTCAAACACGGCATCCATTACCTTACATTATTAACCGATTTCAGGCTCACGGAAATTAAAATTGTTCCCTATTTAAACTGTCTACAGAAGTTTTCACTTAAAAAATGTCTACAACAACAAAAATGTCTTTTATTTTTTTAGTACGTTTAACTTTTTTGTAACTATATAATTTCGTCAATATTAAATATCTTGAAATTTAAATTATTTAAGTTACTTTTAAGTCTCTTTATTTTATGGCTGGATAGCACGATTACAGAAACAAACTATGAAGGCAAACAAGAAGATTAAAGATTAAATGACATTTGAAGATGTGATTTGTTTACATTTTATGATAAAATTTTAAAATAAACACAAAGTACCAGATCAATAATAATATAAGTTCAAATGTTGATGTGATTGTATTTCAGTTTACACATTTCACAACAGTGATGATAGTGAAAAACCTGACGTAAGAATCTTACATATTGTAACAGTTTTTCAAGTTTCATTACATGTGTGAATTAAAAACAGTGGCAATAAACTGAACACATATACACATAACAAACAGGTAAGTATCTTAGGAATACATTTTTAGAGATCTAGTATTGTAGAATATTTTAATTTCAATGACCCTAATTGTGCCAATACCAGGAACAGCAATCTTAACCAGTTGCTAAATAGTGGTCTGTGAACACTACCATTAACAATATGTAATATACAAGACCAAGATGTTCATAATTTTTGCTATCAGTAAATTTTCCTTACAGTAAATGAAATCAGGTTGCATTAATGTGTAAGTGTAAGTTATATGTTATGAGTAAAATCAAATCTGAATTAACAAAGAATATCTTTAATTAAACATTAAAATTATTGGAAAAACACAGTGTTATCACTAATCATTAATAGAGGTTACAACCCCCATAATGTTTCTCCAGACAAAACATGATACCTATTATCGCAAAATAAAATATTTTTTAAGTTTTGTATTAAGAATTGCTAGAATGTAAAGAAGTTTGAAAATTGATTTAAAAAATTAAATTAGAGTATCAATTGTTCTATAGGTATAGGAGTATGTTGAGAATATAATTTCAGAGACACTAGAAGAAGAAAAAATCAGAGTGAACATAAAAAGAGATAAATATGCCAGTGACAAAAAAGATATCAAGGGAACTCTAGATAAGGAAATATATATCTTAGACGATTTTCACATTTGGTCCCATTGAAGATAGCTTCAAATGAGTTTGACAAAATGAAATATTGGTGTTTCGCAGTGTTGAAATTTACATTACAAACGAAACATACTCAATTAAAAGCAATAAGATATTTAAAAACTAATATTTAAGGATTACGAAAAAAAGAAAAATCTTCACATGTCTAAATAAGAAAAAATAGAAAATTTATGACATTATGTAAAAAGATTTTGAGCACTTTTAAAGAATTTTTGGTATACTATTTGTACACCATATTGTATTTATATTAACTCTATGTCTGTATCCATAAATTTGTTATTTTTATACAAAAAAATTTAGTTAAAAAGTTCGATCATGCAGATGAAAGAAGTAAGGCTAACAAAATAATTATTTTGATTTCATATAACTGACTTTCTGCATATTAAGATATTGGCCCATCATTTTATGTTTATGCCATAAACTAATAAAATATTTACCTATAGAGAATTTATTGTTAGAATACTATTGTTTGATGTGATATCATTTATAGGTTAAAAGTATTAAGTAATCATAGATTAAAGTTCAATGTAATATGTCTACTGAAGATGTTTATTTTTCTTCATATTTCCCATATTTTAATAATCAGTTTCTATTGATTTTAACCCAGTATATGTCACAAACATAAGGTATATTAAAGATGTTAGTGTGGGTTATAGTGACCCTGTTTGTCAGGCCCTAAACATATTGAATAAATGAGGAATTTATTTTTTGAGAGGTTTAATTTTTAAATTAATTGAAAGTTAAAATGTCAATCCAGTATAGAAAACCTCTGGTTTTTTATGGAATTTAAAATTTTCGTGTGACCTTTTCTTCACTTGATCTTTGTTTTCCATTATTGCATTGAAGTCTCCTATAATTCAGGTATGGGTACAGTTACTTTCTTCAGGGCTCTGGATATGGACAGTATCTATATTTAATACATATGGTACCTCCTAAACATAACTTGACACCTTTTTAAAAATTCAGTTTACAAACCTAATAGTTATTCCGTTCCTAAAAATGTATTCTTTTTGAAATTTCAATTTTTGGAGACAGGTCTTCAAAACCTATAACATGAAATTTTGATTTTGATTTTCGGCAACAAATATGAACCATTTGAAATATGACTAAAAAACACAGAATTTAAACTCTTACATTACAAACAATTGCATGTAACAGGAAATGTGCAGCTTTAAATATTTTAGATCATTTATAATGTGAACATTTAAATTCATTTTTTAAGCTTATTTCAAATGCCTCACATTTGTTGCCAAAACTCAAAACTAAAATTTTGTCCTATCAGTTTTGAAGGTTGGGTTCCAGTCATCGAAACTCCATAGTAGCCAGTCAATGAAAGGGATACTCATGAGAATGATAAAAAATGGCTAAAATCGCACCATATCTATTTATAAAAACTGAGTTCATTTTCGACAAAATACAAAAATTGTATACAAAAGCTGCACTCTTTATCTTTAAGAACATCTTGATTTTAGTCTATAGGATATTTGAATAAAAAGATATTAAATTTTTACCGTCTAGCTGATACAAATTTTATTGAGCATTGATTTCACGCTCATAACTGACATTCAAACTTGCAGGTCGCTTCAATCATTGTTTCTGAGAGAATGGTTCATTCTACACAAAAAGTGCTAATAAACATTTTTGTTCAAAATTATCTTAGCTACATTTTTTATTTAAAAACAAATTTTTTTATGACATACAGATTCTTGGTAAATTGATTTTTTTCTATTTCCCCCCTCTACAAGGGATTTTAGGGGAAAGCCCGGGGGTAAAAGTGGTAATCTTTTTCGGCGTCCTACTATTGACTTTTTGGCCAAAATTTAGCTTGTTTGTATGATTTTTCAAGGTTCAGTGGCATTTTCGTCTCTGACGACTGGGGACTGGAGTATGTAGCTATTTTGTATTTTCTGAGTCACAAAATTCTTAGTTTTTAGAAGACCTTTTTTCCTCAATATGAAATAACATAACTGGTTCTACTATTAAAAATCAACCAGATATTCATATCATACTGTCGACTTGCTTGCTAAATATTGCTAAAAAGATTCTCTCCTCAAAAGTAACTGTTCATCTATCTAATTTGTTGATTAATTGCTTATTAAAATAGAAACTTGATTGAAATGTAAAAATATTTAATGTCCTGTATTTTATGTTCAGTAATAATATTGAATTTTACAGTATCGAAGGCAAATAAAATGGATATAATATGTATATACAGGGTGTGTTAAAAGAAATGGGACAGAATATTTCGAATACTTGAAATTATTTGTCGATATCAAATGTTTTTGAAAAAATTTGAATAAAATACATTGAAGACTGTATTTCTAAACATATAAATATAACCTCGAAAACATTGGCACTAAATCACTTCCGAGTTTTCAGCAAAACAAAATGTTTAAACATGTGTAGTAGAGTATTTAATACCAAAGCTATTGAGAGCATGCAGTCCAGTAATTAGACTGAAGGTACTTTATCGTTTAAGTAAAACACACCACAAAGTCCAAATTCAATCCTTAAAACACTTTTTTGTTACTTCTTTTTATTAAATGATTTGTCCTATTCATTGTCTGGATATTTCACTATCAGAGTCGTCGCTATCTGAATTGTCTATCCTAATAATTAGAGGCATCTCATCTATAACTCGCTCGGTTTGAAAAGACTGAACGATTAAGTCTTCCGTATGTCTAATACAATTTTGTCATTGTTCTGTGTTTATTAAATTTGTTCTAGCGATTCTTTTCGTAAACTAAGAACGCTAGCGTCATATGTTGTTTTGGATGCATGTTTATCATAAAATTTTTTAACTATACCCCAAACTAACTCATCATTATAGTGGCAATGGTAGGGCGGAAGTCGAAGAACTTCATGGCCATATTTAAGAGCCATTTGGCAAATTTCTTTTGAATTTTGTGCTTTCCACACCTTTGAAGTAAATCAACTTTTAAAACATGTCATTGTGATAAATTTTCTTTTCTGTCAACCACAACTTTATTTCTTCTTTTGTCCAGCTACTTGAAGGAAATTTCTCTTCTACTTTGGAGTGGTAGGATGCATCCAACACTATTAGGAATGGTCGCTCCAATTTTTTTAACAAATTTTCTTCAAACCATTCTTCAAAAATATTTGTATCCATATTTCCATGGTAATCACCTGTATTCTTTGTGGGCGAAAAAATTAAAGTAGCGTCAGGAATAAAACCCTCATAATTTCCAGCATGAAGTATAATGTAGCGTTTATCATTACCGGAACGACTAGAAGAATAACATTTCGTGGTGCCTTCTTGCCAGGATGATTTTGACATATTTCCTTTAACGAAAATCCAAGTTTCATCTAAAAATACAACTTACCTTGGACTATCAGATGTTTTATTGTTCATGTATTTTCTTAAAAAATGCCACCGTTTTGAAACAACATTAGAGAGTTCACACAATACTTGTCTATTATTTGTCTTTTTATATCGAAAACCTAAATGTTTCTGTACTCTCCACAAACTTGTTAAACTAATATCACACAGTTCCTTGTCTTTTATTTTTTGCATGTTCTTTGGCTTTATACATATTATATATAATATTTTTTATTGTTAATTGACTGGTGCAAATCTAAAGTTTTTGGATGTCGATAATTTCTCTTGCTTACTTTATTTATTTCAACCTCACTCATGTTATTAATTCTTCGGAATGTCCTCTCTGAGATACCGCAAACATCGTATGTTCGTTTCTGAACTGCCGTAAAAGATGTCAATGGGCCCATAATATTTTTTTCCAAATTAAAATAACTCTCGACTTTTATAACTAAACGCCGTTCTTCTGGAGATAACACTCGACGTTTCGACTGTATTTTATTTTCTTCAAAATTACTCATTTTGTTGAAATGTACCGCTTCACTACACTACTATAAGAATAGGTACTTATATACAAATACTACACCCTAAAAACAATCGAACACAAATTATTTAACAGCCAATGCTAAACAAGCATAAACACTGCATTGATTTTGTAAAAACCGTTCGCATGTTTTAAATAAGTTTTTGCTGATTATGTATTTTGTAAAATTATTAAATAACACCAATATAACCCACGACCATCAATTAATTTTTAACAATAAACAGAAATATGATGACGTTTGAATTTGATCAACTTTGTCGATGACATTGTCGTTAACAGAAAGATATTTTTAAACAGCATAAATATTTTTTCAATGATTGTGTGGATTTACTAAACAAATTTTTAAAGTGTGTATAAAGGAGCTTACAATTATTACGACACATAGCATTTACTCCTTATTTTTCAAATACTATGTTCTTGTAAAGGCATAACTTGGATTATTGGGTAAACCTACATTATACGATATGTCAGAAGAAATTAAAAACAATTAACATGTAATAAAGTTACTGTTTAAATCAATATTCCGTATTCGTATTATTGCAATAAAATATTAAAACCAATAAACGATGGGAAACTTGTTGAGCAGTGTGATTGAAACAACAGAGCAGTAAAATGTTATTCACAAAAGGTAGTGTAAAATATACCGCCGCTTATCTGGTCCGCTAGTAATAAAGTTACCAGCATATAATTGTAAAGCGGTCTTCTTAGGTGAAAAATATTTTATCAGTAATACCTCTTCAATTTTTTTCCTAAAGAAGGGAATGCCCAAAATGTGGTAAATACTTTCATGGGATTCACTGACTTCTTAGTAAAGGTAAACACGAGAAAATAGAGCAATTCTTATAGAATAAAATTATAATATATGTGTATGTAAGGTGCACTTGAGTCAGAATTATCTGTAAACCTTTTTTTATTGAAAACAAAAAATAATCTTATTAAACCAATTTTATATTATTCATATTAGGTAGTTTTAGTGTGAAAAAAATTCCTTGTCTCGAATACAAGACGATAAATAGAAAGTAGAATATAAATCATTGAATTTCTGTGAATTTATCTTGTCTGTAGCATAAAACATTATCACTATTACATATCTTTTTTTTTTCTTTAAGGTGCAATGGCAGAACAATCACTCTTGAATTTTATGGATGAATTACTAGAAAGCAGTTGCCTTTTTTGTGCAGTTTGTAAAGATATTTTAAAACCTCCTATTATGTTAGTAGAGAATGTAGGAAACATTTGTAAAAAATGTTATGAAGAAAAGCAAGAAATAATGAATTGGAAAAGTATGAATAATTCAGCTTTAGAGAATGTATTAAAATTATTAAAACTGCCTTGCAAATATAAAACTAAAGGTTGTGCTGTAAGAGTATCTTATGAAGATTTAGATTTTCATCAAAAAGGTTGTAAATATCGCACCAAAGTATGTTCCATGTTAAAGTTTGGTTGTGATTGGGAAGGAAGTACAATTGATTTCATAGAACACTTTAAAGAATGTCATGGTGATCATGTTATTAACTTTGAAAACAATTTATTCTTCTTGGAAACCTCTCTTAGTGATACAAACATGGTAAAATTACTGGTAATGAAGCAGCACACTTTTATACTCAGGATGCAGACTAATCTTCGAAAAAATAAACTATTCTACATAATTTGCAGTGTACATGATGATGATTACTCATCATTTTGTGAGTATTCAGTCAAGCACAAAGGAGGAAGTGAAAACTATATTAAAACAAAATCAAAAATTCTCTCTTCATATCACATTTATAATGAGTTTGATGAAAGCATTGCTATGGAAATCGACCTAGATGCACTTAAGCAAATTTCCCATATCTCCGATACTATAACGAATATATTTAAAATTAAATTGGAAGAACCTTCTGGGGAAACAATTGATGATAAAATATTGCACTTTTTTGAATGTCCTGTATGTAAAAATTTTATGAAACCTCCTATTTTCCAATGTAGCTCAGGCCATAGTATTTGCAACATGTGTAGACCTAGACTAGAGAAATGTCCAACTTGCAGATCAGCATTTGGTAATACTCGAAACTATTCTTTAGAAGGCCTGACAGCAGGTGTTCAATATCCATGTGTGTATCACGATTCTGGATGTTTAGAAATTGGATCTGCCAATCATATTGTGAAACACGAAAGTGAATGTTCTTTTAAACCTTACAGTTGCCCTTTTCCAACTTGTACATCAAATGGAAATCATGAAGTTATAGTTCAGCACCTTATAAATTTTCATTTTGACTCGGTTATATACTGCGGCAGTACAAGTTACACTGATTCTTTCCGCTTAGATCAGAACAACTGTTACAATAAAATATTTGATCGAAAGTGTATTATAACATGTAATCACATATTTAGAATTACTTGTCGAAGAGTGGCTGAACATTGTCTTATGGCTGCTGAAATTGTGGGAAGCAAAAACGATTTAAAAACATTTGTCTATGAAGTATCAATAATAGACATGAGGAGACCAGAGAAGAAATTGATCAGAACCGACTATTGTTTAAACGAAATGCCTGAAGATGAGCTGTTCAAAAAATGCATTATGTTTCCTAATAGTGTCCTGTCTTCGTATTCTAATCATGGAATGGTTACTTTCAATGTAGCTATCAAAGAAAAATAGGTAAGTTAACGGTTCATTTGATACTTTATTTAAATTTACTTTGTGCTTCCTCGCTCATAAACTGAATGTTCAGTTCTTTAATACTGTACTTAGTCAATGGTACATTGTTTCGAGGTTTGTAGGTCGTGGTCTATAATTATTTCTTGATGACGATGGATGATGGATATTAAATGACTATTGTTTATAGTTTTCTTGTGTGTCCTGGAATCTTCGGTGCTTCTGAGAAGACCGGGTTTTTTTAACAATACGCTAAGAAAGTTGTGTCTTTTGGTTGTCAATGTTAATTCAATATTGCATTTTACTCTTTTTGTGAAGTATGAATCGTTTGATGTGCCTTAAAAATATATCTGTTCTGCTCCAACGCTTTTTCTAGATCTTTCAATTGTTCATCCAAATATTTTGATTCAGATATCCAGGTAAAATGATCCCTTTAAGGTTTTTATGAATGTCCTCGATCATTGTTGATTTTCGGTATATTCTGCTCAAATGCGTTGGGTTTTCTTTTAACTAAAACATCTAAAAATTAAATCCGTGTGTTGTTCTATGTTTTCATGGCCAACTGAGAGTGTTAGGGTTTAGTTTATCCACATAATGGAACCAATGCAATGGCTCATCATATGTAAAGCGTATTGCGTTTTGTTCGGATTTTTTTTTTTTTTTTCATGAAAAACGTTTGGAATAACTTGGCTCGATGGACTTTCGATTGCCACCTCATTAGTTTGCTAGTAAAATCGGAAATCCTACAGGATATATATGTTTAAGTAAATCGGTGACGGAAAGAGCTTTTTGGGATGATTTCTGACTTATCAAGAGATGATTATACTAATATATATATATATATATATATATATACAGGGATTCTACAGTATTCACTTCCTTTCCTCGCTCAACCGTTTCCATCTCTCTCTGTTGTCCCATTCTCCATCATTTAGGCCTCTGTTACTTATGGCGTCGTCTGCTTCGTTCCTCCAGGATCTTCGGGGTCGTCCTCTTTTCCTCCTTCCTATGGGGCTCCATTAGGTTATTCTCTTTATCAATCCGCTGCCACTAGTTCTTCTTACATGTCCATACTATTTTAGTCTTTTTTGTTCTATATATGTTAGTATGTCTGTTTCTATCTATATGTTAGTAAGTTCTTTGCTTTATTTCGTCATTATTTCTCCTATCCATTCTTGTTACTCTGCAGCATCTTCGCAGGCATTCCATCTCTGTTACTACTATCTTACTGCTGTTTTTCTTGTTTATAATCCAATTTTCAGCCCCATATGTCATAATACTTCGCACTAATGTATTTATAAATCTGTGTTTTTGTCTTCATATTTAGGTGTCTATACCCCATACTGAGTTTAATTGTCGGATTGCTGTTCTTGTTTGTCGTAATCTTTGCGTAATTTCTTCCCCTGTTGTTGCCCTTTTCGTGATTATAAACCTCAAGTATTTGAATTTATCCTTTCCTTTGATTGTTACGTTGTCATCAATCTGTAGATCTATGTCTTCTTCACTAGATAGATACTTTGTTTTCGCGAGGTTAATATCTAGGCTAGTCTTGGTATATTCTTTGATCGTCTGCAAAGCTTAACGTATACAGGTATTCGTTCCGTACCGGTACTCCCATGCCTTCGCATTTTCTTTTCCATGTAGTCAAGGCTTTCTCAAGTATATTTTGAATAGGGTAGGAGATGTGGAACAACCCTGCAGGAGCCCTTTTGTTGTTCCTTGTTTCCACTTTAATGGGCACTTTATTTTCTTCATACAGAGCTTTTGTAGCTTCTATGATATCCGTCTGTATTTCTAATTTGTACATTGCCTTCCATAGTTCTGACCTTGGTACAGTCATAGGCCTTTCTCACGTCCACAAATGCCAAATGCTAATTTGTTGTTTAATGAAAATAACTTGAACAAATGGATTAGTTTTCCTCGGAACTCTTCTAGTAGGGTCGTCTTTCAATTTCTTGTAAGTATTTGGTCCTGTGCTTTTGAGGGCGGGCTCATGTTTCGTGTTATTCGATAGATTTTTGAAAAATATAGAACAACTCATTTTTATGCGATGTAAATTTCGCGAAATATTCGACCTTTTAGCTTCTTTTGGCACACCGTCTGTATGACGCTTTGCATGCATCATTTCTCCTGTGCACTCCCTACTTGGACTGATATTCGTTATTAAGTAATCTGGGTACTTGTATGTGTTACAGATTTTTATCGCATCATGCATGCGTCGATAGATAATGTTAATGATAATCATATTACATACATATATACATATTTTATACATATATGTAATTTAAAATATAGTTTTTCATTTTTCTAAAATGCAAACTTTACTTTAATCAATGTAATAACAGTATGACGAACTTCAAAACTTGGTCAGAATAATCTGACACTCGCCATTTTTGTCAAACCAGTAGCGTTGCGCGATAGCTCTCTTTCACTGTATCTTTGATACCTCGCGTTTTTTAACAGCTGGCAATTCTAATTTGCAACCATTTTTTCTGGGGGCAACATTATTTCATCATATTTAAAAAAAAGTAGCTTTCATTTTATATAAAAAATATGTATATGCGCCATGAGCAGCATATTTTTATTAAAAAACAAATAAATGATCGAAATTTTTGTTTAAAAATTAATTAAAAGTAATTTAATTAAAACTATTTGTGGCCACTTTTTGACTGGCAACCTGTTACCAATGTATTTGTCGCCACGTGCCTTAGTCTGTGGACAAATGAGCACATCGGCGTGCATCGCCCCCCATTGAATGCATTTCCATTGGTCAATTGGTTTGAAAACTCTCGGAATTTTATGTATAAATGTTAGTTGAGTTTCAAGCCAAGAAGCTCAGTCCTTCACGGATTTTCCCAGAGTATCTTACACTCTGGGGGACTTCTTGTCGGGCCTCTGCCCCAGCCAACTTCCTGGACTTTGTGGCTGACTTTTTTTCTACTACAAAAGGTGTTGTTTTATTTTACTGTAAGAAATTTCTAGTCTTTATCAAGACGAGCTACATTTTATACCTAAAGTCCTACCTGAGATGGACAGAAGCAAGAGGTACTTCGCCTTTAATGTACGAAGCCCCTTGCGAGGCAGAAAGACATGTTAGAAGTCTTTTCTCCCCGAGACGACATGGCGCCCAACTGGTTTTCGAATCAACTTCCTCCGAAGGCAACACAAGTGAATTCACTGTATGTTGAATTTAAATTGACGAAGGGAAGAGCCACGGGATGTTAGAATATAACAATCTAACACTCCGTCATCGCGATCCGCAGCAAAGCTGATGCCTTTAGTATACCAAATGTCTTCGACGAGTCAGTATTCTTCAAAGTTTAAAGTCCCGGAAGCTACGGAGATCCCGAAGTAGCCATAGTCCCTGCCTGCCCTACCAATATGTGGTCCGCGTCACCATGGAGGTTCAGGCAAACTCGCCTATGAAACCCCGTGGATAATGCAGATGGGAACTGGGTAGCTGAGAGGAAGACGAGGCCGCCGAAGAGACATGGTACATCGACCGAGGATGGAACCTGCAGAAGAATGAGGTGTTGTTACCACCATCGCCCCTGAAATCCTCAAGTATTGTGTATGCTGTGAACTTAAACATTTTATGTATTTCTATACTTTTAATAAACTTTTTTTAAACCT